>JBBGZY010003164.1:0-131583 GCA_037952925.1 Lithobates clamitans | reverse complement strand
GAGAGCGATGGGGCGCAGAGAGCGATGGAGAGCGATGGGGCGCAGAGAGCGATGGAGAGCGATGCGGCGCAGAGAGTGATGGAGAGCGATGGGGCGCAGAGAGCGATGGAGAGCGATGCGGCGCAGAGAGTGATGGAGAGCGATGCGGCGCAGAGAGTGATGGAGAGTGATATGGGGCGCGATGGAGAGCAGAGAGTGATGGAGAGCGATGTGTTTGGGAGCAAAATATTTCTAAAAACTTTTAGAAGAGCAACGCTGAAAAATTACTTTTATTTTTTGCCTTCCTGATTGATTTTGGGATTTTGTGTAAATGGCAAAACTTTGCCAAAATCTTCAGATTTTTCTCCCAAGTTTCAGGGAAATGAGCTCCTAATTTTGCTTTGAAGAGGCGGGTGGGCAATGGACGGGCACAGCACAGGTTTGCTCGGCACCTCCGGCCGCGCTCAGTAATCCTGTTTCCTGATGATTGGTCCTGGTGATTTCGGGTGACGGCGGTGTTTGTGTTCCGCAGATTTGTTATGTAATTCTCACGTAAGTGAAATCCATCTTCTTGGCCTCGCCGCCTCTCTTCTGCGTCATCCACCGGCCGGCATGAAATGTGATTTGTAGCAGTCTGGATTCCTGCTGGGGGAGGGGTCAGGGATCGGCCTGTTATATCACCGGACCCCGCTGATACAATGTTACATCACCGGACCCCGCTGATACAATGTTACCAATTAACTCATTTCACTCATAATATTCCTGGGAGTAAATGTTACATTCCATTGGCATTGTTCTGTTATAACCACATGGACCTCACATATATATACCCAACACCCCCATAATATACCCATCACCCACCCCATAATATACCCATCACCCCTCCCATAATATACCCATGCACCCCCCCCCATAATATACCCATCACCCACCCCATAATATACCCATCACCCCTCCCATAATATACCACATCACCCCCCCCCATATATACCCATCACCCACCCCATAATATACCCATCACCCCTCCCATAATATACCCACACCCCCCCATAATATACCCATACCCCCCATATAATATACCCATCATCCCCCCCCCCCATAATATACCCATCATCCTCCCCCACATAATAACCCATCACCCCTCCCATAATATACCCATCACCCCCCCCATAATATACCCATCACCCCCCCATAATATACCCATCACCCCTCCCATAATATACCCATCACCCCCCCATAATATACCCATCACCCCCCCCATAATATACCCATCACCCCCCCCCCCATAATATACCCATCATCCCCCCCCCATAATATACCCATCATCCCCCCCCACATATATACCCATCATCCCCCCCCACATAATTATACCCATCATCCCCCCCCATAATATACCCCATCATCCCCCCCCACATAATATATACCCATCATCACCCCCCCCATAATATACCCGTCACCCCCCATAATATACCATCATCCCCCCCCACATAATATACCCATCATCCCCCCCCACATAATATACCCATCATCACCACCCCACATAATCATCATAATATACCCATCACCCCCCCATAATATACCCATCACCCTCCCCCCAATAATATACCTATCACCCCCACACCCCCCCACATAATATACCCATCACCCCCCCCCCCCCACATAATATACCCATCCCCCTCCCCTCACATATTATACCCATCACCCCCCCCCACGTAATATACCCATCACCCCCCCCATAATATACCCATCACCCACCCCCCATAATATACCCACCACCCCCCCCATAATATACCCATCACCCACCCCCCCCATAATATACCCACCACCCCCCCACATAATATACCCATCACCCTCCCCCCAATAATATACCTTATCACCCCCACCCCCCCCACATATATACCCATCACCCCCCCCCCCACATAATATACCCATCCCCCTCCCCTCACATATTATACCCATCACCCCCCCCCACGTAATATACCCATCACCCCCCCCATAATATACCCATCACCCACCCCCCCATAATATACCCACCACCCCCCCCCCATAATATACCCATCACCCACCCCCCCATAATATACCCACCACCCCCCCACATAATATACCCATCACCCTCCCCCCAATAATATACCCATCACCCCCCACCCCCCCCACATAATATACCCATCACCCTCCCCTCACATATTATACCCATCATCCCCCTCCCCACGTAATATACCCATCATCCCCCCCCCCACGTAATATACCCATCACCCCCCCCCCCCCCCCACGTAATATACCCATCACTCCCCCCCCCCCACGTAATATACCCATCACCCCCCCCCCCCCCCCACGTAATATACCCATCATCCCCCCCCCAAGTAATATACCCATCATCCCCCCCATAATATACCCATCACCCCCCCTACATAATAGACCCATCACCCCCCCCCCCCCACATAATAGACCCATCACCCCCCCCCCCCACATAATAGACCCATCATCCCCCCCCACATAATAGACCCATCATCCCCCCCCCACATAATAGACCCATCACCCCCCCCCACATAATAGACCCATCCCCCCCCACATAATAGACCCATCATCCCCCCCCCACATTATAGACCCATCACCCCCCCCCCACATTATAGACCCATCACCCCCCCCCCCACATAATAGACCCATCACCCCCATAATATACCCATCATCCCCCCCACATAAAAGACCCATCACCCCCCACACACACACACACACACAATAGACCCATCATCCCCCCCACACATAATAATATACCCATCATCCCCCCCCCCCCACATAAGATGCATCATCCCCCCCCCCCCAGCTCTGCTCTCTCTTGTTGTGCAGGGGGGGCTGGTCTGGTCTCCGCCCCTTCAATTTTTCTGTAGTGGGTAGAGCCTGCTTGGCCCCTCCCACAGCTCTGCTAATGTACAGCCCAGTGATGTCACAGCTATTCTTTACAAGGTAATATCCAGGTTTGTCATCTCACGGAGCTCTGTTCAATCCATCATCGGAAAATGGAAAGAGTATGGCACAACTGCAAACCTACCAAGACATGGCCGTCCACCTAAACTGACCGGCCGGGCAAGGAGAGCATTCATCAGAGAAGAGCCAAGAGGTCCATGGTAACTCTGGAGGAGCTGCAGAGATCCACAGCTCAGGTGGGAGAATCTGTCCACAGGACAACTATTAGTCGTGTTCTCCACAAATCTGCCCTTTATGGAAGAGTGACAAGAAGAAAGACATTGGTGAAAGAAAGTCATAAGAAGTCCTGTTTGTAGTTTGTGAGAAGCCATGTGGAGGACACAGCAAACATGTGGAAGAAGGTGCTCTGGTCACATGAGACCAAAATTCAACTTTATGGCCTAAAAGTAAAACACTATGTGTGGGGAAAACTAACACTGCACATCACCCTGAACACACCATCCCCACCGTGAAACATGGTGGTGGCAGCATCATGTGGTGGGGATGGTTTTCTTCAGCAGGGACAGGGAAGCTGGTCAGAGTTGATGGGAAGATGGATGGAGACAAATACAGGACAATCTTAGAAGAAAACCTGTTAGAGTCTACAAAAGACTTGAGACTGGGGGGAGGTTCACCTTCCAGCAGGACAACGACCCGAAACATCCAGCCAGAGCTACAATGGAATGGTTTACATCAAAGCATATTCATGTGTTAGAATGGCCCAGTCACAGTCCAGACCTAAATCACATTGAGAATCTGTGGCAAGACTTGGAAATTGCTGTTCACAGACGCTCTCCATCCAATCTGACAGAGCTTGAGATATTTTACAAAGAAGAATGGGCAGAAATGTCCTCTCTAGATGTGCAAAGCTGGTAGAGAAATCCCCAAAAAGACTTGTAGAGAAAGGGGGTTCTACAAAGTATTGACTCCGGGGGGCGCCATACAAATGCCCCCCCCCCCCCCCCCCCAAATACATTTACGTTTTTGGTTGTAACAAAATGTGGAAGATTTCAAGGGGTATGAATACTTTTTCCCGGCACTATAAGCACTCGGCATTGCCGGACACCAAACTGGGAACTTTCAGTGATCTGTGAAATCCTGAAGCTGCTGAAGATTTGTTACTGAACAGGAAGTGCAGCTCCTGGCACACGGCGTCGGTTATGTAACCGCATAACAATACCTGTCAAAGAGACGTTTGTTAATTCTCCGAGGACATGATGAGTCCTCCGGGGGGGGGGGGAGAGCCACACATGAGTCCTCCAGGGGGGGGGGAGAGACACACATGAGTCCTCCGGGGGGGGGAGCCACACATGAGTCCTCGGGGGGGGGGGGAGCCACACATGAGTCCTCGGGAGGGGGAGCCACACATGAGTCCTCGGGGGGGGGGGGAGCCACACATGAGTCCTCGGGAGGGGGGGGAGCCACACATGAGTCCTCGGGGGGGGGGGGGGAGCCACACATGAGTGCTCCGGGATGGAGGAGCCACACATGAGTCCCCTGGGGGGAGGAGCCACACACGAGTCCTCCGGGGGGAGGAGCCACACTAGTCCTCCGGGGGGGAAGAACCACACATGAGTCCTCCGGGGGGGAGGAGCCACACATGAGTCCTCCGGGGGGGGCACACATGAGTCTTCCGGGGGGGGGAGCCACACATGAGTCCTCTGGGGGGGGGAGCCACACATGAGTCCTCTGGGGGGGGGGGGAGCCACACATGAGTCCGCCGGGGGGGGAGGGGCCACACATTGGCGCTGCAAATACTTTGCTGGAAGGACTTGCAGGAAAGTTGTGTTGTGTCTGAGAATCCGCAGTCAGGTCACATGACCGGTATTTCATCTTCATTGGTATGAATTCCAACCAGCGGCTTTCGCTCATTCTTCATTCTTAGAGAGGACCTGTCATCCATCCCGCCTTCTGATCTCCCCTCCAGGAGGACTGCGCCATCTTTGTTCAGGCATCTTTCAGGGTCACCATCTACTTCCTGGACTGAGATGCCATCCGGATTATCCGCTTCATGGATTGGTTGGATTTGGTCAGCTAAAGGGGACTTAAAGCGGAGCTCCACCCACATTTTTCACTCCTCCCCATGCAACACTAACATCCTTAAAATTAATTGGCAATTTATTTTTTCTGTTCACCTACCCGATTTATGCCTATATCTAATTTCAGTTCCTCCTCTAGGGGGCCACGGCGCCTGTGCGTCATTTCCGGTTTTGCATTGGCTCCTGGGAGATCTTGGTCAGCTTGGCGTCTATATGGAAATTCTTGGCCAGCTTGGCATTGCACTAAAAATGGCTCCAGTAACATTTAACATTGGCGTCTATGGAAATTCTTGGTCAGCTTGGCATGGCCGTGCCATGCTGACCAAAATTGCACTGCACATGTGCGAGATCTGCAGGTGCTGGGTAGGTAACATGCACGGAATCCAGGAAAGGAGGACAAGGTGGCTTCAGGTGCCCACACTGGAGATGGCCGCCCTGTGCAGGAACTTCATAGAGTAAGGAAAGGATGCGGCACAGATAGAGAAGTGGGCAAACCTTTGTTACATTGTATGAGGCATGACTGGGGGGGCGTTATCTTCAGTCATATTTCATCCGGAGCTCCACTTTAAGGAGGAACTTCACCTTTCTGCACTTCAGTTCCCTATTGTGTTGGTGAGGTCCATGTAGATGGGTGGAGTGATGTCTGACCAATGCTAAAAAGGGATCACTAAAAGTAACCAGTCCAGATTTTATCCATATTCTGGTGAAAGAAGAATTTGGAATCCTCACCACATTAAGCTTCCCGATTTTTGTCCTTCCGCAATGCGTCCAGGCGGGGGCCAAAGTCCAGGAGCCGCTTCACTCTCTATGTAGTACACGGCAAAGGAAGGGGCCACACACATTATATCCCTCCATGCTAGGTCTGCCATGAACGCGTTTCACCCACCTTATGCTATGAACGCGTTTCACCCACCTTATGCTATGAACGCGTTTCACCCACCTTATGCCATGAACGGGTTTCACCTACCTTATGCCATGAACGGGTTTCACCTACCTTATGCCATGAACGGGTTTCACCTACCTTATGCCATGAACGGGTTTCACCTACCTTATGCTATGAACTATATAAGCTTGAATGAGAGAAATGCGTTAGCCCATACTAATGAATGTTGTTTTGGCCAACATGGATTTGAGAAAACAAAAATTCAAAATCCTCACTACTGTCTCAACAATGCAGCCAGCCAGGTGCCAAAATCCAGGGAGCTCCTCCCACTTTCCAGGCAGTACACACCCCAACAAAGAAAGGGGCCAAAGTGCGATGACATCACAAAGGTTTGACAGGCAGCACAAACGACGTCCCTCTAATGCATTCCACCCATCCTACAATATATCTCTACAATTGAACCCAGATGGGCGAAACGCGTTTAGGGGAGGCCCTAGTGTAGAGGAATATAGTGTCCTGTATATCAAACTGTTGAACGTTTTGATGTCATTAGGGCGCGGCCCCCTTTGTTCATTGTGGCGTGGTGAAAACAAAGTATAACGCATTTTGGGGGGCTTCTCTGCTCCAGCTTTGTCAAAGCTTAGAAAATCGAGAAGCTGAATGGTAACTTGGCCAGCGGTGGGGATTCTGGGCACGTGGCATGGGGGGGGGGGCGCACATTGGGTTCTAGCAGAGCCTCATCTAATGCATTAGTAGGGATAATACCCCCTCCCTCCCCCCCCCCGACGATGGTCCATCGCTCACAAACCTATCTATTAGCCTTTTTTTTTTTTTTGCAGAACCGACGCGCTTCAACCAATTTGTAGATTTGAATAGGAATGTGCTTCCTTATCGCTCTGGAAATCACCTGAAAGTCGCTCGGGGCTGAGCTGCATTCCTCTTATGGGGTGGAGGGGCGCATTCTGAGTCCCTTCCCAGCCTCGTAGGGGCAGTTTACCAGATGTCAGGGTCACACACATTTTTTATTTTTTCCTTTGCCCGAAGGTGCCATGAAGAGTGTGAAGTGACTAAAGTGACAGTTGTGTACATTGGGACGGGCGCACAATATCTGCTCAGGGCAACGGGCGCTCCTAAAATGACTAATGGAGATGTCGGGGGATATCATACTGCTGAGTCATAGCCCCCCCTATTGGTGAGACTTGGGGCAGCGTGGTATGAAGTGGGAATGGGGGGTGCTTGGCATCGGGGCGATGGCTTATTACCAGGGCTGGGACAAGGGGGGTGGGCAGGAGGGGCAGGCGCCCTGGGTGTAGTGGTTAAGGGTTGGGCAGGTCTGCTCTGACCGTGGTTAAACCTTTAACTGTAACCCTTGACTGTATTTATTACCACTTCCCGGCTGGCGACTTACCGGTACATTGCTGGACTTCTATTGGTTATACCGCGATGTGTAGCTGTGGGCGTCGCCCCGCTATTGTTTAGACCCGGCGGTCGGCTCGCTTGTAAAAGCAATTCAAGCAGGGATGTTTACATTCATTATAGACCCCCGATCTCTCCATAAAGAGGACCTATCACCGCCTATTACTGTCACATGGGATGTTTACATTCATTATAGACCCCAGATCTCTCCATAAAGAGGACCTGTCACCACCTATTACTATCACATGGGATGTTTACATTCATTATAGACCCCAGATCTCTCCATAAAGAGGACCCGTCACCTCCTATTACTGTCACATGGGATGTTTACATTCATTATAGACCCCAGATCTCTCCATAAAGAGGACCTGTCACCTCCTATTACTGTCACATGGGATGTTTACATTCATTATAGACCCCAGATCTCTCCATAAAGAGGACCTGTCACCTCCTATTACTGTCACATGGGATGTTTACATTCATTATAGACCCCAGATCTCTCCATAAAGAGGACCTGTCACCTCCTATTACTGCTACATGGGATGTTTACATTCATTATAGACCCCAGATCTCTCCATAAAGAGGACCTGTCACCTCCTATTACTGTCACATGGGATGTTTACATTCATTATTGACCCCAGATCTCTCCATAAAGAGGACCTGTCACCTCCTATTACTGTCACATGGGATGTTTACATTCATTATAGACCCCAGATCTCTCCATAAAGAGGACCTGTCACCTCCTATTACTGTCACATGGGATGTTTACATTCATTATAGACCCCAGATCTCTCCATAAAGAGGACCTGTCACCTCCTATTACTGTCACATGGGATGTTTACATTCATTATAGACCCCAGATCTCTCCATAAAGAGGACCTGTCACCTCCTATTACTGTCACATGGGATGTTTACATTCATTATAGACCCCAGATCTCTCCATAAAGAGGACCTGTCACCTCCTATTACTGTCACATGGGATGTTTACATTCATTATAGACCCCAGATCTCTCCATAAAGAGGACCTGTCACCTCCTATTACTGTCACATGGGATGTTTACATTCATTATAGACCCCAGATCTCTCCATAAAGAGGACCTGTCACCTCCTATTATTGTCACATGGGATGTTTACATTCATTATAGACCCCAGATCTCTCCATAAAGAGGACCTGTCACCTCCTATTACTGTCACATGGGATGTTTACATTCATTATAGACCCCAGATCTCTCCATAAAGAGGACCTGTCACCCCCTATTACTGTCACATGGGATGTTCACATTCATTATAGACCCCAGATCTCTCCATAAAGAGGACCTGTCACCTCCTATTACTGTCACATGGGATGTTTACATTCATTATAGACCCCAGATCTCTCCATAAAGAGGACCTGTCACCACCTATTACTGTCACATGGGATGTTTACATTCATTATAGACCCCAGATCTCTCCATAAAGAGGGCCTGTCACCACCTACTACTGTCACATGGGATGTTTACATTCATTATAGACCCCAGATCTCTCCATAAAGAGGACCCGTCACCACCTATTACTGTCACATGGGATGTTTACATTCATTATAGACCCCAGATCTCTCCATAAAGAGGACCTGTCACCTCCTATTACTGTCACATGGGATGTTTACATTCATTATAGACCCCAGATCTCTCCATAAAGAGGACCTGTCACCTCCTATTACTGTCACATGGGATGTTTACATTCATTATAGACCCCAGATCTCTCCATAAAGAGGACCTGTCACCTCCTATTACTGCTACATGGGATGTTTACATTCATTATAGACCCCAGATCTCTCCATAAAGAGGACCTGTCACCTCCTATTACTGTCACATGGGATGTTTACATTCATTATAGACCCCAGATCTCTCCATAAAGAGGACCTGTCACCTCCTATTACTGCTACATGGGATGTTTACA
Organism: Lithobates clamitans; assembly: GCA_037952925.1. NCBI lineage: Eukaryota > Metazoa > Chordata > Amphibia > Anura > Ranidae > Lithobates > Lithobates clamitans. The sequence goes on along the minus strand of JBBGZY010003164.1, from coordinate 122,367 downwards.
TTCATTATAGACCCCAGATCTCTCCATAAAGAGGACCTGTCACCTCCTATTACTGTCACATGGGATGTTTACATTCATTATAGACCCCAGATCTCTCCATAAAGAGGACCTGTCACCTCCTATTACTGTCACATGGGATGTTTACATTCATTATAGACCCCAGATCTCTCCATAAAGAGGACCTGTCACCTCCTATTACTGTCACATGGGATGTTTACATTCATTATAGACCCCCGATCTCTCCATAAAGAGGACCTGTCACCCACTATTACTGTCACATGGGATGTTTACATTCATTATAGACCCCCGATCTCTCCATAAAGAGGACCTATCACCCACTATTACTGTCACATGGGATGTTTACATTCATTATAGACCCCAGATCTCTCCATAAAGAGGACCTGTCACCTCCTATTACTGCTACATGGGATGTTTACATTCATTATAGACCCCAGATCTCTCCATAAAGAGGACCTGTCACCTCCTATTACTGTCACATGGGATGTTTACATTCATTATAGACCCCAGATCTCTCCATAAAGAGGACCTGTCACCTCCTATTACTGTCACATGGGATGTTTACATTCATTATAGACCCCAGATCTCTCCATAAAGAGGACCTGTCACCTCCTATTACTGTCACATGGGATGTTTACATTCATTATAGACCCCAGATCTCTCCATAAAGAGGACCTGTCACCTCCTATTACTGTCACATGGGATGTTTACATTCATTATAGACCCCAGATCTCTCCATAAAGAGGACCTGTCACCTCCTATTACTGTCACATGGGATGTTTACATTCATTATAGACCCCAGATCTCTCCATAAAGAGGACCTGTCACCTCCTATTACTGCTACATGGGATGTTTACATTCATTATAGACCCCAGATCTCTCCATAAAGAGGACCTGTCACCTCCTATTACTGTCACATGGGATGTTTACATTCATTATAGACCCCAGATCTCTCCATAAAGAGGACCTGTCACCTCCTATTACTGTCACATGGGATGTTTACATTCATTATAGACCCCAGATCTCTCCATAAAGAGGACCTGTCACCGCCTATTACTGTCACATGGGATGTTTACATTCATTATAGACCCCAGATCTCTCTATAAAGAGGACCTGTCACCTCCTATTACTGCTACATGGGATGTTTACATTCATTATAGACCCCAGATCTCTCCATAAAGAGGACCTGTCACCTCCTATTACTGTCACATGGGATGTTTACATTCATTATAGACCCCAGATCTCTCCATAAAGAGGACCTGTCACCCCCTATTACTGTCACATGGGATGTTTACATTCATTATAGACCCCAGATCTCTCCATAAAGAGAACCTGTCACCTCCTATTACTGTCACATGGGATGTTTACATTCATTATAGACCCCAGATCTCTCCATAAAGAGGGCCTGTCACCACCTACTACTGTCACATGGGATGTTTACATTCATTATAGACCCCAGATCTCTCCATAAAGAGGACCCGTCACCTCCTATTACTGTCACATGGGATGTTTACATTCATTATAGACCCCCGATCTCTCCATAAAGAGGACCTGTCACCCACTATTACTGTCACATGGGATGTTTACATTCATTATAGACCCCCGATCTCTCCATAAAGAGGACCTATCACCCACTATTACTGTCACATGGGATGTTTACATTCATTATAGACCCCAGATCTCTCCATAAAGAGGACCTGTCACCTCCTATTACTGTCACATGGGATGTTTACATTCATTATAGACCCCAGATCTCTCCATAAAGAGGACCTGTCACCTCCTATTACTGTCACATGGGATGTTTACATTCATTATAGACCCCAGATCTCTCCATAAAGAGGACCTGTCACCTCCTATTACTGTCACATGGGATGTTTACATTCATTATAGACCCCAGATCTCTCCATAAAGAGGACCTGTCACCTCCTATTACTGCTACATGGGATGTTTACATTCATTATAGACCCTAGATCTCTCCATAAAGAGGACCTGTCACCTCCTATTACTGTCACATGGGATGTTTACATTCATTATAGACCCCAGATCTCTCCATAAAGAGGGCCTGTCACCACCTACTACTGTCACATGGGATGTTTACATTCATTATAGACCCCAGATCTCTCCATAAAGAGGACCCGTCACCACCTATTACTGTCACATGGGATGTTTACATTCATTATAGACCCCAGATCTCTCCATAAAGAGGACCTGTCACCCCCTATTACTGTCACATGGGATGTTCACATTCATTATAGACCCCAGATCTCTCCATAAAGAGGACCTGTCACCTCCTATTACTGTCACATGGGATGTTTACATTCATTATAGACCCCAGATCTCTCCATAAAGAGGACCTGTCACCACCTATTACTGTCACATGGGATGTTTACATTCATTATAGACCCCAGATCTCTCCATAAAGAGGGCCTGTCACCACCTACTACTGTCACATGGGATGTTTACATTCATTATAGACCCCAGATCTCTCCATAAAGAGGACCCGTCACCACCTATTACTGTCACATGGGATGTTTACATTCATTATAGACCCCAGATCTCTCCATAAAGAGGACCTGTCACCTCCTATTACTGTCACATGGGATGTTTACATTCATTATAGACCCCAGATCTCTCCATAAAGAGGACCTGTCACCTCCTATTACTGTCACATGGGATGTTTACATTCATTATAGACCCCAGATCTCTCCATAAAGAGGACCTGTCACCTCCTATTACTGTCACATGGGATGTTTACATTCATTATAGACCCCAGATCTCTCCATAAAGAGGACCTGTCACTGTCTATTACTGTCACATGGGATGTTTACATTCTGGTGATATTCTGGCGGTTTTGCTCTAAAAATAGCTTATTAAAGCGCCTGTAAACTGCCGCTTCTGCAGCCCTAGTGCAAGTGCTTGAGAGCTTTCACACTGAAGCGATGCGCTTGTGGGACGGGAAAAAAAGTCCTGCAAGCAGCATCTTTAAGGCGGTGCGGGAGTGGTGTATATAGCGCTCCTCCACTGCCCCTGCCCATTGAAATGAATGGGCACCGCTTTCAAAGCGCCTTAAAAGGGTTTGAAAGCAATGCTAAGTGGGGGTTAAACGCTCCCCGCTGGCGGCACCAGTGTGAAAGGGGTGTAAAAAAAAAAGTAAAGGAACAGTGTAAAAAAATGAATAAGAGTAAGGTGCCCTCCATCTCCCCGTGCTAGTGCGCAAAGGTAAAGGCGCGTGTTGGTCCCGCATTCACACAAACAGCGATCATCTCACACATGTGAGGTATCCCCACGAACGTCATATCATAGGTGGTCATTTGTTTACACCAGACCTCCTCTGTACATCTAAAGTGGTAACCAGCAAAGGCTTTTAAAGTGTCATATATTGATAGTAAAATTTACATAGTTTGTCGCCATTGCGCGGGAATACGCAATTTTAAAGCATGACATGTTTGGTATCTATTTACTCGGCATGACATTTTTATTTGTTTTTTCATTAATATTCAAAAGTGTATTTCCCCCCAAAAAAATTGCATTTGAAAAACCGCTGCACAAATACCATGTTACATAAAAATTTGCAACACCCACCAATTTATTCTCTAGACCTCTGCTTAAAAAAAAAAATAAAGTTTGGGGGTTTGAAGTAATATTCTAGCAAAAAAACTGATTTTTACATGTAAACAAAAAGTGTCAGAAAAGGCCGAGCCTGGAAGTGGGTAAGGAAATAGTGGTGAGGAAAATTCCTTTAATTCTTGTAGAGTGCGGCAGGATGGGGTCATGGGGTGCCTAGGCACCATAGCAGTGACTGCTTCCTGTTTCAGTGTATTATTTATTGTGTGCAATGAATTTGTTCTGCTCTGTTTTTTGGTTACATCACATTTCTAATGCGGAAGGGACAGTTTTTCCCCAAGAAAATTGTATTCCACTTCCAGTGGTGATCATTCCACACTTGTCTCGCTTCAGTCTTGCACAGGTGTACCGGCTCCGCCCCTACAGTCTTGCACAGGTGTACTGGCTCCGCCCCTTCAGTCTTGCACAGGTGTACCGGCTCCGCCCCTACAGTTTTGCACAGGTGTACCGGCTCCGCCCCTACAGTTTTGCACAGGTGTACCGGCTCCTCCCCTTCAGTCTTGCACAGGTGTACCGGCTCCGCCCCTTCAGTTTTGCACAGGTGTACCGGCTCCGCCCCTTCAGTCTTGCACAGGTGTACCGGCTCCGCCCCTTCAGTCTTGCACAGGTGTACCGGCTCCTCCCCTTCAGTCTTGCACAGGTGTACCGGCTCCTCCCCTTCAGTCTTGCACAGGTGTACCGGCTCCTCCCCTTCAGTCTTGCACAGGTGTACCGGCTCCTCCCCTTCAGTCTTGCACAGGTGTACCGGCTCCTCTCCTGGAATGAAACAACTTTCTTTGTCACTGCACACTGTCTGTGCATTAGAAGCCCCGCCCCATTTCCTGGCTGGAGGACATCCAGCATCATCTAGTTCCTTCCTCCCCAGCCTGACAGCCCCAGGCCCCGCCACTTTCATTGAATTTTAGTTCTTCCAATCACGGAGGCTCAGCGTCACATGTCCGCGGCTTCCTGAGACAGGTTCTTTTTATTTTGCTCTTGTGCTGCTCTATTTAATGTTGTGTTTCTCCGCAGAATAACGCTTCCAAGCTGCTTCTCGCTATCATGGAAAGCCGACACGACAGCGAGAACGCCGAGCGCATTCTGTACAATATGAGGCCGAAAGAGCTGGTGAGTTTTGGGAATGGAGGTGGGGGGGGGGGGCACCTTCTTCCCAAGAAGAATATCTCTGTACAGTAATTGGTCTCTATATTGGGGGGCGGAGCATAGTTTCCCTTTTCTCTGGGATCTCTGATGTTGGAAGATCTTCTTTTCCACGCCAACAACTTTTCCTAGGAAGTCCCTATTGTTGGGTGGATTGCTGAGAACCCGTAACTGGCGGAGAGAGGGGGCTGCTCCATTCATCTAATGCTGACACAGCGGGTTGTGCAATGGAAGCCATAAAATCCCCCCACATAGACTCTACAAAGAGGACCTGTCTGACTGGTTTCTACTTTCAAATGACAGGTTTTAATTGCCTTTGCAACATATGAATATAAACTATCAACGCAAGTGTGGTTGGCTGTCATCGTGCCTGGTGTTCAATGTTGGCATCATAAACCAGCAGGTGGGGGGTGTAAAATAGGGGTCCTAGGGGGCATCATAAACCAGCAGGTGGGGGGTGTAAAATAGGGGTCCTAGGGGGGCATCATAAGCCAGCAGGTGGGGGGTGTAAAATAGGGGTCCTAGGGGGCATCATAAACCAGCAGGTGGGGGGTGTAAAATAGGGGTCCTAGGGGGCATCATAAACCAGCAGGTGGGGGGTGTAAAATAGGGGTCCTAGGGGGCATCATAAACCAGCAGGTGGGGGGTGTAAAATAGGGGTCCTAGGGGGCATCATAAACCAGCAGGTGGGGGGTGTATAATAGGGGTCCTAGGGGGGCATCATAAACCAGCAGGAGCAGGTGGGGGGGGGGTGTAAATTAGGGGTCCTAGGGGGCATCATAAACCAGCAGGTGGGGGGGTGTAAATTAGGGGTCCTGGGGGGCATCATAAACCAGCAGGTGGGGGTTTATATAATCGGAAAATATATATATATATTATATTATATTATATTATATTTTTTTTCAGTGACGCATGACCGTGCAATTACCAGTTGGCACAGCAATGAATGTCCCGGTCATGAAGGGGGTAAAGTTTATGGGGAGCTGAAGGGGTTAATCATGATTTTTGGCTCCCGTTGTTAAAGGTTCAGTCATACTTGTGTTATAAATGGATTTTATTGAATGGATACAATGTACATAGAGACAGGACAGGATCTGATACATTGTACATCACTTATGTAACGAATGTATTGAATGTAGGAGATGCGATCACTTATGTAATGTATCGAACATACAGAATGTTCATCGGAGGACGTTCTCTGTTAGCGGGATTATCTCTCCCTTGGCGAGGTGACAGATCATTGGACGATCGATGTTTTTGTGAACGCTGTTCTGTTTTTTTCCCTCATCCAGGTGGAGGTGATAAAGAAGGCTTATCTTCAGGGCGAGGTGGAGTTCGAAGAGGGGGAGAGCTGTGAGGATCACGCCGCCTCCCCCCGCAATGTGGGGCACAACATCTACATCCTGGCACATCAGGTGGGTTCTTTACATAAGGACACGCGGTGTCGGCGTGTTATGTAACGTTCGCACAGCGTGAGGCTGTCCTCGCCATGGACACGGTGTTCCTCGTATCATAGGGCTGGGGGCGTGCCAGATCTCCGCATATGTGCCCGCTGCACGCCTCAGACGGCAGTGGAGTGCCGGGTTCAGTTTCCAGGCTGGGCACGGCGCCAGGCCGCCTCGGATAACAGGAACTGCGCTACGCTGAGTGAGAACTAAAAGTCATTCAGAAGGTTTTATTTTCAGTTGATGACAAAAATCCCCTTTCCGTGGTGTGTGCGTGATTTTCACCGCTTCCATATTCTGAGTACCCCGCCTTAAAGGGAACTTCTGATAAATAAACTGTGGGGGGAGGGGGGGTTCTCTCTGGAAATGCTGCTCACCTGGCTGCCTTTGGTTTCAGTGCATTGAGGTGCCGACCCCGAATCAGAGCGGGGTGTTCTCTGACACCTGCGTGCTTGTCCTTGGAGCGCAAAGTACTAACGCTTTCTGGATGACAGCCGGGTAGAATGCTCAGGCCCCATTTATATCTCCGCGTTCCCGAGCGTTTTTCACGCCTTAACGCACCTTCCACATAGGGCAGATTTACGGGCAGCAAAATGCCCTAAAGAAGCACTTTTTGGTGTGTTCGCAGCATGACAAAATGCGCACCAAATGTGCGCCCGCTACCCATGCTTGGGGCGCCATTAATATTTAATGGCAAAACGCGTACGATGCGCGTTAGAAGGGCTTTTCTGAAACCTGTAGATACAAAACGGGGCCACAGAGGATTTTATTGCAGCAATGCTTTGCTGATTATTAATTACAATAATTTACAGCTGGCATGTTACTTTTTTTTTTTAAAGTTGAAAGCTCGTTACTTCACAAACGCATCAGCACATTACGCATGCGCTTTGGTGTAAATGAGCTCTTAACCACTTGCCGACCAGCCGCCGTCATTATACCGCAGCAGGTCGGCTCATTCCCGCGAATCATTTCTGTACATTGGCTCCTTTAACAGCCACAATAGGCGCGTGCCACCGGAGGCGCAGGACCTGATGCCGGCGGTTGCGAGGTCCGTCGGCCACCCACGATCGCGACAAAGAGCCAGAACGGGGATCTGTCAATGTAAACAGATCCCCGTTCTTACAGGTAAGTGGAGAGATGTGCTGTTCCTAGTGATTGGGAACAGCGATCTCTCTCCTCTTCCAGTCAGTCCCCTCCCCCCACAGTTAGAACACATTTAACCCCTTGATCGCCCCCGAGTGTTAACCCCTTCCCTGCCAGTGACATGTAAACAGTAATCGGTGGCTATTTTTAAGCTCTGATCACTGTATAAATGTCATTGGTCCCAAAAATGTGTCTGATCTGTCTGCCGCAATGTCGCAGTCCCGCTAAAAATCGCAGATCACCGCCAGTACTAGTTTAAAAATAATAATGCCATAAATATATTCCCTATTTTGTAGACACGATAACTTTTTTGCACAATCCAATCAATATACGCTTATTGCAATATTTTTGGTTAAAAAAAAATGTAGAAGAATACATATTGGTCTAAACTGAGGAAGAAATTTCATTTTTTTAAATAATTATATACATGACCTATCCAAGGAAATGGGGCCGAACCGCAATTGCTAGCCAAACACTGGGCTCCTAGTTGCGGCATTCCCATTCAGAATCCCTCTTTAGCTACAAAAAAAAGTCATTCAGCAGTATCTTTCTGACTGCCGGGCAACCGCGGCTCTGCCACCTTCTGAGAATTTAGTGATTTCATGCCAGTTAATCAATACTTCACAATACACTGTAAGAAGCAATAGATTGCTGATCGATGGAGATTGCTCATGAGTGGTTTAGTAGCATGATCGTGCCAGAAAAAAAACACCTGTGTACGCACAGTCCTATGAGAGTTCATACTAAGATCGCTGTCACATCAGAAATCCAGGAGAACCTCCCCAAGCCCCCCCCCCCAATGTGTCGCTCCTTCGCCAGCTCAAAGGTGCATCTCCCTGACAGCCATTTCAGAATGTAAGTCACTGAAGCAACATCTGGATCCGCCCAGCTGGGAAGTGACGCATACCAGCAGGTAAGTGTTCCTTCTCCTCGCTGGGTCCTCCATAGCATCTATAGGTGAGTTCCTACCAATGGCAGGATCAGAAATATGAACATCAGCCTAAGGGGTGAAGGTGTCACCAATAAAGTCAGACAGTATAATGGTTATCCTAGATCTGTACAATTTAATTTGGCCATTTATATTCATTCTGATGTATGCTGAAAACATAATTGTTGGGTTTTTCTCTTAGCTTGCACGTCACAACAAAGAGCTCCAGCATATGCTGAAACCGGGTGTGCAGACGGGGGATGGTGACGAGGCTCTGGAGTTCTATGCCAAGCATACGGCCCAGATAGAGGTGAGGGTGGAAGATGGGAACGATGGATTGGGTTGGAGGGACGGGGACGATGGATTGGGTTGGAGGGACGATGGATTGGGTTGGAGGGATGGGGACAATGGATATCTTAAATCGGGAAGGCTGGCAACTCGGACGCTCTTGAATAAAAGTACTTTGTTACATGGATTCACAGGTACAAGCTATATGCTGACGCGTTTTGGCTATGCATCCTTCATCAAAGCTTTGAAGGCTTCATAGCCGAAACGTGTCCACATATAGCCTGTACCCGTGTATCCATATAACAAAGTACTTTTATTCAAGAGCATACTAGTTGCCAGCCTTCCCGATTTAAGAATTGCACCTGTGGGGCCTGAACGCCCTGGCTAGAGCATCGGCTCACAGTTCCTGGACTCTTTTATTTTGGCAGTGGAGCTGGGGTAAAATTTTGTTTCTTTTGGGGGATGGATATGGTTGGAGGGGACAGGGTGGAAGGTCTGGGCTGATGGTTAGGGTTGGCGGGGACGAGGTGGAAGGTCTGGGATGATGGCTATGGTTGGAGGGGACGGGGTGGAAGGTCGGGGACGGGGTGAGAAGTTCTGGGACGATGGCTAGGGTTGGAGGGGACTGGGTGGAAGGTCTGGGACGATGGCTAGGGTTGGAGGGGACGGGGTGGAAGGTCTGGGACGATGGCTAGGGTTGGAGGGGATGGGGTGGAAGGTCTGAGATGATGGCTAGGGTGGAAGGACTGGGATGATGGCTAGGGTGGAAGGTCTGGGATGATGGCTAGGGTGGAAGGTCTGGGACGATGGCTAGGGTGGAAGGTCTGGGACGATGGCTAGGGTTGGAGGGGATGGGGTGGAAGGTCTGGGACGATGGCTAGGGTTGGAGGGGACGGGGTGGAAGTTCTGGGACAATGGCCAGGGTTGAAGGACTGGGTGGAAGGTCTGGGACGATGGCTAGGGTTGAAGGACTGGGTGGAAGGTCTGGGACGATGGCTAGGGTTGAAGGACTGGGTGGAAGGTCTGGGACGATGGCTAGGGTTAGAGGGGATGGGGTGGAAGGTCTGGGACAATGGCTAGGGTTGGAGGGGACGGGGTGGAAGGTCTGGGACAATGGCCAGGGTTGAAGGACTGGGTGGAATGTCTGGGACGATGGCTAGGGTTGAAGGACTGGGTGGAAGGTCTAGGACGATGGCTAGAGTTGGGGGGGATGGGGTGGAAGGTCTGAGATGATGGCTAGGGTGGAAGGACTGGGTGGAAGGTCTGGAACGATGGCTAGGGTTGGAGGGGATGGGGTGGAAGGTCTGAGATGATGGCTAGGGTGGAAGGACTGGGTGGAAGGTCTGGAACGATGGCTAGGGTTGGAGGGGATGGGGTGGAAGGTCTGGGACAATGGCCAGGGTTGAAGGACTGGGTGGAAGGTCTGGGACGATGGCTAGGGTTGGAGGGGATGGGGTGGAAGGTCTGGGATGATGGCTAGGGTGGAAGGTCTGGGATGATGGCTAGGGTGGAAGGTCTGGGACGATGGCTAGGGTGGAAGGTCTGGGACGATGGCTAGGGTTGGAGGGGATGGGGTGGAAGGTCTGGGATGATGGCTAGGGTTGGAGGGATGATGGATATGGTTTTGATCGTGTTTTGCTCTGTCTCAGATTGTTCGTCTAGACCGCACCATGGAGCAGATTGTGTTCCCTGTGCCCAGTATCTGTGAGTTTCTGACCAAGGAGTCCAAACTGCGAATTTATTACACAACGGAGCGGGATGAACAGGGGAGTAAGATCCACGACTTCTTCCAACGTTCAGAGGACCTCTTTAATGAGATGAACTGGCAGAAGAAGCTGAGAGGTGAGCAGATGGAGGTCTACAAGTGGTGGATGAGAAGGCTTGCTGGGCGGTGTTAAGCCATTTGCTGTTGGTCAAAGTGTTCTGATTCTCCAGTATGGCAATGTGGCTCTTTGGGAAGCCTTTAGTGTCATCATCCTTGTCTAAAGCTTTAAAGCTACATTCCAGGTATCACTTTTTTCTTGCATAGTTACATTAGTCCAGTTTGGTGTAAGTATGGTGCAATACGTGGCTGGTCCCTGTGGAAGCTGGAAATCTCTATAGACAGCACTGCTACACTAGAGGGGATCTCCACGAGTTTCCGAGTCCCATCCAAGCTTCTTAGTAAACACAGGAGGTCGCTTATTCTGCACAGGCGCCATTCAGAGAACACTGTGCGCTTTCTCAATAAATGGAAAGCGTGGGCGAGGCGGAGAGAGGCGGGGTGGTGATGTCATGATCTGTCTTGTCCAATCAGCATATACAGTGGATATAAAAAGTCTACACACCCCTGTTAAAATGTCAGGTTTCTGTGATGTAAAAAAATGAGACAAAGATGAATAAATTCATAACTTTTTCAACCTTTTTAATGTGACCTATAATTGTACAACTCAATTGAACAACAAACTGAAATCTTTTAGAGGGGGAGGAGTAAAATTTATTCAGGGAATGTTATAGAACTTAAAGAACCCATGACATTTTCAGATCTCAGGGAACGCCTGGTAAGAATAGTTAATCGAGGGAAATGCTCTTAAGTTGGTGGTGAAGAATGCTGCCCTTACAGGGATGACCAGAAAGACACTCTTGCGATCATGCCAATGGCTCTGACAAATGGACCTGGATCTATGCAGGCACCGTCAGATGAGAAGACAGTTGGCCACAGCTCAAGGAACCCTAGGGTTCCACAGAGAATGGCTAACGTAGTCTACAGTATAAAAAGGCCTACAGACTCTACATTGTAGAACTGATATCACAAGTCCTTGTTGAGGCCCTTTAGCTAGAAGGGATTCTCATTTTGAATATAATGCTCCATTTTGTATTGTGTTGGGTCTTGCAGCTCAGCATGTCCTCTACTGGTGCTCTCGGAACATGACCTTCTGGAGCAGCATCTCCTTCAACCTGGCCGTCCTTATGAACCTCCTTGTTGCTTTCTTCTACCCCTTTGTTGGTGTCCGAGGAGGTCAGTGATGTACAGTTCTTTGACAGACATATTTGTGATTGAACTCATAAGGTTTTCAGACCACTCCCTTTTTTTCTTTCTTTGTAGGCACCCTGGACTCCCGCCTCTCTGGTCTACTCTGGACAGCCATGTTGGTTTCTTTAGCCATAGTTATTGTACTACCCAAGCCTCACGGGATCCGAGCACTGATAGCATCTACCATCCTGCGGCTCATCTTTTCTATAGGACTTCAGCCTACGTTGTTTCTTCTGGGTGCTTTTAATGTGAGTTGTCGGTTGTGTACCTTTACAGATGAGCCGGATCTTGCTTAGTTGGACCTTATTAGCCAATTCTTCTCACATTAGAAACACACTCTCCAGGTAGCCATGCCTGTCCTTTAGGGCAGTGGTTCTCAACCTTGTCCTCAAGTATCCCCAACAGGCCATGTTTTGGAAATTTCTATTAGATAAAATAGCTGTCCAAAATACAAAGCCATTGACTGATTTAAAGAACCTGTGCAAGATGAAGGAAAACCTGCAAACATGGCCTGTTGGGGGTACTTTAGGACAGGGTTGAGAACCACTGGTCTAGTGTGTCCAAGCAGTATATCCAGAACTTGCTGGTAAATTTTTAGGTGCTACCTTTTCCCAGACAGCTCAGGCCGTGTATAGGGGGACGTATTATGAGGTCTTATACACGGTAATCTTCTCATAACCAATGTACTTGTTTTATGTTGGTGTTCCTCATAGTTTGGTTTTGCCTACAGGTGTGCAATAAGATAATCTTCCTGACCAGCTTTGTTGGGAATCGTGGCACGTTTACAAGAGGTTATGGAGCAATGATCCTGGATGTGGAGTTTCTTTATCATCTCTTGTACCTTCTTATCTGTGCTATGGGTGTCTTTGTACATGAGTTCTTCTACAGTCTGCTGGTGAGTCTCCCTGGTCCTACACAAGTCTAGTCATTGGGTTTTATGTGTTTCACAAGTCTTACCATCCTGGTTGCTCTTTTGCCTACTCAGCTCTTTGACCTGGTATATCGGGAGGAGACACTACTGAACGTAATAAAGAGTGTGACGCGGAACGGGCGCTCTATCATCCTTACGGCTGTTCTGGCTCTGATCTTGGTCTACCTGTTTTCCATAGTTGGGTATCTCTTTTTCAAAGATGACTTCATACTGGAGGTGGACCGGTTACCAAACGAGACCAACTTTCCGGGTGAGCTGCTGTATCTCTCATAGAGGCTCCACTCTAGCCAGTTGGCTAATACACATCTGAAGTACGGCGCATAGCAACCAAATTGGTGCCATTTAATTAACCCCCTCCCGCTGACATATGCAGCCCCACTAGACTGGGCTTTTCTCTGCGGGGCCGCATATATGATTGGCTACTACAGTGATCAGTCACTGTGAAGCCCGCCCCTGTTTTCCTCTTTCTGTGAATAGAGAGAAAAGATACATTGTATCTCTCTTCTTGCAGACAGATAAATAAAAAACTGTGTGTAAAATAAAAAAAAAAATTTGGTTTAAGGTTTGTTAGGTCAGTGCCAGGGTTAGTTGGTGGGTCAAGTAAAGGTCAAGAGTCAAAGGTCAGGGTCAATATATTTTGGGCAGGATTTTTTTTTTTTTTTTTACTAAAAAGCATTTTATAAATTTGTGTTAGTGTCAGTGCGTTTTAGGTAGGATAAAATAAAAAGCAAAATGCGCACTATTGTTCCTGGGTTGTACTCCGGGTACAAACAACAACTAACATACACTAATGTGGCATCGCTGCAATTGTCCGGAGTAGGAGAATTGATTTTGGGTTCTTCTTTGGTTGTAGGTTATGGTTGTAACAAATGTACAGCTACATTTAAAAAATTTTATTTTTTGGGCCAGTTTCCCTTTTTGGTGATAAAAATAAAAAAAAAATTCGGGAGATATTGCCATTTACCACCAAATGAAAGTCCAATTTGTCCTGAAAAAAAGCGGTATAATCCACCTGGATGCACAAAGTAGTTGTGGTGATCTGTACATTTTACGAACGTACATAATTGAAAAATTGTGCTTAGGCATTAACATTTGTTTTACCATCAGGTGGGAAGGTGTTAGGGGCCACAACCACTGCACCAGATCCAAAAATTCTCAATGTCTACACAAAATTCATGCGGACTTTACTGGTACATATGAGATCATGCTCAAGTTGTATACAATGTTATATTCATTAAAATAAGAGAAGAAAAAGAAAAAATAGCGCTGTGTAAGAAGGAGATGTAAATAGCAGCCAACACAGCTGTAGACTAAAAGCAATTCATATAAAGTGTGAAAAAAGTGTAGCGCTATTATCCCAAATAGCATTGAAAGACTATTATAAGAGTACCTGACTATACAAAAGGGTACACATAAAGTGCATTTAGATTCAAATAAATCAATATATGAACTAAATTAAACATGAATAGGGTCAATAAACCATGAAATAACTGAGTACATAAATATAAAATGTGAATAAGGAGACCTGAGCTATCAAGTACGTTATAGGATGTAACAAGTCCAAATAATAAAGTCCAAGGATAATCCGAGACACACTAAGACAGATAGTCATACGGCGTTGATATTCCAAAAAGCTGTGATATCAAATGGGCCACCACCAATAAACAAAGGAGGCTTACCAGATGTCGATGACCTGGAGAGGCTTACGCGCCCCAAGTCATACAGGCTTGTAAGTCAACTGACCTAATGGATATCAAAACGAGCTGGCACGACAGATCTTGAGTCAAACCACCGACTTGGCACCAACGTTTAGGGCATCCAATTTGAAGATGGTACTCCAATAAGGTAAAAACTCGGTGTTCAGATATCATGCAGAAATAAATGAAAAATTCCTATAGCGTGATATCGTTTGAATAGGGTTTATTTATAAAAAAGTAAAAAAACTCACATGTTAGAGGATCATTAAAGTAGGCTTAGTAAGTACCCGAGCGAGAGCGGTATATGTGTGTGGGTCCACCCGATGCGCGTTTCAACTAAAAAGCCGTCATCTGGGGTTACGGCTTCATGTAATATAAATAATAGATGACAGGTCCTCTTTATGGAGATCTCATGTAATAGAAATAAGAGATGACAGGTCCTCTTTATGGAGATCTCATGTAATAGAAATAAGAGATGACAGGTCCTCTTTATGGAGAGATCTCATGTAATAGAAATAAGAGATGACAGGTCCTCTTTATGGAGATCTCATGTAATAGAAATAAGAGATGACAGGTCCTCTTTATGGAGAGATCTCATGTAATAGAAATAAGAGATGACAGGTCCTCTTTATGGAGAGATCTCATGTAATAGAAATAGAAGGTACCAGTAGAAGGTGACAGTAATATAAGGTGACAGGTCCTCTTTATGGAGAGATCTTGGGTCTAGAAGATCAGATATAAATTAAATAGAAGAAAAATTTCAGCTTTCCAGATAAGGCTGTGTTTACTTCTTCCTCCCAGGAGCATAGAGATGACCAAGGACCATCTGGTCCCCGGCCGGTTCTGTGATAACCAGGTGGAATCGCTCGATCGGATCCCGGACTCTCCCAGAGGTGCCGGTGGGCGGCAGGATGTCCCCTTCTGCTGCCTCTAAAAGCAATCCAGAGACTAAGATGGCTTTTACAAAATAGGGAATTGCCAGCTGAAAATAAAGATACTGGGAGGATGCTTGGAGCTGCACCCATCATCCCGGTATAATCCCCTCAATTTGTGGACATCCTTCGGCTGAGAAGGTTAAATCGGCCTACTAGAGCCGGAGGGATGGAGACCTATCCCTAAGAATCGTTCTGTGTCTCAGATGTCCTAACCACCTGGGACTCTCCAGTCCTCCACCTGCAAGCCACCACTTTAAGTCCTCCAAGGATACCGACCAATGTCCGATTTGGTGTCATTTTATTCTCCTACCATTGGACAATTTAGTCTGTTTTGCAACTTGGTGATGCCTTAAAAAAAATTGGTTCAAATAAGTTGATTGACACAAAGAATTTCAGTCATGGAGTATCAGGAAAGCAATACCTGCTACTGCTGACCTGAAAATGCTAGTTTTCCTGGCTTTCTTAGAACATATAGGCAGCCAGTAGTGTTGGAACCCTTCCATACTCCTTCCAATCCTGGGTCTCATAAAGTAGTGAAGCCCAGAAGATCGCTGTGATATAGTCCACCAGCGTTTTCGGTAATGGCGGTCTGTGCTCTCTCAGCCGCTTTCCTTCATTGCGGCCCATAAAAGGTCTCCTGTGTTACTCTTTGTGGTCTTCCATTGCAGAGACGGGGAGCACGATGGCCAGGGAGCTTCTGTACCCCGAAGTGTGTCGGTTGGGGTCGGGAGGTAACTGCACCCACGGTAGGTACATAAATGGTGGAGATTTCTTCTTGCGGGTGATGGAATGGTGGGGGATGTAAATGGTTCCTCAATCTTTCCATAGAAGAGTCGTCTCCGGAAGGGGAGGAAGAGGAGGAGAAGGAGCACACCTGTGAGACCCTCCTGATGTGTATAGTGACGGTTCTGAGTCACGGGCTGAGGAGCGGCGGCGGAGTTGGCGATGTTCTCCGCAAACCATCTAAAGAGGTAACCAAGCCGCCAGTCTGATTCAGAGGATTATCCGGAAAACACAATATTAGATTGAGATTCTTTAATTTGACAAGAAGTCACTTCAGTACAAGGAAGGGATAGAAAATGCAGAGAATTTTTCCATACTGCCTTGTACTAATCTGCACTGGAGGAAGGCCGAGAACAGGAGGAGATCCTCAGTGTATTCCTCTACTCCTCATACAGGATTGGCTGAGCTATCTGTCACTCACCTGTAGCCCCTCCCACTCTCCCCTTGTGCTTCTGTTACATTGTATCATTCTTATACGTTATAAGAATAGTTTTCCCCTCCTTACACCTCATTGGCTGGCCTCTGTCACTTACCTGTCGATGACTCTGCTTCATGACCCCCCCCCCCTTTTCTGGACAGTTTAAAGCTGGACTCCAGACACACCGCTATATGCATATTTATGCATAGAAAAAAATGATTTGCATGTCCATCCAGTCCTGTAATTTACACAGCTCTGCCACGCAGCACAGACCTGTCTGGCAGGAGAAGAGACCTTTTGAATCTGTTTCAGTTCTTTAACACTTTACAAGACCTGTCCCTCCCCCTATCCTTTGACAGAACAGTGAAAGGATAAACGGCAGCCTGATGAGCTCATCTGTTACTTTGCTCACTCCTCCTATCAGCATGTCCCTTGTTGGAACTTCAGCACAACTTGGCGATTTGTGCTGCTTCTCCCTCTCCCTGTCTGAGCTCTGCTGGACATCAACTGCAAAAGGCTGATGACTCAAATTACAGTGCTTGCTCTGCTGCGTTTAAGAAAATATATACATAGATCAATGTATTGATGAATGCCGATCGGTAATGATTTGGTGTCTTTTAGATCTGGAGTTCATCTTTAAAGTGGAATGCGAGTCTAACAACTATTCCTAAAAATGTTCCCTCCCTCTTTCCTCCTATCCTGCCTACCCTGTGTGAGAGTTTAAAAAGAAAAGTGTACTTACCTTTAAGTCCACTCCAGTCAAGTGATCCTGCAGCTCCGACTCCCCTGTATCGGTGAGCGGCGGCTGCAGGGGAGAAGAGGGATCAGCGACAACGGCTGGAACATGGGAGCCTATTGATGACACTTTAAAGAAGGCATTGCAGTAAAATACAAGGCCCGCCTACAATGCCCGGGCCCCTCCCCTTTATAAATCCTGGAATTCCCAGCTATTTTCACATGCTCCATGCCACTGGGGAGGCGGGGCTGCAGGATCATGTGACTGGACTTAAAAAAAAAAAAAAAAAAAAGTTGCTGTGTTGTGATTGGCTCTGCCATGGAGGATTTACTTCTTCTATCACCTCTGCTGGTGTGCAATCTTCATTATGGTGAACATTCCCAGCAGTAAAGTGGTCAGAACCAAATCCCGAGCCTCCATTCATACCGCCCAGGTCACAGCTGAGGGAGGAATCCCGATACACCAGTTCAGAAAATCCGCCAGCTCTGCCAGAACCCATAGAAGCCCTGAGAGGTTTTCATGTTATGCCCTCCCCGAGAGGTTTTCATGTTGTGCCCTCCCCGAGAGGTTTTCATGTTGTGCCCTCCCCGAGAGGTTTTCATGTTGTGCCCTCCCCGAGAGGTTTTCATGTTGTGCCCTCCCCGAGAGGTTTTCATGTTGTGCCCTCCCCAAGAGGTTTTCATGTTATGCCCTCCCCGAGAGGTTTTCATGTTCTGCCCTCCCCGAGAGGTTTTCATGTTCTGCCCTCCCCGAGAGGTTTTCATGTTCTGCCCTCCCCGAGAGGTTTTCATGTTCTGCCCTCCCCGAGAGGTTTTCATGTTATGCCCTCCCCGAGAGGTTTTCATGTTCTGCCCTCCCCGAGAGGTTTTCATGTTCTGCCCTCCCCGAGAGGTTTTCATGTTGTGCCCTCCCCGAGAGGTTTTCATGTTGTGCCCTCCCCGAGAGGTTTTCATGTTGTGCCCTCCCCGAGAGGTTTTCATGTTGTGCCCTCCCCAAGAGGTTTTCATGTTATGCCCTCCCCGAGAGGTTTTCATGTTCTGCCCTCCCCGAGAGGTTTTCATGTTCTGCCCTCCCCGAGAGGTTTTCATGTTCTGCCCTCCCCGAGAGGTTTTCATGTTCTGCCCTCCCCGAGAGGTTTTCATGTTATGCCCTCCCCGAGAGGTTTTCATGTTCTGCCCTCCCCGAGAGGTTTTCATGTTCTGCCCTCCCCGAGAGGTTTTCATGTTGTGCCCTCCCCGAGAGGTTTTCATGTTGTGCCCTCCCCGAGAGGTTTTCATGTTGTGCCCTCCCCGAGAGATTTTCATGTTGTGCCCTCCCCGAGAGATTTTCATGTTGTGCCCTCCCCGAGAGGTTTTCATGTTATGCCCTCCCCGAGAGGTTTTCATGTTCTGCCCTCCCCGAGAGGTTTTCATGTTGTGCCCTCCCCGAGAGGTTTTCATGTTCTGCCCTCCCCGAGAGGTTTTCATGTTCTGCCCTCCCCGAGAGGTTTTCATGTTGTGCCCTCCCCGAGAGGTTTTCATGTTGTGCCCTCCCCGAGAGGTTTTCATGTTGTGCCCTCCCCGAGAGGTTTTCATGTTCTGCCCTCCCCGAGAGGTTTTCATGTTCTGCCCTCCCCGAGAGGTTTTCATGTTCTGCCCTCCCCGAGAGGTTTTCATGTTCTGCCCTCCCCGAGAGGTTTTCATGTTCTGCCCTCCCCGAGAGGTTTTCATGTTGTGCCCTCCCCGAGAGGTTTTCATGTTGTGCCCTCCCCGGGAGGTTTTCATGTTGTGCCCTCCCCGGGAGGTTTTCATGTTATGCCCTCCCCGAGAGGTTTTCATGTTATGCCCTCCCCGGGAGGTTTTCATGTTATGCCCTCCCCGAGAGGTTTTCATGTTCTGCCCTCCCCGGGAGGTTTTCATGTTATGCCCTCCCCGAGAGGTTTTCATGTTCTGCCCTCCCCGAGAGGTTTTCATGTTCTGCCCTCCCCGAGAGGTTTTCATGTTCTGCCCTCCCCGAGAGGTTTTCATGTTCTGCCCTCCCCGAGAGGTTTTCATGTTCTGCCCTCCCCGAGAGGTTTTCATGTTCTGCCCTCCCCGAGAGGTTTTCATGTTCTGCCCTCCCCGAGAGGTTTTCATGTTCTGCCCTCCCCGGGAGGTTTTCATGTTCTGCCCTCCCCGAGGGGTTTTCATGTTCTGCCCTCCCCGAGGGGTTTTCATGTTATGCCCTCCCCGAGAGGTTTTCATGTTATGCCCTCCCCGAGAGGTTTTCATGTTATGCCCTCCATGGCTGTTATCCCTCCCACAATGACGGAATTACCGGAGACTCTCTTCTTCCCCTCTTTGCAGGAGCCGCTGTTTGCCGCTCGCGTCATTTATGATCTGCTCTTCTTCTTCATGGTCATCATCATCGTCCTGAATTTAATCTTTGGGGTTATCATTGACACGTTTGCTGATCTGAGGAGTGAGAAGCAAAAGAAGGAAGAAGTTCTGAAGACCACGTGTTTCATTTGTGGTGGGTTCTCTGGGTAACTGCTCGGCATCTGGTTTTCTGATGTTAGGGCCACTTAAAGCAGACATTGCAGTAAATTACAAGGTCCGCCTACAAGGCCCGGGCCCCTCCCCTTTATAAATCGCCTATTATTGGGTGTAAAATGTACCTGTAAAGCAAAAACTGAGCCTCCTAAATCTCCTGAGAATACGCTCTTCCAATGGAGTCTTTGCATTCCTCAAGAATCTTCCCAGAAAGATGGTGACATCACAACGAGCGATCCCGGAGGTGAGGTAAGTAAAATTTCTTTCCTTACAGGTATATTTTACACCTGGAGATATGTAAATGGGAGGAGCCCAGGCAACTTGACCTTGCCTTGTAGAGAGGAACTGCAGTCCCCTGTGTACTGGAACCCCTCCTCCGGCGCTGCCATTTTGGCACATGCTCAGATGTGTTGAAGGTCTTTACCCAGCCTTCAGGTCCTGCCACAGCCCTGTGGCACATCTCTGCAAGTCCAGGAGGTTTCTCACGCCAGCACAAAGGTTTAGGACTTCCATAATTGCTGTTTTTGAGAATGCGGGGGGGGGGACCCATGGGTGCACAGATATTCAAGGAATAACAACTCTGTGAGAGCGAAGGTTGGGGGAAGCAGGACAATATGATATTTACTTAAGGATGAAGATCCACTTTACGGTAGTTTGATTTCCTTTTGGCTTCTGTCAGGAAATCGCCAAAACTGTTAAGACTTGAGGATGGATCCCCTTTTAGATCATAGGGATAGATCCCCTTGTAGATCTCGAGGATAGATCCCCTTGTAAGTCCCGAGGATAGATCCCCCTTGTAGGTCCCGAGGATAGATCCCCCTTGTAGGTCCCGAGGATAGATCCCCCTTGTAGGTCCCGAGGATAGATCCCCCTTGTAGGTCCCGAGGATAGATCCCCCTTGTAGGTCCCGAGGATAGATCCCCCTTGTAGGTCCCGAGGATAGCTCCCCCTTGTAGGTCCCGAGGATAGATCCCCCTTGTAGGTCCCGAGGATAGCTCCCCCTTGTAGGTCCCGAGGATAGATCCCCCTTGTAGGTCCCGAGGATAGCTCCCCCTTGTAGGTCCCGAGGATAGCTCCCCCTTGTAGGTCTCGAGGATAGCTCCCCCTTGTAGGTCTCGAGGATAGATCCCCCTTGCAGGTCCCGAGGATAGATCCCCCTTGCAGGTCCCGAGGATAGATCCCCCCTTGCAGGTCCCGAGGATGGCTCCCCCCTTGCAGGTCCGGAGGATAGCTCCCCCCTTGCGGGTCCCGGGGATAGCTCCCCCCTTGCGGGTCCCGGGGATAGCTCCCCCCTTGCGGGTCCCGGGGATAGCTCCCCCTTGCGGGTCCCGGGGATAGCTCCCCCTTGCAGGTCCCGAGGATAGCTCCCCCCTTGCAGGTCCCGAGGATAGCTCCCCCCTTGCAGGTCCCGAGGATAGCTCCCCCCTTGCAGGTCCCGAGGATAGCTCCCCCCTTGCAGGTCCCGAGGATAGCTCCCCCCTTGCAGGTCCCGAGGATAGCTCCCCCCTTGCAGGTCCCGAGGATAGCTCCCCCCTTGCAGGTCCCGAGGATAGCTCCCCCCTTGCAGGTCCCGAGGATAGCTCCCCCCTTGCAGGTCCCGAGGATAGCTCCCCCCTTGCAGGTCCCGAGGATAGCTCCCCCCTTGCAGGTCCCGAGGATAGCTCCCCCCTTGCAGGTCCCGAGGATAGCTCCCCCCTTGCAGGTCCCGAGGATAGATCCCCCCCTTGTAGGTCCCAAGGATAGATCCCCCCTTGTAGGTCCCGAGGATAGATCCCCCCCTTGCAGGTCCCGAGGATAGCTCCCCCCTTGCAGGTCCCGAGGATAGCTCCCCCCTTGCAGGTCCCGAGGATAGCTCCCCCCTTGCAGGTCCCGAGGATAGCTCCCCCCTTGCAGGTCCCGAGGATAGCTCCCCCCTTGCAGGTCCCGAGGATAGCTCCCCCCTTGCAGGTCCCGAGGATAGCTCCCCCCTTGCAGGTCCCGAGGATAGCTCCCCCCTTGCAGGTCCCGAGGATAGCTCCCCCCTTGCAGGTCCCGAGGATAGCTCCCCCCTTGCAGGTCCCGAGGATAGCTCCCCCCTTGCAGGTCCCGAGGATAGCTCCCCCCTTGCAGGTCCCGAGGATAGCTCCCCCCTTGCAGGTCCCGAGGATAGCTCCCCCCTTGCAGGTCCCGAGGATAGCTCCCCCCTTGCAGGTCCCGAGGATAGCTCCCCCCTTGCAGGTCCCGAGGATAGCTCCCCCCTTGCAGGTCCCGAGGATAGCTCCCCCCTTGCAGGTCCCGAGGATAGCTCCCCCCTTGCAGGTCCCGAGGATAGCTCCCCCCTTGCAGGTCCCGAGGATAGCTCCCCCCTTGCAGGTCCCGAGGATAGCTCCCCCCTTGCAGGTCCCGAGGATAGCTCCCCCCTTGCAGGTCCCGAGGATAGCTCCCCCCTTGCAGGTCCCGAGGATAGCTCCCCCCTTGCAGGTCCCGAGGATAGCTCCCCCCTTGCAGGTCCCGAGGATAGCTCCCCCCTTGCAGGTCCCGAGGATAGCTCCCCCCTTGCAGGTCCCGAGGATAGCTCCCCCCTTGCAGGTCCCGAGGATAGCTCCCCCCTTGCAGGTCCCGAGGATAGCTCCCCCCTTGCAGGTCCCGAGGATAGCTCCCCCCTTGCAGGTCCCGAGGATAGCTCCCCCCTTGCAGGTCCCGAGGATAGCTCCCCCCTTGCAGGTCCCGAGGATAGCTCCCCCCTTGCAGGTCCCGAGGATAGCTCCCCCCTTGCAGGTCCCGAGGATAGCTCCCCCCTTGCAGGTCCCGAGGATAGCTCCCCCCTTGCAGGTCCCGAGGATAGCTCCCCCCTTGCAGGTCCCGAGGATAGCTCCCCCCTTGCAGGTCCCGAGGATAGCTCCCCCTTGCCGGTCCCGGGGATAGCTCCCCCTTGCAGGTCATGGAACAAGGATGACTTAGGTCACTAATGGAAAACAAGGATTTAATAGAACAAATAAAGTTTCTTGAATAAGAATATTCTGTCACTGATAACCTTGTCTGTCACTTAGGACTGGAACGGGACAAGTTTGACAATAAAACGGTGACATTTGAAGAGCACATTAAGGAGGAACATAACATGTGGCATTATTTGTTCTTTATTGTACTGGTGAAAGTGAAAGATTCTACGGAGTATACTGGACCCGAGAGCTATGTGGCTGAGATGATAAAGGTGAGATCAGCTGAGGATCCACCATGTTGATCTGAATGTCGCGTTGTACAAAGAATAAGGAAAGATATGAAAACCTATCTTTGTGATACTTTGAATGCCACCCCCCATCAATGGTGGACAGTGTACAGGTAGCAGCTGATTGGGTGGCTCTCTCCAAGCAGTTTCCACATGCCACTTTGCTAGGAATGACAAAATACTGGATAAGGACTTCCAGCTGGTTACCTGTATACCATCTGACCAAAAGTTGGTGAACACTTGGCCATCACACCTAATATGAGCTTGTTGGATGTCCCATTCCAAAACCTTGGCCATTATTTTGTAGCTAAAACAGCATCCGCTCTTTTGGGAAGGCTTTGGATTGTACCTGTAGGAATTGTCCATTCGCCCAAAAGAACATTTCTTAGGTCCAATCCATCCCAAAGGCGTTCAATAGGGATGAGGTCAGGGCTCTGTGCAGGACACTTGAGTTCCTCCACACCAAACTGGTCACACCATGCCCTATGGAGTTGCCCTTCTCTCCCCATGGCCATTAATATGGAGTTGCCCCCTTTGTGACTATAACAGCCTCCACTCTTCTGGGGAGGATTTCCGCAAGATTTTGGAGGGTGTCTGTGGGAATTTGTGCCAATTTCGGAGGTCAGGCACTGATGTTGGTTGAGAGGACCTGGCTTATATTTTGGGCACCAAAAAAAAGATCTTGCCTTCGGTATTGAGTAGGGATGAGGTCAGGTACTGATGTTGGATAAGAAGACCTGGCTCACATGTTGGGCCTCACGTTGGGCACCCCAAAAAAGACCTGACTTACCTATAGTGTGGAGTGGGGATGAGGTCAGGTACTGATGTTGGATAAGAAGACCTGGCTTACATGTTGGGCCTCACGTTGGGCACCCCAAAAAAGACCTGACTTACCTATAGTGTTGAGTAGGGATGAGGTCAGGTACTGATGTTGATGAGAAGACCTGGCTCACTTGTTGGGACTCGTATTGGGCACCAAAAAAGACCTGGCTTGCAGTCAACATTCCAGTTCATCTCAAAGGTGTTCAGTAGGGTTGAGGTCTTTATAGACTTGGACCTCTTTTGTGGCTTTAAACATTCTCCACTCTTCTGGCATGGATTTCCACGTCATTTTGGAGGATGTCTGTGGGAATTGGTGCCGATTTGTGCGGTCAGGAGCTAATGTTGGATGAGAAGACCTGGCCCTCACATTGAAAGCCAGGTCTTTTTTGGTGCCAAGTCAACATCCCAGTTCATCCCAAAGGTGATCAGTAGGGATGAGGTCAGGGCTCTGTACAGGACAGTCGAGTTCCTCCACACCACACTGGTCACACCATGTCTTTTTTTGGAGATGGCTTTGTACACAGGGGAGGGGGCAGTCATGGCGGAACAGAAAAGGGTCTTCACCAAACTGTTACCACAAGGTTAGAAGAGCACAATTGTCTACAATATCTTTGTATGATGGAGGATTACCAGGACCCTTCACTGGAGACCCCTGAACGCCATCTTATGGAAAGGTGTGCACATACATTAGGCTATTAAAAATATGTATATTTATGTATATTACTAGGTGTTATGGTCAGGTGTCCAGAAACTTTTGACCATACCTTGTAGTCATTTAGACTGCAGGGAAACTTCTACAGTTGCTGGGACTTTGTAAAGCACCCCAATGGCTGAATGCAGAACCTGAAACATGTATTGGAATTCTGTGATTAGGAAATATAATGTATAGTTGGAGGAATTCAGGTTATTACAAAAGTTGCCTTTAGAAAGGACTTTTCAGGAAATGCATACGACTTAAGCAGACCTCCTCCGGCGCATTTCCCTGCAGTTGTCCTTCAAGTGTCAAATTCTTTCTGCATTTGTCAGGTTTCTGTGGAAGTCCTACAAGCCAGCATGCCATTGAGAGGCTTGTCTGTATGTGTGCGGGAAGGTGGGGGGGGGGGGGGGACCATGGGGTCACAGGGAGGAAACCTCAGCCTCTGCAAACTCAGCCAACTTGTTCCTTGTTAGCAAGAATTGAATCATCTGTGGGGGCGGATCACCTGACCGGATTATACTGCAAATTCTCAGCAGCTCGAGCCATGAAGAATCCACTTCCTGCACGGGCCGTGACCCCACTAACTGAGAAAACAGAGAGGGGGGGGCAGACAGACCCTTCCTTGTAATGGGATGACGACAGAGGGAGACCCTTTGTGCAATCAGATTGCATGGCTGATATGGTTTCCACTTCTTCAAATTTCATTGCGTTCTCGGTATTGTGATTGAGCTGTAAAAGTTCCCTCTACCCACACAGTGCAACTTCCTCTGCACCATGCAACCCTTTCCCCATCAATGGACAAATATATACATTTTCCAGCACTATATACTCTGCTCCTTCCTAACTCTCCTCTCCCAAAATACTCTGCTCCTTCCTAACTCTCCTCTCCCGAAATACTCTGCTCCTTCCTAACTCTCCTCTCCCGAAATACTCTGCTCCTTCCTAACTCTCCTCTCCTGAAATACTCTGCACTGCTGGAGGACTCCTCTCCTTCCTCTATAACTCTCCTTTCCTGAAATACTCTGCACTGCTGGAGGACTCTGCTCCTTCCTCTATAACTCTCCTCTCCTGAAATACTCTGCACTGCTGGAGGACTCTGCTCCTTCCTCTATAACTCTCCTCTCCTGAAATACTCTGCACTGCTGGAGGACTCTGCTCCTTCCTCTAACTCTCCTCTCCTGAAATACTCTGCTGGAGGACTCTGCTCCTTCTTCTATAACTCTCCTCTCCTGAAATACTCTGCTGGAGGACTCTGCTCCTTCCTCTATAACTCTCCTCTCCTGAAATACTCTGCTGGAGGACTTTGCTCCCTCCTCTAATTCTCCTCTCCTGAAATACTCCGCTCCTTCCTAACTCTCCTCTCCTGAAATACTCTGCTCCCTCCTCTATAACTCTCCTCTCCTGAAATACTCTGCTCCCTCCTCTATAACTCTCCTCTCCTGAAATACTCTGCACTGCTGGAGGACTCTGCTCCTTCCTCTATAACTCTCCTCTCCCGAAATAGTCTGCTCTGCTGGAGGACTCTGCTCCTTCCTCTATAACTCTCCTCTCCTGACATACTCTGCTCCCTCCTCTATAACTCTCCTCTCCCGAAATACTCTGCTCCTTCCTAACTCTCCTTTCCTGAAATACTCTGCACTGCTGGAGGACTCTGCTCCCTCCTCTATAACTCTCTTCTCCTGAAATACTCTGCTCTGCTGGAGGACTCTGCTCCTTCCTCTATAACTCTCCTCTCCTGAAATACTCTGCACTGCTGGAGGACTCTGCTCCTTCCTCTATGACTCTCCTCTCCTGAAATACTCTGCACTGCTGGAGGACTCTGCTCCTTCCTCTATAACTCTCCTCTCCTGAAATACTCTGCACTGCTGGAGGACTCTGCTTCTTCCTCTATAACTCTCCTCTCCCGAAATACTCTGCACGGCTGGAGGACTCTGCTCCTTCCTCTATAACTCTCCTCTCCTGAAATACTCTGCTGGAGGACTCTGCTCCTTCCTCTATAACTCTCCTCTCCTGAAATACTCTGCACTGCTGGAGGACTCTGCTCCTTCCTCTATAACTCTCCTCTCCTGAAATACTCTGCTCTGCTGGAGGACTCTTCTCCTTCCTCTATAACTCTCCTCTCCTGAAATACTCTGCACTGCTGGAGGACTCTGCTCCTTCTTCTATAACTCTCCTCTCCTGAAATACTCTGCTCTGCTGGAGGACTCCTCTCCTTCCTCTATAACTCTCCTCTCCTGAAATACTCTGCACTGCTGGAGGACTCTGCTCCTTCCTCTATAACTCTCCTCTCCTGAAATAATCTGCACTGCTGGAGAACTCTGCTCCTTCCTCTATAACTCTCCTCTCCTGAAATACTCTGCTGGAGGACTCTGCTCCTTCCTCTATAACTCTCCTCTCCTGAAATACTCTGCTCTGCTGGAGGACTCTGCTCCTTCCTCTATAACTCTCCTCTCCTGAAATACTCTGCTGGAGGACTCCTCACCTTCCTCTATAACCCTCCTCTCCTGAAATACTCTGCTGTAGGCCGTGGTTTAGAATGGGATATGAAGGGTGATATAGAGTCAGTGAGGCTTGGATGGGGTGATGAGTACATTTAGACACATGAATGCTCCTCTAATATGTGAGCGGAGCTCTTCCTCTCTCACGATTCTCACTTCTCCTTCCCATGAATTCTTCCATTTCCTGGCCATGAATTGCTCTCCTGGGTGGGCGGGAGCCATGTGAGCCTCAGATCCGGGCACTCGGTGTGAGCGAGGGCGCTGGCCTTGTCACCCGTCCCTCCTGACACCGATGTGGTCACCGCGGCTTGCAGCACCCCCCCCCCCTCGAGTTTCCGGAGCTGTCCACCCCCATGTCTGCGCTCTTCGTCCAGGAGGGGACTTTTCCATCCCTTTACTTAGAAGAGACTTGTTGTGCGGTTTAGACACATCTGCTGGAGGAAGCTGTGGGAAGGGTGAAGTTGGGGGGGTGGGGGAGGCGCATATTCGCAGAGAAGTGCTGACGGAGGGAGAGGGACATGTCGGCAGTTGCAGAGCGAGGGGGATGTTTCTGGGAATTGCTGGGAGAAGGCCAGGAAATCTATATCTGCTCCTGTATATGGCCCTCTGCTATCGGGTTCTTGTAAGTCCCTGGGAAGCGCCCCCCCCCCCCCCCCCCCCCAATCCTAAAAGCCGGAAATTTTCACTCTTATGGCCATCCATGGGCAAATTTTGTTATAAAGATTCAGAATCCACTTTCCTTTATTCAGTTACGTTGCACAGATCATTTAAAAACTTGGGCCGAGGGTTAGGCAGAAGAGGCAGCTGCCTTTGGAGCCTCAGGTCAAAAGAAACGAGACCTGCTGCTGAAAGATCTCACAAATGAAGGGGGGGGGGGTCATAGTTTTGACTTTCATGCCTGGATGCTGTAGGACCTTAACCTTGCCCCAAATGTATGTTTGCCACCATGTCTCACTTTAATACAATTTTCCTAAGAAAATTCTGTTGCTAAGTTTCTTCCCCCCCCCCCAAAGCACCGAAGGAGGCCACTATTCTGTCTCCGCCCTCAGCCCAGCCCTGGATACACCTTAAAGAAATAGGCACTAGGAAAATGTGGGGCTTCTATTAGAGATTTCTCCAGGTGATCCCATCCGTCCTCAGTGCCGGTCTGATGTCACTTTGCTCCTCTGGGTTCATTCCAACAAGTTCTGTGCTTTCCTGAACCAGTCCCAGAGCCCTTCCCCCGGGTTTTTGCAAAATTGCCAATTAGCGCAGCTGTTCCAGTGCCTGGAAGTTGGGACCAGATTGCTGTCCTGAAGGACCAGTGATGGGAAATTCTCATCTTCCGGTACTTGTGGAATGTGGGCAGAGGAACCCGCATGTGGAGGACATAAAGCTCCGATCTCAGCTGATGGGGTCTTAAAGCCACTCGTCACTTTGTATTCAATTTTCAGTTTGTACATATTGGGGTTTGGTGCTGCCCCCCTTAATCTTACTAGTGGAGGTGCCAACCCATACCTGCCCTCATAGGAAACACAGCCATGTCCTAGGATGGCATTCTCTACCAGTTTCTCCAAAAGTCGCCAGAGAGCTCTATAGCAGGTCAGCAATTTGTGACTTTCAGATGAGTAACCACTGACCACCAATGTAAGGAACATTCTTCCCACTGATCACCAATGTAAGGAACATTCTTCTCACTGATCACCAATGTAAGGAACATTCTTCTCACTGATCACCAATGTAAGGAACATTCTTCTCACTGATCACCAATGTAAGGAACATTCTTCCCACTGATCACCAATGTAAGGAACATTCTTCTCACTGATCACCAATGTAAGGAACATTCTTCTCACTGATCACCAATGTAAGGAGCATTCTTCTCACTGATCACCAATGTAAGGAACATTCTTCTCACTGATCACCAATGTAAGGAACATTCTTCCCACTGATCACCAATGTAAGGAACATTCTTCTCACTGATCACCAATGTAAGGAACATTCTTCCCACTGATCACCAATGTAAGGAACATTCTTCTCACTGACCACCAATGTAAGGAACATTCTTCTCACTGATCACCAATGTAAGGAACATTCTTCCCACTGATCACCAATGTAAGGAACATTCTTCTCACTGACCACCAATGTAAGGGACATTCTTCCCACTGATCACCAATGTAAGGGACATTCTTCCCACTGATCACCAATGTAAGGAACATTCTTCTCACTGATCACCAATGTAAGGAGCATTCTTCCCACTGATCACCAATGTAAGGAACATTCTTCTCACTGGTCACCAATGTAAGGAACATTCTTCTCACTGGTCACCAATGTAAGGGACATTCTTCTCACTGATCACCAATGTAAGGAACATTCTTCCCACTGATCACCAATGTAAGGAACATTCTTCTCACTGACCACCAATGTAAGGGACATTCTTCCCACTGATCACCAATGTAAGGGACATTCTTCCCACTGATCACCAATGTAAGGAACATTCTTCTCACTGATCACCAATGTAAGGAGCATTCTTCCCACTGATCACCAATGTAAGGAACATTCTTCTCACTGGTCACCAATGTAAGGAACATTCTTCTCACTGGTCACCAATGTAAGGGACATTCTTCTCACTGATCACCAATGTAAGGAACATTCTTCTCACTGATCACCAATGTAAGGAACATTCTTCCCACTGATCACCAATGTAAGGGACATTTTTCCCACTGATCACCAATGTAAGGAACATTCTTCTCACTTATCACCAATGTAAGGGACATTCTTCTCACTGATCACCAATGTAAGGAACATTCTTCTCACTGATCACCAATGTAAGGAGCATTCTTCTCACTGATCACCAATGTAAGGAACATTCTTCTCACTGATCACCAATGTAAGGAACATTCTTCTCACTGATCACCAATGTAAGGAACATTCTTCTCACTGATCACCAATGTAAGGAACATTCTTCTCACTGATCACCAATGTAAGGAACATTCTTCTCACTGATCACCAATGTAAGGAACATTCTTCTCACTGATCACCAATGTAAGGAACATTCTTCTCACTGATCACCAATGTAAGGAACATTCTTCTCACTGATCACCAATGTAAGGAACATTCTTCTCACTGATCACCAATGTAAGGAACATTCTTCTCACTGATCACCAATGTAAGGAACATTCTTCTCACTGATCACCAATGTAAGGAACGTTCTTCTCACTGATCACCAATGTAAGGGACATTCTTCTCACTGATCACCAATGTAAGGAACATTCTTCCCACTGATCACCAATGTAAGGAACATTCTCCTCACTGATCACCAATGTAAGGAACATTCTTCTCACTGATCACCAATGTAAGGGACATTCTTCCCGCTGCCCATCAATGGAGAGGACGTTCTTCCTGCTGCCCATCAGTTGAGGGGATGTTCTTCCCATTGATCCCCAATGGAGGGCATGTGCTTTCCACTGACCACCAATGGCAGGGTTGTGCTTTCCTGACCATCATGCTGATGTACGGTAACCTGTAAATATAGTAATTATTATCAGGGTTCTTTGGTATTGGAAAGTTATTTTAAAGGGTTCCTCCATATTAAAATGGTTGAGGCACTTCCCTTGGTTTCCCACCGTTGCAGCTGATTCTTGGGCCTGACTTGTATTGGGCACTCCAACCATAGCTGAGCTGAAGTTGGTCTTCTAGGCCGATCATTCTGTATGTTAAGTCTCTGACCCGGCTTTGTTCTTGCCCCTAGGAGAGGAATCTGGACTGGTTTCCGAGGATGAGAGCCATGTCCCTGGTGAGCAGCGACTCAGAAGGTGAACAGAATGAACTTAGGAACCTGCAGGAGAAGTTGGAGTCCACCATGCGTCTTGTCACCAACTTGTCCAGCCAGCTCAGTGAACTCAAAGACCAGGTGAGTGCCAAAAGTTTTCATGGGACCCCTAGGGTTCCACCAGAGGTTTCTAGGGGTTCATTGAGCCAAAGAGCAATTTCTGCCTCTATGTATCCAAGGACACACTAATCCTTTTTAGCTATCTATATAAGGTGATATTTGTGCTAAGCACTAGTGTAAGAAACATTCTTCCCACTGACCACCAATGTAAGGAGCATTCTTTCCACTGACCACCAATTTAAGGAGCATTCTTCCCACTGATCACCAATGTAAGGGACGTTCTTCCCACTGGCCGTCAGTGGAGGGGACGTTCTTCCCACTGGCCGTCAGTGGAGGGGACGTTCTTCCCACTGGCCGTCAGTGGAGGGGACGTTCTTCCCACTGGCCGTCAGTGGAGGGGACGTTCTTCCCACTGGCCGTCAGTGGAGGGGACGTTCTTCCCACTGGCCGTCAGTGGAGGGGACGTTCTTCCCACTGGCCGTCAGTGGAGGGGACGTTCTTCCCACTGGCCGTCAGTGGAGGGGACGTTCTTCCCACTGGCCGTCAGTGGAGGGGACGTTCTTCCCACTGGCCGTCAGTGGAGGGGACGTTCTTCCCACTGGCCGTCAGTGGAGGGGACGTTCTTCCCACTGGCCGTCAGTGGAGGGGACGTTCTTCCCACTGGCCGTCAGTGGAGGGGACGTTCTTCCCACTGGCCGTCAGTGGAGGGGACGTTCTTCCCACTGGCCGTCAGTGGAGGGGACGTTCTTCCCACTGGCCGTCAGTGGAGGGGACGTTCTTCCCACTGGCCGTCAGTGGAGGGGACGTTCTTCCCACTGGCCGTCAGTGGAGGGGACGTTCTTCCCACTGGCCGTCAGTGGAGGGGACGTTCTTCCCACTGGCCGTCAGTGGAGGGGACGTTCTTCCCACTGGCCGTCAGTGGAGGGGACGTTCTTCCCACTGGCCGTCAGTGGAGGGGACGTTCTTCCCACTGGCCGTCAGTGGAGGGGACGTTCTTCCCACTGGCCGTCAGTGGAGGGGACGTTCTTCCCACTGGCCGTCAGTGGAGGGGACGTTCTTCCCACTGGCCGTCAGTGGAGGGGACGTTCTTCCCACTGGCCGTCAGTGGAGGGGACGTTCTTCCCACTGGCCGTCAGTGGAGGGGACGTTCTTCCCACTGGCCGTCAGTGGAGGGGACGTTCTTCCCACTGGCCGTCAGTGGAGGGGACGTTCTTCCCACTGGCCGTCAGTGGAGGGGACGTTCTTCCCACTGGCCGTCAGTGGAGGGGACGTTCTTCCCACTGGCCGTCAGTGGAGGGGACGTTCTTCCCACTGGCCGTCAGTGGAGGGGACGTTCTTCCCACTGGCCGTCAGTGGAGGGGACGTTCTTCCCACTGGCCGTCAGTGGAGGGGACGTTCTTCCCACTGGCCGTCAGTGGAGGGGGCCTTGTTCCCACTGGCCGTCAGTGGAGGGGGCCTTGTTCCCACTGGCCGTCAGTGGAGGGGGCCTTGTTCCCACTGGCCGTCAGTGGAGGGGGCCTTGTTCCCACTGGCCGTCAGTGGAGGGGGCCTTGTTCCCACTGGCCGTCAGTGGAGGGGGCCTTGTTCCCATTGGCCGTCAGTGGAGGGGGCCTTGTTCCCATTGGCCGTCAGTGGAGGGGGCCTTGTTCCCATTGGCCGTCAGTGGAGGGGGCCTTGTTCCCATTGGCCGTCAGTGGAGGGGGCCTTGTTCCCATTGGCCGTCAGTGGAGGGGGCCTTGTTCCCATTGGCCGTCAGTGGAGGGGGCCTTGTTCCCATTGGCCGTCAGTGGAGGGGGCCTTGTTCCCATTGGCCGTCAGTGGAGGGGGCCTTGTTCCCATTGGCCGTCAGTGGAGGGGGCCTTGTTCCCATTGGCCGTCAGTGGAGGGGGCCTTGTTCCCATTGGCCGTCAGTGGAGGGGGCCTTGTTCCCATTGGCCGTCAGTGGAGGGGGCCTTGTTCCCATTGGCCGTCAGTGGAGGGGGCCTTGTTCCCATTGGCCGTCAGTGGAGGGGGCCTTGTTCCCATTGGCCGTCAGTGGAGGGGGCCTTGTTCCCATTGGCCGTCAGTGGAGGGGGCCTTGTTCCCATTGGCCGTCAGTGGAGGGGGCCTTGTTCCCATTGGCCGTCAGTGGAGGGGGCCTTGTTCCCATTGGCCGTCAGTGGAGGGGGCCTTGTTCCCATTGGCCGTCAGTGGAGGGGGCCTTGTTCCCATTGGCCGTCAGTGGAGGGGGCCTTGTTCCCATTGGCCGTCAGTGGAGGGGGCCTTGTTCCCATTGGCCGTCAGTGGAGGGGGCCTTGTTCCCATTGGCCGTCAGTGGAGGGGGCCTTGTTCCCATTGGCCGTCAGTGGAGGGGGCCTTGTTCCCATTGGCCGTCAGTGGAGGGGGCCTTGTTCCCATTGGCCGTCAGTGGAGGGGGCCTTGTTCCCATTGGCCGTCAGTGGAGGGGGCCTTGTTCCCATTGGCCGTCAGTGGAGGGGGCCTTGTTCCCATTGGCCGTCAGTGGAGGGGGCCTTGTTCCCATTGGCCGTCAGTGGAGGGGGCCTTGTTCCCATTGGCCGTCAGTGGAGGGGGCCTTGTTCCCATTGGCCGTCAGTGGAGGGGGCCTTGTTCCCATTGGCCGTCAGTGGAGGGGGCCTTGTTCCCATTGGCCGTCAGTGGAGGGGGCCTTGTTCCCATTGGCCGTCAGTGGAGGGGGCCTTGTTCCCATAGGCCGTCAGTGGAGGGGGCCTTGTTCCCATATTGGTAGTCAGTAGGAAATCTAGTTGAGATGGGCAGATCTATGGGACCGGATTGCCAGGAAACCAGAATAATGTATAGAATTGTATCTACAGACAAACATAAATTGCTTAAAATGCCAAAAATGATCTTTTTCTTTCTTGGCAGATGACGGAACAGCGGAAGCAGAAGCAGAGGATCGGTCTTCTGGGGCAGCCGGCTCACCTAAATCTCAACCCCCAGCAGCCAGCATAGATCCCCCCCCCCCCCATCCTCCAATCACCGCCGTGTCCCTTAGAGCCATCCATACGGATTCCAGCTGCTCTGCTTCAGACTTCGGCCCACCACTTCCGCTGCCACCGACCCGATTTTTCTTTTCCATTCGCATCCAGCGTTGGAATTTTTGTGCCAAATGAACCCCGATCGTCGGGTGAGAACGAACTTTGCACTTGAGAGGAAATAAAAACTGAATTTCGAGAGTCCATTTTATATTTCAGATTGAAGAGATTATATTTATGAAACTTTTTTTTTTTTTTTTTCCTATTTGTAACGTTTGAGTGTACGGACCACTGTAATGTATTGTGTGGGATGACACCCCTCCGCCATCTTTGTTCTTCCATTCATACTGTGTGACCCCCCCCCCAGGATGACCAGACCAGGCCTGAAATGAATTCCTTTTTTGGTCAGCGATTGCTGAGAAAGTTGACCTGATGACCAAACCCAGCTTGGCCTCCATCCCCCACCCCCTGCCTCGTCCTCCATTAGAGCGAGTGGGACTGTGAAACGCGTCGGATGAGATCAAGGTTTTGAATTTTTGAACTTTATTTTCTTGCAGAATGATGAACGTTACACATTCTGACTTCTCCCCTCCCGGCTGTTATTTATACTTTTCCCCGAACGCTCTGTTTTTGTACACACGTTCTTTGTTTCTTGATACACAGATGCTGCTCCCTGACTTTGTAAATGTGCAAGTTTGAGATTAAAACCATGAATATGCAGACGAGTCGCCTGATTAATACAAAATTCTGTCTTGTGATTCGATGAACCCCTGGCTCAGGCCCTCTGCTCCCTGCTCACCACTATCGATTGCAGCGGAAGTCCGGCTTCTGTGTTTACAAGTGTAAGTTTGTCTCCCAACGGCTCCCATAGATTTGATCTCCTGAGTGACTGCCACTGAGTGCACCCCTGAACATTGCACTCTGTGTGTAGTGCACCCCTGAACATTGCGCTCTGTGTGTAGTGCACCCCTGAACATTGCGCTCTGTGTGTAGTGCACCCCTGAACATTGCGCTCTGTGTGTAGTGCACCCCTGAACATTGCGCTCTGTGTGTAGTGCACCCCTGAACATTGCGCTCCTGTGTGTAGTGCACCCCTGAACATTGCGCTCCTGTGTGTAGTGCACCCCTGAACATTGCGCTCTGTGTGTAGTGCACCCCTGAACATTGCGCTCTGTGTGTAGTGCACCCCTGAACATTGCGCTCTGTGTGTAGTGCACCCCTGAACATTGCGCTCTGTGTGTAGTGCACCCCTGAACTTTGCGCTCTGTGTGTAGTGCACCCCTGAACTTTGCGCTCTGTGTGTAGTGCACCCCTGAACTTTGCGCTCTGTGTGTAGTGCACCCCTGAACTTTGCGCTCTGTGTGTAGTGCACCCCTGAACATTGCGCTCTGTGTGTAGTGCACCCCTGAACATTGCGCTCTGTGTAGTGCACCCCTGAACATTGCGCTCTGTGTGTAGTGCACCCCTGAACATTGCGCTCTGTGTGTAGTGCACCCCTGAACATTGCGCTCCTGTGTGTAGTGCACCCCTGAACATTGCGCTCCTGTGTGTAGTGCACCCCTGAACATTGCGCTCTGTGTGTAGTGCACCCCTGAACATTGCGCTCTGTGTGTAGTGCACCCCTGAACATTGCGCTCTGTGTGTAGTGCACCCCTGAACATTGCGCTCTGTGTGTAGTGCACCCCTGAACATTGCGCTCTGTGTGTAGTGCACCCCTGAACTTTGCGCTCTGTGTGTAGTGCACCCCTGAACTTTGCGCTCTGTGTGTAGTGCACCCCTGAACTTTGCGCTCTGTGTGTAGTGCACCCCTGAACTTTGCGCTCTGTGTGTAGTGCACCCCTGAACATTGCGCTCTGTGTGTAGTGCACCCCTGAACATTGCGCTCTGTGTAGTGCACCCCTGAACATTGCGCTCTGTGTAGTGCACCCCTGAACTTTGCGCTCTGTGTGTAGTGCACCCCCCCCTGAAACTGTCAGAACACCCCTTCCACACTGTTAGTGAAATCTGACCACACTCACTATTTGATGCGGTTTGGAGGGTTTGTGTGGGGTGGGGGAGGGTGTTTTTTTGAGAGGTCGTAGTTGAGTTCCTGCACCTATTTTCTGAGAAAAAAAAAGCCCTGCCCGTGCCGACCCGCGTGATTACACTGCAAATGGGCGGCAGCTGCAGGCTCTGCCACATGCTGGTCCGTCGCTGAGCGTGTGTGAGCCCGTGACCGCTGTGTTCACTGGACATGGCGGATCGCGGGGGATGGTACCCAGCTGCGGTGAGCGATCGGGGTATCATGTGATCACTGAGATTGGTTTTGGTAATATCATTTTTTCAATGTAAACAAAACCACCATGGATGGCTTCCATTCATGACTGTTACTATTGTGATTGGCCCACAGCTATCACATGGTACCGGGGCCAATCGCAGCACCCTGTATTGTGTGATTGCTGTAGCCAATCACGGATCACAATAGTAATCAAGATGAATTAAAGCCATTCATGACAGCTAAAACTATTGCTTATAACAGTGATCACCCCTCCCCCCCACTATGGTGACACTGAACTTCTCTTCATGACGGGATATAAAAAGAAAATAAAAGTAAAAAAAATGAACAGAATTGTTTTAATCTTTATTGTCATTTGAAAATGTAGAGGTTATAACATCAACAATTCTATTTTATTACCATTAAGATCACTTTCACTCTGGCAGCGCCAGCCGCTCGTTTTGGCGTTGCTTTTAGTGCTGTTTTAGCTGCGCTTTTTGCACCATTTTTCGGCCGCTGGCGGGATGATTTTTACCCCCAAATAAAAGGTAAAATCTCCTGTCTTGCGGTGCTTTTCAGGTGCTTTGGAAGCGCTGCCCATTCGTTGCAAGCGCACCGCCGCGGCGTGGAAATACGCACCGCAATGAATGGGAGGCGGCTTTCAGGCGCTTTGCAGAGGATAATTCTAGCGCTAAAGTGCCTGAAAACCGCCCCGGTGTGAAAGTCTCTTTACTTAAAGCTACACGCCGAACCGGAGAATTTCATCCTGCCATTCATCAACTATCCCCATAACATGATGGCAAATATCACATTATAATTGTATCAAAGCCATCTTCTCTCACAAATTCCGGAGTGGGGGAGGGGGATCTAAATTTTTATTTTTGCTTTTTTGGGGAAAATTTTAAAAAAAAAAAAAATGTACTCTTTCGTTCATATAAAAAAAAAAAAAACCCGGAAGTGATCAAATACCACCAAAAGAAATGTCTATTTGTGGGAAATGATATAATTATCATTTGGGGACAGTGTTGCACGACAGCGCAGTTACCAGTTAAAGTGGCGCAGTGCTGAAAAACAAAACATGGCCTGGTCATGAAGGGGGGTAAATCTTCCTGGAAGTCAAATGGTTAATCATACGTTTTGGCTTCCCAGGTATCCCTCATCAATTTAATGATATTTTTCTATAAAACCCTTCTGTTTTTATTGCACATTTTATTTTAGTGCTGGTGACATCATAACTGTGTCTCTGTGCTTCTCTATGCAGTGCAAGCAGATCATGGCTGGTGGGAGGGGCTGTACATAGAAAACATCCCAGCCCCCGCCCTCTGTACTCCTATCCAGAGCCCTCAGACCTGATACAAGCAGTGGGAGGAGTTATGCAAATATCAAAATGCCTGGATGGGTGGGTGTCAGTCTGGAGGAGTGGGCGTTCCTAGACAGGCTGTATTTACATAGGTAACGCCCACATGTGATGCTGAACCGCTATGATTGAAAGAACTGAAATCCAATGAATGAAAGGGGCGGGGCCAGGGACAAGCAGGGTGGGGAGGCAACAGCTAGACCAGTAATCTCTAAACTGCAGCCCTTATGCCTTCATCCGGCCTTCAAGACACCTCCCACTGACACCAATGATGGGGCACTATTCCTCCCACTGATACCAATGATGGGGCACTATTCCTCCCACTGACACCAATGATGGGGCACTATTCCTCCCACTGACACCAATGATGGGGCACTATTCCTCCCACTGATACCAATGATGGGGCACTATTCCTCCCACTGACACCAATGATGGGGCACTATTCCTCCCACTGACACCAATGATGGGGCACTATTCCTCCCACTGACACCAACGATGGGGCACTATTCCTCCCACTGACACCAACGATGGGGCACTATTATTCACACTCATACCAATGATGGGGCACTATTCCTCCCACTGATACCAATGATGGGGCACTATTCCTCCCACTGACACCAATGATGGGACACTATTCCTCCCACTGATACCAATGATGGGGCACTATTCCTCCCACTGACACCAACGATGGGGCACTATTCCTCCCACTGACACCAACGATGGGGCACTATTCCTCCCACTGATACCAATGATGGGGCACTATTCCTCCCACTGACACCAATGATGGGACACTATTCCTCCCACTGATACCAATGATGGGGCACTATTCCTCCCACTGACACCAACGATGGGGCACTATTCCTCCCACTGACACCAACGATGGGGCACTATTCCTCCCACTGATACCAATGATGGGGCACTATTCCTCCCACTGACACCAACGATGGGGCACTATTCCTCCCACTGACACCAACGATGGGGCACTATTCCTCCCACTGATACCAATGATGGGGCACTATTCCTCCCACTGACACCAACGATGGGGCACTATTCCTCCCACTGACACCAACGA
Organism: Lithobates clamitans; assembly: GCA_037952925.1. NCBI lineage: Eukaryota > Metazoa > Chordata > Amphibia > Anura > Ranidae > Lithobates > Lithobates clamitans. The sequence goes on along the minus strand of JBBGZY010003164.1, from coordinate 83,992 downwards.
TGGGGCACTATTCCTCCCACTGATACCAATGATGGGGCACTATTCCTCCCACTGATACCAATGATGGGACACTATTCCTCCCACTGATACCAATGATGGGGCACTATTCCTCCCACTGACACCAACGATGGGGCACTATTCCTCCCACTGACACCAACGATGGGGCACTATTATTCACACTCATACCAATGATGGGGCACTATTCCTCCCACTGACACCAATGATGGGGCACTATTCCTTCCACTGATACCAATGATAGGGCACTATTCCTCCCACTGATACCAATGATGGGGCACTATTCCTCCCACTGATACCAATGATGGGGCACTATTCCTCCCACTGACACCAACGATGGGGCACTATTCCTCCCACTGACACCAACGATGGGGCACTATTCCTCCCACTGATACCAACGATGGGGCACTATTCCTCCCACTGACACCAATGATGGGACACTATTCCTCCCACTGATACCAATGATGGGGCACTATTCCTCCCACTGACACCAACGATGGGGCACTATTCCTCCCACTGATACCAATGATGGGGCACTATTCCTCCCACTGACACCAACGATGGGGCACTATTCCTCCCACTGACACCAACGATGGGGCACTATTCCTCCCACTGATACCAATGATGGGGCACTATTCCTCCCACTGACACCAACGATGGGGCACTATTCCTCCCACTGACACCAACGATGGGGCACTATTCCTCCCACTGATACCAATGATGGGGCACTATTCCTCCCACTGACACCAACGATGGGGCACTATTCCTCCCACTGACACAAACGATGGGGCACTATTCCTCCCACTGACACCAATGATGGGACACTATTCCCCCCACTGACACCAATGATGGGACACTATTCCTCCCACTGATACCAATGATGGGGCACTATTCCTCCCACTGACACCAATGATGGGACACTATTCCTCCCACTGACACCAATGATGGGACACTATTCCTCCCACTGATACCAATGATGGGGCACTATTCCTCCCACTGATACCAATGATGGGACACTATTCCTCCCACTGACACCAATGATGGGGCACTATTCCTCCCACTGATACCAATGATGGGACACTATTCCTCCCACTGATACCAATGATGGGACACTATTCCTCCCACTGACACCAATGATGGGGCACTATTCCTCCCACTGACACCAATGATGGGGCACTATTCCCCCCACTGACACCAATGATTGGACACTATTCTTCCCACTGACACCAATGATGGGACACTATTCCTTCCACTGACACCAATGATGGGGCACTATTCCTCCCACTGATACCAATGATGGGGCACTATTCCTCCCACTGACACCAATGATGGGGCACTATTCCCCCCACTGACACCAATGATTGGACACTATTCCTCCCACTGACACCAATGATGGGGCACTATTCTTCCCACTGACACCAATGATGGGACACTATTCCTTCCACTGACACCAATGATGGGGCACTATTGCTCCCACTGATACCAATGATGGGACACTATTCCTCCCACTGACACCAATGATGGGGCACTATTCCTCCCACTGACACCAATGATGGGACACTATTCCTCCCACTGACACCAATGATGGGGCGCTGTGTTAGGGGCCAGAAGGCTCCACCCACTACAGGAGGGGGTGTAATCAGGACCAGTTCCCCTGGAGAGAGGGCAGCAGTGGGCGGTCATTATTACAGGAAGTCTCACATTGGATTACTGCTCAGATCTCAAAGAAATACACAAGAGTGAAAAGTGTGGGGGAGGGGCATTTGTATGGCGCCCCCCGGAGTCAATACTTTGTAGAACCCCCTTTCTCTACAAGTCTTTTTGGGGATGTCTCTACCAGCTTTGCACATCTAGAGAGGACATTTCTGCCCATTCTTTGTAAAATATCTCAAGCTCTGTCAGATTGGATGGAGAACGTCTGTGAACAGCAATTTTCAAGTCTGGCCACAGATTCTCAATGTGATTTAGGTCTGGACTCTGACTGGGCCATTCTAACACATGAATATGCTTTGATGTAAACCATTCCATTGTAGCTCTGGCTGGATGTTTCGGGTCGTTGTCCTGCTGGAAGGTGAACCTCCGCCCTAGTCTCAAGTCTTTTGCAGACTCTAACAGGTTTTCTTCTAAGATTGTCCTGTATTTGTCTCCATCCATCTTCCCATCAACTCTGACCAGCTTCCCTGTCCCTGCTGAAGAAAAGCATCACATGATGCTGCCACCACCATGTTTCACGGTGGGGATGGTGTGTTCAGGGTGATGTGCAGTGTTAGTTTTCCCCACACATAGCGTTTTACTTTTAGGCCATAAAGTTGAATTTTGGTCTCATCTGACCAGATCACCTTCTTCCACATGTTTGCTGTGTCCTCCACATGGCTTCTCACAAACTACAAACAGGACTTCTTATGACTTTCTTTCACCAATGTCTTTCTTCTTGTCACTCTTCCATAAAGGGCAGATTTGTGGAGAACACGACTAATAGTTGTCCTGTGGACAGATTCTCCCACCTGAGCTGTGGATCTCTGCAGCTCCTCCAGAGTTACCATGGACCTCTTGGCTCTTCTCTGATGAATGCTCTCCTTGCCCGGCATGGTCAGTTTAGGTGGACGGTCATGTCTTGGTAGGTTTGCAGTTGTGCCATACTCTTTCCATTTTCCGATGATGGATTGAACAGAGCTCCGTGAGATCTTCAAAGCTTGGGAGATTTTTTTATAACCTAACCCTGCTTTATACTTCTCCACAACTTTATCCCTGACCTGTCTGGTGTGTTCCTTGGCCTTCATGATACTGTTTGTTTACTAAGGTTCTCTAACAAACCTCTGAGGGCTTCACAGAACAGCTGTATTTATACTGAGATTAAATGACACACAGGTGGACTCTATTTACTAATTAGGTGACTTCTGAAGGCAATTGGTTCCACTAGATTTTAGTTATCAGAGTAAAGGGGGCTGAATACAAATGCCCCTCCCCCACACTTTTCACATATTTATTTGTATCATTTATCATTTTCCTTCCACTTCACAATTATGTGACACTTTGTGTTGGTTTATCACATAAAATCCCAATAAAATACATTTACGTTTTTGGTTGTCACATGACAAGATGTGGAAATTGTGAATGGGGTGTGAATACTTTTTCCAGGCACTGTAATATAAAGACAAGTACAGCTACTTACAATGGCTGCATTTACAATATTTTACATGAAAAGTCATTTGTCCCGGGGTCACCCCCATAGTACGGCTGAGCCATGGTTGGATCGCCCCGGGGTGGAGATTGGGATTGGCGGTTCGGACGCGCTCTGTTGGTTCCTCGTCATGTTTTTGATGTTGAGGTTTGGAAATCCCCTCTTCCTTCCTCCTCCGCCGCCCCCTCCGTCTGCTCTCACTCTGAACCTCACGTTTTCTGGATGACATCAGCCAAGGTCCGAAGGTTATCTGAGTGTGTGGGCGGCACATCTGTGAGACGATCGTCTGATTGTCTCCACTGGAAAATGACGACCTGAGAAACGATCTCCTCCAAAAACTCCAATCCTGAGAACAATACATGAGGATTAGACTTTCCCTGCTTCTCTTTCATCAACAGAATGACATTCATATCAATAAAATGTTTCAATTTGTATTCCATTCTTCATTTTATACACTGTGATGTCATCACTGGACCTCTGTGCTTCTCAATGCATTGCAGGCAGATCATGGCTGGTGGGAGGGGCCCGGCAAGGGGCAGTACATAGAAAACATCATGGCAACCGGCCTCAGTCCTCCTACCGAGAGCCCCCAGCCTTGGATCACTGCGGCGCCGGGAACCACGTGTGATACAGAGAGGAATCGCACTGCATTCCTGTACATATGACATGCGATTCTTTGTAGTGCGATCTGAGCCCGTTCATTTTCTATTATCGCACCGCATCCGTGTGAAAGAGGTCCGTGCACCTTTTTTTTTTTGCCGCACCGGTATTGTGAACACCCAATGCGATCTGATTCCACCGATCGCACTGCGTTTTGTGAACCGTTTTTGGGGTGTTCATCAACACCCGCAGCGGATGGCATGAGCGGAGTGCGATTGTGATGTGGTGCAAGAAACGCTACAAATCCCGCACCGTGTCAGTGAGAACCTAGGCTCAGTCCTGATGCAAGCAGTGGGAGGAGTTATGCAAATATCGCAATGCATTGATGGGCGGGCGTCAGTCTGGAGGAGTGGGCGTTCCTCGGCAGGCTGTATTTGCATAGGTAACGCCCACATGTATTGCTGAACCCCCATAATTGAAGGAACTGAAATCCAATGAATGAAAGGGGCGGGCCGGCAAGCAGGGGGAGGAGTTATGCAAATACTGCAATGCAATTATGGGTGGGTGTCAGTCAGGAGGAGTGGGCGTTCCTAGGCAGGCTGCATTTACATAGGTAACACCCACATGTGATGCTGCTCCCCCATGATAGACAGAACAAATGAAAGGGGCGGGGCCAGGGACAGTCAGGCTGGGGAGGAATTAATGGCACCCCCACACATCTGATAATCTGCTATCACATGCATTTATGGCAAAACGCATTGGAGCACCACGCATTTTGGTGCTAGAGGGTCAGGAATATTTTCTGAGTCTCATGCGTAGGACGGCCCAGCTTCGTGCTTTGTGTGCGTTGGGACCACAACTCAAAATCACGCACTTTCCCAACACGCACAGAAACGCGTTGCTCTTTAACAGGAAATGAATGGGCTGTCCTATCTGCATCCAGGATAAGGGGGGAGGCAGGAGGGACGTCTGCCCCGGGCGCAGGCTTGGGGGCGCTCTGTGCCGGATGCTTCTGTTACATGGCTGCCCCCAAGTGAAGGGGGGGGCAGTTTGGCATCTTTGCCCTGGGTGTTGGGTGACCTTGTCAGCACAGGTTGCTGTAGTATTTTCCCCCGCTCTGCTCTGTAATGATGTGAAGGACGCCCCCCGTAGGATAACGGGCGGGAATGCGTCCCCCTTTATCTGGTGTGAATGGGCCCCCCGTAGGATAACGGGTGGGAATGCGTCCCCCTTTATCTGCTGTAAATGGGCCCCCCGTAGGATAACGGGTGGGAATGCGTCCCCCTTTATCTGGTGTGAATGGGCCCCCCCGTAGGATAACGGGTGGGAATGCGTCCCCCTTTATCTGGTGTGAATGGGCCCCCCCGTAGGATAACGGGTGGGAATGCGTCCCCCTTTATCTGGTGTGAATGGACCCCCCGTAGGATAATGGGCGGGAATGCGTCCCCCTTTATCTGGTGTGAATGGGCCCCCCGTAGGATAACGGGTGGGAATGCGCCCCCCTTTATCTGGTGTGAATGGGCCCCCCGTAGGATAACGGGTGGGAATGCGTCCCCCTTTATCTGGTGTGAATGGCCCCCCTCCACGCACACAGAGTTGACCAATGAGAGGCCTGCGTTGTTTGGTCCCGGGAAGAATTCTTGCGAGTCGGTCCTGATGTGGCGGGCGGGGGAGGGGGTTTCCTGCAGTCAGGTCACAGCCCAGCAGGTCTAATCCTCTCCCCATCAATGGAGCAGTTGTGCGTTAAGCCGGATTGGCGAAGTGCGGAGAGCCGGTTATATAATGTCAGCTCTCAGGAGGAGGCACATGCACAGCCTTGCGTGAGCTGCTGACGTTTCAGCGATTAACTGTTTTCTCGGCTATTTACACAAACGCCGCAGCCACGCCGAGGTCAGCCGGAAGAGGCCGCCATATTGGAGGGAAAATGTGGGGGGGGGGTGCAGGACGAAAATATATCATTTTTTATTGAATTTTACAGATTTTGTATTTATTGTTTTTTTTTTATATTCTATAGAATTTTTTATTATAGAAAATCTACTAACAATACGAATCCCGGATCCCAATACTCTGCTAATCCCACCCACAGGCCACCTACATTCTAAGTGAGCCCAAATCCCGCCCACTTTACAGGTTGGTCCCGCCCATCTCTAAATACTGTATGTGGGGACCAGGGCTGCTAATAAGGCAGTACAACCAGTCCTGAGTACTGGGCCCAGACCCCATCAACTAAACAGGGGGGGGCCCAGACCCCATCAACTAAACAGGGGGGGGCCCAGACCCCATCAACTAAACAGGGGGGCCCAGACCCCATCAACTAAACAGGGGGGCCCAGACCTCATCAACTAAACAGGGGGGCCCAGACCCCATCAACTAAACAGGAGGGCCCAGACCCCATCAGCTAAACAGGGGGGGCAGACCCCATCAGCTAAACAGGGGGGCCCAGACCCCATCAACTAAACAGGAGGGCCCAGACCCCATCAGCTAAACAGGAGGGCCCAGACCCCATCAGCTAAACAGGGAGGCCCAGACCTCATCAACTAAACAGGGGGGCCCAGACCTCATCAACTAAACAGGGGGGCCCAGACCCCATCAGCTAAACAGGAGGGCCCAGACCCCATCAGCTAAACAGGGAGGCCCAGACCTCATCAACTAAACAGGGGGGGCAGACCCCATCAGCTAAACAGGGGGGCCCAGACCCCATCAGCTAAACAGGAGGGCCCAGACCCCGTCAACTAAACAGGAGGGCCCAGACCCCATCAGCTAAACAGGGAGGCCCAGACCTCATCAACTAAACAGGGGGGCCCAGACCTCATCAACTAAACAGGGGGGCCCAGACCTCATCAACTAAACAGGGGGGCCCAGACCTCATCAACTAAACAGGAGGGCCCAGACCCCATCATCTAAACAGGGGGGCCCAGACCCCGTCAACTAAACAGGAGGGCCCAGACCCCATCAGCTAAACAGGGAGGCCCAGACCTCATCAACTAAACAGGGGGGCCCAGACCTCATCAACTAAACAGGGGGGCCCAGACCTCATCAACTAAACAGGGGGGCCCAGACCTCATCAACTAAACAGGAGGGCCCAGACCCCATCATCTAAACAGGGGGGCCCAGACCCCGTCAACTAAACAGGGGGGCCCAGACCCCATCAGCTAAGTCAAGTGATACACAGAGAGGAAACAAATCCTCCTACATAAGTTGTACCTGTTTATCTGCAACCCTCTCTTCTGTACAGATGTTCAAAGTGTGGAATTATAAAGCTTGTCTGAGAGTTAAAAAAAAACTGGGATGGAGAGCTGTCTACACTCTGCAGAGCTCAGTGAGAGCTGATTGGAGGGAATGGACACCCCCCCCCCCATTCACACAGGAACAGAGCTGAGGCTGTCAATCACAGGCTGTGTGCTGGAGCTCCCTCCCCTGTCACCTTTTATCTTCTTGGTGTCAGGAAAACTTGTCAGAAGTGACTGATGCTGATAGCAGAGGAAGGAAGCAGCAGACAGAAATGACACTTGGTGCTCTGGACTGAGACAAGTACACACTATAGAGTAGGGGTCTCCGAACAGTGACCCTTTGTTAGCTTTTATCCAGCCCTCGGGGCAATATTTTATCCACTGACACCAACAATGGGGCACAATTCCTCCCACTGACACCAACAATGGGGCACAATTCCTCCCACTGACACCAACAATGGGGCACAATTCCTCCCACTGACACCAACAATGGGGCACAATTCCTCCCACTGACACCAACAATGGGGCACAATTCCTACCAATGACACCAACAATGGGGCACAATTCCTCCCACTGACACCAACAATGGGGCACAATTACTATCACTAAAACAAGGGGACATTTTTTTCCCCACTGACATCGGGACCTTTTCTGCTCCCACTGGGCACAGTCTGGCCCCCCTAAAGTAAATTTGTTTAGAAAGTAGAAAGTTTGGAGACCCCCGCTATAGAGGGACATGCTATGTTCAGATTTCATGTCTGAGGTTTACAACCACTTTAAAGGGGTTGTAAAGGCAGAAGGTTCATTCTGTGAGATAAAAAGCCTTTTGTATGCCCCTCCCCCCTCACCCACCTAATACTTACCTGAGCCCCCTCTAGATCCAGCGACGTTGAAGGAGTGTCTCGGCTGCCTGAGACTCCCCTCCTCATTGGCTGAGACAGCAGTGTGGCGCCTTTGGCTCCCGCTGCTGTCAATCAAAGTCAGTCAGCCAATGAGGGGAGAGAGGGGGTGGGGCTCCGTGTCTGAATGGAGCTGTGGGTCGGCTTGGGTGCCCCCATAGCAAGCTGCTTATTGTGGGGGCACTCAACAAGAGGGAGGGGCCAGGAGTGCCGGGACCTGAGAAGAGGAGGATCGGGGGGCTGCTCTGTGCAAATCCATTACTGAGCCGGTACAACATGAAAACGAGACTTTAGTATCACTTTTAAGTTGATTAATTTTGGTATTTGATATAAATTGATACATTGTGGTCTTTTGTATTGTTGAATGTGTTGTGTTGATTGCAGAGGTTCTGGGTGTGCAGCAAACGTACCTCTTTTTTTACACAATGTATTACATAAATGCGGATTTTATATTTTAGTTTATTTTTTTATTGGTGCGTCTTTGGACTTGTATTTTAATGATTGGTTTATGAATTGTTTGTATTTATAGTTTTTATTGCCCGTGTCCCGGGTGTACAGTACATGTACAGTACGTCTCTTATTTCTCATCTTACATAATCCATCACAAGGCGCTAATTATTAAGTGTTGGAAATGAATCCGCCATGATCAGCTTTCCTTGTTTGTTTCTTCTTTTCAAACTTTTTATTGGCCCATCTCTGGCCCAGATTACCCTCCCTGTCTGCTGCATTTCTTCCTCCCATGCTCCTGTAATGTGACGGTTCCCCTCCCTGCAGGCTCATGGTGTCCCCGTGACTATGTGTCTCCTGCCTCCTCCTGTCCTCTCCACACCCCAGTGCTGAGCTGGGAACAGGCAGCATTGAAGGGCACGTGAGCTTCATATGACAGGAACAGCATCTGGCTCACTTGGCATTGGGCGTGCTGCTGTCACAGGGAGGGACACACCACTCCCCCCCACCCCTTCCACCAGTGCAAAACATTCCCTCCCACCCATTTAACCAGAAGCTGGAGCTGCTAAAACCATCAGAACTAGCTAAAGGCAGAGAGGAGCTCACATCCAGCAACTCCTGAGCCTGTGCACCTGGACCGTCACCTGTGCACCCCTTCCAAAGCACCCCTCAGTCTATGGACATTGCACCCTACTGGATACCCACATAGGACCCTACTGGATACCCACATAGGACCCTACCGTCTACCTGCAAGGAACTAAAGTCTCATCGTCTTGGCATGGACAGAGTCTCCAGCAGCCAGCCTCCACCACCCTGTCTGGACAGATCCTTGTCTGGGTAAGTTCCCTGCTTGTGTCTCTAATGCTGAAGAACATCATCCTGAGAAGAAAAGGATATCTCCGGATAGGTCTCCCCTGCAGCAGAACCGCAGGGTTTTCCTCGTAGCAGAACCCCAGGGGTGCCCATCCAAATAGGTCTCTCCCGAAGCAGAACCCCATCCAGATAGGTCCCCCCTGCAGCAGAACCCCAGGGGTGCCCATCCAAATAGGTCTCTCCCGAAGCAGAACCCCATCCAGATAGGTCTCCCCTGCAGCAGAACCCCAGGGGTGCCCATCCAAATAGGTCTCTCCCGAAGCAGAACCCCATCCAGATAGGTCCCCCCTGCAGCAGAACCCCAGGGGTGCCCATCCAGATAGGTCTCCCCTTCAGCACAACCCCAGGGGTGCCCATCCAGATAGGTCTCCTCCGCAGCAGATCCTCAGGGGTGCCCATCCAGATAGGTCTCCCCTGCAGCAGAACCCCAGGGGTGCCCATCCAAATAGGTCTCTCCCGAAGCAGAACCCCATCCAGATAGGTCTCCCCTGCAGCAGAACCCCAGGGGTGCCCATCCAGATAGGTCTCCCCTTCAGCAGAACCCCAGGGGTGCCCATCCAAATAGGTCTCTCCCGAAGCAGAACCCCATCCAGATAGGTCTCCCCTCCAGCAGGACCCCAGGGGTGCCCGTCCAGATAGGTCTCCTACGAACTAGATGCCTAGGGGCGCCCATCTAGATAGGTCTCCACAGGAGAACCCCAGGGGTGCCCGTCCAGATACGTCTCCCCCGAAGCAGAACCCCAGAATGCCCATCCAAATAGGTCTCCTACGAAGCAGAACCCCAGGGGTGCCCATCAATACAAATGCCGTGAAATCAGCAGGCAGTGCCAAAGGTGAGCAGACACCCAAAGAATAGTCGCCATCTGCCCGCAATTCCCAGGGGCAGCACGCGGTCAGAGAGATTTTATCCTGATTTTTTTTAAAGTGGCGAGCTTTGGCGCCATCAATATCCCCCCTTCATTTCTGATTAAAGGTCCTTTGAGTTATTAATATTTATTTAAGAGCAGAACGAAAAATGCAAACAGTTTATTTGGGGTATTAATATTTTAAAAAATATAAATTTTTATTATTGGGGTATTGATATCAAAGATATAAATGTAAATATATTTTATTATTGCGGTTTTTAATAGTAAAGGTAAAAATGTGAATATTGTTATTATTGGGATATTATTATTAAAGATTTAATGTAAATATTTTAAAGTTCAGTTTGCCTATTAATATTAAAGAATTAAAATGTAAATGTTTTTTATTTGATAATATTATATTATTAATTTGATAATAATGTGAATGTTCAATATAAGTGTAAATCGATGGCGCTATACAAGTACCTGTAATAAATAATAATAATATGAAAATATATAAGCATGGAATTGTAAATATTTCTATTGTTCGGGAAGTTCCTCCATATTATTATATAGAACAATGTAAATATTTGATGAAAGTTACTTTGTGTTAATAATATTCTTCAAAAAGAAACATTTAATATGCAAATCCCTTTATAATACAACCTTATGACACGTCAGAATCTGGTGCCTGATGATTGACAGGTGTGTGCGATGTTTGACACGGCGCCTCAGCAGACGGCGTCCCCGGAAATGATTTTGCGTTTGCGGCTGCGCAAGGTTTTGCATATAAAATGTTCAGAATAACCGCCGCCATGTCAGGCGCTAGAAATGCCGGTGAATGTTGTGACTCCCTCTGACCCGGTGTTGTCTCTCCTTTCAGGATGGAATTCTCCCACTTGTACCCGGTGTTCAAATCCCGCAAAGGAATGAAGAGGTGCGACGACGGCGGCGGCAAGGTACGCCACGCTTTGTGTTCCTGAACTGTGCCAGGAATCCATGTAGGGAAGTCAGCCTGGCATCTTAATTTAGAAAGTTCAGTGTAGACTGCTCTGCAAAACCTACTTCCGTCTTTGCTTGACTTCTCACAAGCACCCCTCATCTTATCACAAGCACCCCTCATCTTATCACAAGCACCCCTCATCTTATCACAAGCACCCCTCGTCTTATCACAAGCACCCCTCATCTTATCACAAGCACCCCTCATCTTATCACAAGCACCCCTCATCTTATCACACGCACCCCTCATCTTATCACCCCTCGTCTTATCACAAGCACCCCTCGTCTTATCACACGCACCCCTCATCTTATCACACGCACCCCTTATCTTATCACAAGCACCCCTCGTCTTATCACAAGCACCCCTCATCTTATCACAAGCACCCCTCATCTTATCACATGCACCCCTCATCTTATCACAAGCACCCCTCATCTTATCACACGCACCCCTCATCTTATCACAAGCACCCCTCATCTTATCACAAGCACCCCTCATCTTATCACAAGCACCCCTCATCTTATCACAAGCACCCCTCATCTTATCACAAGCACCCCTCATCTTATCACAAGCACCCCTCGTCTTATCACAAGCACCCCTCATCTTATCACAAGCACCCCTCATCTTATCACAAGCATCCCTCATCTAATCACAAGCACCCCTCATCTTATCACAAGCACGCCTCATCTAATCAATCACATGCACCCCTCATCTTATCACAAGCACCCCTCATCTTATCACAAGCACCCCTCATCTTATCACACCCACCCCTCATCTTCTCACAAGCACCCCTCGTCTTATCACACCCACCCCTCATCTTATCACACCCACCCCTCATCTTATCACAAGCACCCCTCATCTTATCACAAGCACCCCTCGTCTTATCACACCCACCCCTCATCTTATCACAAGCACCCCTCATCTTATCACAAGCACCCCTCATCTTATCACAAGCACCCCTCGTCTTATCACAAGCACCCCTCATCTTATCACAAGCACCCCTCGTCTTATCACACGCACCCCTCATCTTATCACAAGCACCCCTCGTCTTATCACACGCACCCCTCATCTTATCACAAGCACCCCTCATCTTATCACAAGTACACCTTGTCTTATCACAAGCACCCCTCGTCTTATCACAAGCACCCCTCATCTTATCACAAGCACCCCTCATCTTATCACACGCACCCCTCATCTTATCACAAGCACCCCTCATCTTATTACATGCACCCTTCGTCTTATCACACGCACCCCTCATCTTATCACATGCACCCTTCGTCTTATCACACGCACCCCTCGTCTTATCACAAGCACCCCTCATCTAATCACATGCACCCCTCATCTTATCACAAGCACCCCTCATCTAATCACAAGCACCCCTCATCTTATCACATGCACCCCTCATCTTATCACACCCACCCCTCATCTTATCACAAGCACCCCTCGTCTTATCACAAGCACCCCTCGTCTTATCACACGCACCCCTCGTCTTATCACACGCACCCCTTGTCTTATCACACGCACCCCTCATCTTATCCCACGCACCCCTCATCTTATCACAAGTACCCCTCATCTTATCACACGCACCCCTCGTCTTATGACAAGCACCCCTCATCTTATCACAAGTACACCTCATCCAATCATATTTCATTGATCCATTTCCTCTATACATTCCCGCTGCGTACTGAGGGGTGTATCAGTTTGTAGCGTTGTCTATTTTATTGATCAGAGTAATTGTGATATTTGATTTCAGTTTCTTGATCTTTTTATTCCTTTTTCTTGTTGCTGTCGGTTTATTCGGTTTTCTGATTGGTTGATATTTTGTGGGGCTCTGGGTGTAGAGTACATTCTGTACCTGTTTGGTGTGTCGTCTCCGCACGTTCCTCTGCACGCCCCCCTCCGCTCTGTACAGACCGCCGCTCACGTGTACTCTCACATGTAGGCTGCGTGCACAGCCGCCGACTGGCCCCCAGGGGGCAGCGTGTTCCGGTGACTAGAAAACTCAACGCTCTTCTCTTTTTTCCGCAGGACACCTACAAGCTGCCGCACCGACTGATCGAGAAGAAGCGCAGAGATCGAATCAACGAATGCATATCGCAGCTGAAGGACTTGCTGCCGGAGCACCTCAAACTCACGGTGAGTGAAAAGGGGCGCCGGCCAAATGCCACCCGGATAAACGATTAAGCCATGCGGATCGTTCGGAAAGGAAGATGTTTTCACAATAGTCGCATCACATGGCTCTGCGCCGGCTTCATGTGACAGCCATGAGACGCTCTGCATGCATGTGACAGCCATGAGACGCTCTGCATGCATGTGACAGCCATGAGACGCTCTGCATGCATGTGACAGCCATGAGACGCTCTGCATGCATGTGACAACCATGAGACACTCTGCATGCATGTGACAGCCATGAGACGCTCTGCATGCATGTGACAGCCATGAGACGCTCTGCATGCATGTGACAGCCATGAGACGCTCTGCATGCATGTGACAGCCATGAGACGCTCTGCATGCATGTGACAGCCATGAGACGCTCTGCATGCATGTGACAGCCATGAGACGCTCTGCATGCATGTGACAGCCATGAGACGCTCTGCATGCATGTGACAACCACGGGGGGGGATGTGGAAACAAACCGAAGGCCCCATGTGACCGAAAGTTTGCTCAGCAATAGTTACATCATTCAGTCTGTGAGGGCGGCGCACCAGCAGGGTGGTCCCACTGACAATATTTCAGAGTAGAAGTGACCAATGCCTCCAATCAGTGAGGATATACGAGGCTCTGCTATTGCGGGATTGTTGCACCATTTTCTACATCCGGGACCCCGATGGGGAAATCTCCCCAACAAAATTCCTGGTTCCAGCCAATCAGCACGTTCCTCACCAACACAAGCGACAGAACCGCGTCTCAGCGTTCTGAATATGCGAAACAGCCCGGCAGCGACATATGGGATCATTATTAAATCTGCAGATTTCATTCAAATAATCCCCGGTGATCCTGCCATGGAGGTCCTCATTCAGGCACTTCCTGTTATAGGGTGACAACTCCCAAGTGTGCTCCTGCGTTGTCACCCTTTTATTGGAGGTGGCTACAAGCGATTACTCTGACACACATTGTGCTGGCGCGTTCCACTACGGTCCCTATCAGGAAGCCAGGGCAGTGATGTGCAGAGAGAGCACCTGTAGAGAGGAAGTGGGTGGAAGAGGACGCAGGAGATCAGCAGCATTGAAAACAGTATTTTGTTTTGTCAATTGCTTATAATACCCAGAGTACAGAGCAAACTAAATGTCATCCAGTTATAGGGATTTGATCGACCTAAAATCCCCCCTTCATAGTTCATTCCTCTCCCTCTGGGTGCTCTCCTCATCCTGCTCACAGTGCCAGTTGTTAAGCCAAACTCCCCCTCCCCTTCAGTCTTGCACAGGTGTACCGGCTCCTCCCCTTCAGACTTGCACAGGTGTACCAGTTCCTCCCCTTCAGTCTTGCACAGGTGTACCGGCTCCTCCCCTTCAGTCTTGTACAGGTGTACCGGCTCCTCCCCTTCAGTCTTGCACAGGTGTACCGGCTCCTCCCCTTCAGTCTTGTACAGGTGTACCGGCTCCTCCCCTTCAGTCTTGTACAGGTGTACCGGCTCCTCCCCTTCAGTCTTGTACAGGTGTACTGGCTCCTCCCCTTCGGTCTTGCACAGGTGTACCGGCTCCTCCCCTTCGGTCTTGCACAGGTGTACCGGCTCCTCCCCTTCGGTCTTGCACAGGTGTACCGGCTACCCCCCCTTTAATTAGATTTCAGTTTATTGAGGTTCAGCATCACATGTGGGCGTTACCTATGCAAATACAGCCTGCCTAGGAACACCCACTTTTTCAGACTGACACCCACCCATCAAGACATTTTGATATTTGCAAAACTGGGGACTCTGGAGAGGAGTACTGAGGCCGGGGGCTGGGATGTTTTCTATGTACAGCCCCCTGCTGGCCCCGCCCACCAGCCATGATCTGCCTGCAATGCATAGAAAAGCACAGAGACCCGGTGATGACATCACAGGGTATAAAATAAGATATGTAATGAAATTGGAAAGGTTGTATAAAAAAAAAAATATATATATGCATGCTGATGAGGGAGGAACCGGGGAAGGCGACATAAAAGCAGAATAAACTTCAACTTCTGAGTGGAGTTGGCCATCAATGACCTCCTAGGTGTGTTGTGCAATATATGACATACAATATATGATATACAACATACAATATATAATATACAACATACAATATATAATATACAATATACAATATATAATATACAATATATAATATATAATATACAATGTTTCCGTATCACCTGGAATTGTTACATAAGAGAAAAGTCGTGGCTCTGAGTCATTCGCTCTCCTTTTCCTGTCTGGCTGTAGATCTCTGTAGATGGATCTCTGTAGATGGATCTCTGTAGATCTCTGTAGATGGATCTCTGTAGATCTCTGTAGATCTCTGTAGATGGATCTCTGTAGATCTCTGTAGATGGATCTCTGTAGATGGATCTCTGTAGATGGATCTCTGTAGATCTCTGTAGATGGATCTCTGTAGATCTCTGTAGATGGATCTCTGTAGATGGATCTCTGTAGATCTCTGTAGATCTCTGTAGATGGATCTCTGTAGATCTCTGTAGATGGATCTCTGTAGATGGATCTCTGTAGATCTCTGTAGATCTCTGTAGATAGATCTCTGTAGATCTCTGTAGATGGATCTCTGTAGATCTCTGTAGATCTCTGTAGATGGATCTCTGTAGATCTCTGGAGATCTCTGTAGATGGATCTCTGTAGATGGATCTCTGTAGATCTCTGTAGATCTTTGTAGATGGATCTCTGTAGATGGATCTCTGTAGATCTCTGTAGATGGATCTCTGTAGATCTCTGTAGATGGATCTCTTTAGATCTCTGTAGATGGATCTCTGTAGATGGATCTCTGTAGATGGATCTCTGTAGATGGATCTCTGTAGATCTCTGTAGATGGATCTCTGTAGATGGATCTCTGTAGATCTCTGTAGATGGATCTCTGTAGATGGATCTCTGTAGATCTCTGTAGATGGATCTCTGTAGATGGATATCTGTAGATCTCTGTAGATGGATCTCTGTAGATCTCTGTAGATGGATCTCTGTAGATGGATCTCTGTAGATGGATCTCTGTAGATGGATCTCTGTTGATGGATCTCTGTAGATGGATCTCTGTAGATCTCTGTAGATCTCTGTTGATGAATCTCTGTAGATCTCTGTAGATCTCTGTAGATGGATCTCTGTAGATGGATCTCTGTAGATCTCTGTAGATGGATCTCTGTAGATCTCTGTGGATGGATCTCTGTAGATCTCTGTAGATCTCTGTTGATGAATCTCTGTAGATCTCTGTAGATCTCTGTAGATTTCTGTTGATGGATCTCTGTAGATGGATCTCTGTAGATCTCTGTAGATCTCTGTAGATGGATCTCTGTAGATGGATCTCTGTAGATGGATCTCTGTAGATGGATCTCTGTAGATCTCTGTAGATGGATCTCTGTAGATGGATCTCTGTAGATCTCTGTAGATCTCTGTAGATGGATCTCTGTAGATCTCTGTAGATCTCTGTAGATTTCTGTTGATGGATCTCTGTTGATGGATCTCTGTAGATCTCTGTAGATGGATCTCTGTAGATGGATCTCTATAACTCTTCCTCTCCTTCTTGCAGACCCTGGGACATCTGGAGAAAGCCGTGGTCCTGGAGCTGACACTCAAACACGTCCAGTCCTTGTCCAACTTAATAGAGCAGCAGCAGCAACAGATCCTGAACCTCCAGAATGGTGAGTGGCCGTTGATTTTTTCATTATCTGGGTGACGGGAAATTGGCAGAAAAGAGAAGTGAGATTTGTATCACACATTGAAACAATATAGAATTCGCTCTGCACTTGTGCTGCAATTGCTGAGTAATCTGCAGGAGAAAATGCATTTATTTTCAGGGGTCCTCTGCACAGTCGGAAGCTCTGGACACCGCTCTGTGCCGGGATCCTGGAGGTCTTTTTTTTGAGAAGTTAAAGTGTAACTCCGGTCTCCTGCAGAGCAGTGCAAAGCAGCCCAGTAGGACAGGCGCTTGCACTGCGCTCTGCAAAGCAGCTGGACCGGCGCTTGTCCACTTCAATGGATCCTACCATAGGAGTGAACCCTACATTGGAACAGTACCCTAAGTTAGTAGATACCCCAAATTTCTGATTACTACAAAGTCAGTATGCAGAGGACTCACTCCGGCCACATCACCACATTGAAAGGTGTAACCATATCCAGAGCAGGCCATGGCACTGCTATGGGGCCCCGAAGCACAGGGGCCCCCCAGCTATCTACACAGCAATGTAAAGAGGGAGCAATCATTTCTGACCCCTGTGGATGAAAGGAATGTAGATAATACAATTCATATGCCATCCATGAGTATTCTGTATCTATAATTGCCTGTGAGATGGAGATTAGAGACAGAGGCCCCTTAACAGTTTTGCTAACTTTGAACAGAATAAATACAATCACAGAGAGATCAGAGGAATCGATCAGCGCAGTGGAACAATATTTTACAACATTTATATATACAGCATAAAGATTCAGTTCTCAGAACACTGATAGTCTGTAACCCATTTTTATAGTTGTGGATAAGGAATGGTTAGAACACCTGTCGGGTTTTTGTCTGTATCCCCTTTGCAGACATTTGCCCTCACTTCCTGTCCCAGAGACACAGCAGGAAGTGGGGAAGTGGTTTTCCATAACTGTCTTTCCCGATTGTCATTGGGACAAATTGGGTGCAATAAAAACCTGACAGAGAGTCTAGGACTTCTATATCCAAAACAAAAAAAATACAAGTTTTTGCTTTCCATACACTGTCAGAGACGATGTTCTATAATACGGGAGGTCTCTTGGCTACATTGACTTTGTCTTTAGGTTGTAGAACAGGGGTCTCCAAACTTTCTACACAGGGGGCCAGTTTACTGTCCCTTGGGCTCTGGGGGGGCTGGACTGTGGCCAGTGGGAGTAGAAAAGGTCCCAACGTCAGTGGGAATAAACCGGTGTCAGTGAAAGGAATTGTGCCTCATCATTGGTGTCATTGGACTCAATTGTTGGTGTCATTGGGAGGAATTGTGCCTCATCATTGGTGCCATTGGACCCAATTGTTGGTGTCATTGGGAGGAATTGTGCCCCATCATTGGTGTCATTGGGAGGAATTGTGCCTCATCATTGGTGCCATTGGACCCAATTGTTGGTGTCATTGGGAGGAATTGTGCCCCATCATTGGTGTCATTGGGAGGAATTGTGCCTCATCATTGGTGCCATTGGACCCAATTGTTGGTGTCATTGGGAGGAATTGTGCCCCATCATTGGTGTCATTGGGAGGAATTGTGCCTCATCATTGGTGCCATTGGACCCAATTGTTGGTGTCATTGGGAGGAATTGTGCCCCATCATTGGTGTCATTGGGAGGAATTGTGCCTCATCATTGGTGCCATTGGACCCAATTGTTGGTGTCATTGGAAGGAATTGTGCCCCATCATTGGTGTCATTGGGAGGAATTGTGCCTCATCATTGGTGCCATTGGACCCAATTGTTGGTGTTATTGGGAAGAATTGTGCCCCATCATTGGTGTCACTGGACCCAATTGTTGGTGTCATTGGGGGGAATTGTGCTGCTTCGTTAATGTTGGTGGGAAGAGTTGTGCCCCATAGTTGGTGTCAGTGGGAAGAATAGTGCCACATCGTGGGTGTCAGTGGGAGGAATTGTGCCTTATCACTGGTGTAATTTTGCCCAATTTTTGGTGTCAGTGGGAGGAATTGTGCCCCTTCACTGGTCTCAGTGGGGGGGGGGGGGATTTTGTCCCATTGTTGGTATCGGTGGATTAAGTAGTACAGTTTGGAGACCACTGTTGCAGAGGGTCTTACAATGACCATTGCCTGTCAGGAGGTTCATGTTCTTCAGCTCATTTGCTTCTTCTTCTTCTTCCAGGTTGCTCCTCTAATGGTAACAGATCTTCTGGGGAGGAAATGTTTCGTTCCGGGTTCCAGTTGTGTGCGGAGGAAGCCTTGAGGTTCCTAAAAGGCGGAGAGAAACGTGAGCTTGTGGCACACCTGCACCGTGTGGCCTCTGATCTCAGCCACGGCACCTCTGAAACCACCAAAATCAGCGAGAAGCCCAGTCCTAAAGGGCAAGCTGCCAACTGCGTCCCAGTAATCTGCCGAGCTGCCCCCCTCAGCTGCGGGGAACAGAGTGGTACGGATACGGACACTGACAGCGGGTATGGAGGAGAGGCGGACAAGGTAGAGGGAGCTCAGGAACAGGGAGGTGCCCTGAAGGAAGGGAAAACCACCCCCATGGCTCTGGATAGGCTTATAAAACAAGAACATGAAGAGAGTCCAAAAAAGAGGCCAAGGATGGAGGTCATGGAGGATGAGACCAGGTTCGACAACAGTGACCTGTCTGTGATGGGACCTTACCCAAATCACCCACCTTTTTGCCTTCCCTTTTATTTTATACCCCCCTCTGCCTCAGCCTATTTGCCAATGCTGGAAAAATGCTGGTACCCCGGGTCTATGCCAATGCTGTATCCCAATTTGGCACAATCAGGTCTGCTGAACCAAGACCGAATGCCACAGGTTCACTCCCCAACATCCATACCCACCATGGACTCCTCTGCCCTCTTACAAGCCCTTAAACAGGTGCCAGCAGTAGGTGCGGATGCCAAGGACTGACTGTAAGTGGTCACAGAAGCATGGGTGTGCAGAAAACCGATTCAAGGACTCTTAGGCCACCAAACAAGACTTGCTGCTTACATCCACCTGTACTTAGAGGAACCAAGGTGGAGCGAGGCCGTTCCTGTAGGTTCTAGGAGTCAGGCAGGTGTTGAGGTGCCATATCTTGTGGTCGTCGTTGCAGGGTCTGCCCACGTGGTAAAGGTTGGAGTCCTCAAAGATGTGGAGATATCCTTCAGAAGAGCAAGGGATGGTTGCCACTTCCGAAACCAAAAGAAAGGGCGATAGCCAAGGACTAACCGATGATACCAGACGGGCAGCCAGGACTCATTGGTCTTCTTCTGCTGTAATTCTCTGAGATGGTTTGAGGTTCTAAAGGTCACCAAAGCCAGTTTCATTCCCGGTATTCCAAGACCTTCTCAATGTTGAAGAACCTTTCCTTCAGCACTGAACTTGAAGAGGCTTTGAGAAAAAATAAAAAAAACATTCAGAAGGGCCCCTGAGGGCAGCTGACCGGCCCCTGATGGTGGGGCTGGAGGTTCCATAAATCTATGAATGCACTTTAAACGTTCTCTCCTGGATTCCCACCCTCTTCCACGGCTCTAGGAGAGCAGAGTCAGAAAATATTTTTCAGATAACAAATAAATCTATTTCGTGAATCGCTGCTGTTTTGTTTTTCTTTGCCGTATAGAAATGCTTGTGTGTGCCAAAAAAAGTTCACCGAAAATCTAAAAATTAAAAATAATTTATCTAAAAAAGTTTTTTTATGACATTTACAAATGAGTCAATTTCCTAGAACCAAATGCAGATCATAATCCCATTGTACTAGAAGACTTCCCAGGATAGAAATACCTTTACCTGCCCGGTATGTGTGGCCCCAACTGTCATTCCTCTGGCCAGTCAGGAACTGCCCGGTATGTGTGGCCCCAACTGTCATTCCTCTGGCCAGTCAGGAACTGCCCAGTATGTGTGGCCCCAACTGTCATTCCTCTGGCCAGTCAGGAACTGCCCGGTATGTGTGGCCCCAACTGTCATTCCTCTGGCCAGTCAGGAACTGCCCGGTATGTGTGGCCCCAACTGTCATTCCTCTGGCCAGTCAGGAACCGCCCGGTATGTGTGGCCCCAACTGTCATTCCTCTGGCCAGTCAGGAACTGCCCGGTATGTGTGGCCCCAACTGTCATTCCTCTGGCCAGTCAGGAACTGCCCAGTATGTGTGGCCCCAACTGTCATTCCTCTGGCCAGTCAGGAACTGCCCGGTATGTGTGGCCCCAACTGTCATTCCTCTGGCCAGTCAGGAACTGCCCGGTATGTGTGGCCCCAACTGTCATTCCTCTGGCCAGTCAGGAACTGCCCAGTATGTGTGGCCCCAACTGTCATTCCTCTGGCCAGTCAGGAACTGCCAGGTATGTGTGGCCCCAACTGTCATTCCTCTGGCCAGTCAGGAACTGCTTACTCAGTCGTGTCACACTGTACACAGAGGACATTTATATCATTTTATTCACACAAATAGAACTTTCTTCTGGTGGGATTTGATCACCTCTGGGTTTTTTTTTTTTCTAAACAAAGGAAAACATTTTTTGAAAAAAAAAAAAAAAACACGGTTTTCATTGTTTCTGTTATAAAATTTTGCAAATAAATAATTTTCATAAATTTCGGCCAAAATCTATTCTGTACAATTACCGTCCCCCAAATCAGTCAATATTATTTATCTGTAGGAAAGTTATACAGTCCACAATCTATGAGATATATATCTGATCAATCGATCAATCCTGATGTACTGATGACCAATCTCATTTCTTGAGGCCGGAAAATGACAGGACACTAAAATACCCCCCAAATCACCCCCCAGTACAAATACCCCCCAAATCACTCCCCCAAATCACTCCCCAGTACAAATACCCCCCAAATCACCCCCCAGTACAAATACCCCCCAAATCACCCCCCCAGTACAAATACCCCCCAAATCACCCCCCAGTACAAATACCCCCCAAATCACCCCCCCAGTACAAATACCGTACAAATACCCCCCAAATCACCCCCCAGTACAAATACCCCCCAAATCACCCCCAGTACAAATACTGCCCCAAATCACCCCCCCAGTACAAATACTGCCCCAAATCGCCCCCCAGTACAAATACCCCCCAAATCACCCCCAGTACAAATACCCCCCAAATCACCCCCCAGTACAAATACTCCCCAGTACAAAAACCCCCCAAATCACCCCCCAGTACAAATATCCCCCAAATCACCCCCCAGTACAAATACCCCCCAAATCACCCCCCAGTACTAATACCCCCCAAAATCACCCCCCCAGTACTAATACCCCCCAAAATCACCCCCCCCCAGTACTAATTCCCCCCAAAATCACCCCCCAGTACAAATACCCCCAAAATCACCCCCCAGTACAAATACCCCCCAAATCACCCCCAGTACAAATACCCCCCAAATCACTCCCCAGTACAAATACTGCCACAAATTACCCCCCAAATCACTCCCCAGTACAAAAACCCCCAAATCACCCCCCAGTACAAATACCCCCCAAATCACCCCCAGTACAAATACCCCCCAAATCACCCCCCAGTACAAATACCCCCCAAATCACCCCCCAGTACAAATACCCCCCAAATCACCCCCAGTACAAATACTCCCCAGTACAAAAACCCCCCAAATCACCCCCCCAGTACAAATATCCCCCAAATCACCCCCCCAGTACAAATACCCCCCAAATCACCCCCCAGTACTAATACCCCCCAAAATCACCCCCCCCCCCAGTACTGATACCCCCCAAAATCACCCCCCAGTACAAATACCCCCAAAATCACCCCCCAGTACAAATACCCCCCGAATCACTCCCCAGTACAAATACCCCCCAAAATCACCCCCCCCCAGTACAAATACCCCCCAAATCACCCTCCAGTACAAATACCCCCCAAATCATTCCCCAGTACAAATACTGCCCCAAATTACCCCCCCCCCCCAAATCACTCCCCAGTACAAATACCCCCCAAATCACCCCCCAGTACAAATACCCCCCAAATCACCCCCCAGTACAAATACCCCCCAAATCACCCCCCAGTACAAATACCCCCCAAATCACTCCCCAGTACAAATACCCCAAAATCACCCCCCAGTACAAATACTCCCCAAATCACCCCTCAGGACAAATATCCCCCAAATCACCCCCCAGTACAAATACCCCCCAAATCACCCCCAGTACAAGTACCCCCAAAATCACCCCACAGTACTAATACCCCCCCCAAAATCAACCCCCCAGTACAAATACCCCCCAAAATCACCCCCTAGTACTAATGCCCCCCAAAATCAACTCCCCAGTACAAATACCCCCCAAAATCACCCCCCAGTACAAATACTCCCCAAATCACCCCCCAGTACAAATATCCCCCAAATCACTTCCCAGTACAAATACCCCCCAAATCACCCCCAGTACAAATACCCCCCAAATCACCCCCAGTACAAGTACCCCCAAAATCACCCCCTAGTACTAATACCCCCCAAAATCACCCCCCCAGTACAAATACCACCCCAAATCACCCCCCGGTACAAATACCCCCCAAATCACCCCCCAGTACTAATACCCCCCAAAATCAACACCCAGTACAAAAAGCCCCCAATTACCCTCAGTACAAATACCCCCCAAATCACCCCCAGTACAAATACCCCCCAAATCACCCCCAGTACAAATAACCCCCAAATCACCCCCCAGTACAAATACCCCCCAAATCACCCCCCAGTTCAAATACCCCCCAAATCACTCAGTACAAATACCCCCCAAATCACTCAGTACAAATACCCCCCAAATCACCCCCCCCCGTACAAATACCCCCCAGTACAAATACCCCCAATCACCCTCAGTACCAATACTCCCCAAATCACCCCCCAGTACAAACACCCCCCAAATAACCCCCCAGTACAAATACCCCCCAAATCACCCCCCCCAGTACAAATACCCCCCAGTACAAATACCCCCAATCACCCTCAGTACAAATACTCCCCAAATCACCCCCAGTACAAATACCCCCCAATCACCCCCCAGTACAAACCCCCCTGAAATCACCCCCCCAGTAAAAATATCCCCCAAATCACCCTCCAGTACAAATACCCCCAAATCACTCCCAGTACAAATACCCCCCAAATCACTCCCCAGTACAAATACCCCCCCAAATCACCCCCAATACAAATACCCCCCAATTCACCCCACCAGTACAAATACCCACCCCCCCCAAGTCACCCCCAGTACAAACACCCCTCAAATCACCCCCAGTACAAATACCCCCAAAATCACCCCCCAGTACAAATACCCCCAAATCACCCCCCCCAGTACAAATAGCCCCCAAATCACTCCCTAGTACAAATAGCCTCCAAATCACTCCCCAGTACAAATACCCCCCAAATCACCCCCCCCCCCTGTACAAATACCCCCAATCACCCTCAGTACAAATACTCCCCAAATCACCCCCCAGTACAAATACCCCCCAAATCACCCCCCGCCCAGTACAAATACCCCCCAGTACAAATACCCCCAATCACCCTCAGTACAAATACTCCCCAAATCACCCCCCAGTACAAATACCCCCCAAATCACCCCCCAGTACAAACACCCCCCAAATCACCCCCCAGTACTAATACCCCCCAAATCACCCCCAGTACTAATACCCCCAATCACCCCCCAGTACAAACCCCCCTGAAATCACCCCCCAGTACAAATACCCCCAAATCACCCCCAGTACAAATACCCCCCAAATCACTCCCCAGTACAAATACCCCCCCAAATCACCCCCAGTACAAATACCCCCCCAATTCACCCCACCAGTACAAATACCCCCCCCCAAGTCACCCCCAGTACAAACACCCCTCAAATCACCCCCCAGTACAAATACCCCCAAAATCACCCCCCCAGTACAAATACCTCCAAATCACCCCCTAGTACAAATACCCCCCAAATCACCCCCCAGTACAAATACCCCCCAAATCACCCCTTTTTGGAAAGTAGACAATTTGAGGGATTTAGGAAGAGGCGTGGCAAGTTTTTTTGAAGTTGTAATTTTTTCCTGAATTTTCCTGAAAATGAAGAAATAAAAAAAAAGATTTTGAATTTTGTTTTACATTGTGTCCCCAGTGCAGTAGAGCGCCCTCCTATGACTGGGGTGGTGGGGAGCGGGGACACTGACTGGTGACACTTTGGAAGAAAACAAGAAAGCTTTTTTCAATTTTTGTAACATTTTTAATTTTTTTACATACAGTGACCAGAGCGATACAGTGTTACCATAGTAACACTCGACTACCATGGGGAGTGCTTATAAATGTGTATTTTACAATTATAAGAATCCATTTTTTTCTGAATGAAAACTATTCACTCAGTGTTTACTAATGTGATTGCTGTGATTGGCCCTGTCTGTACCATGTGATGACAGTGACCAATCACAGAGCTCATCACAAAAATACACAATGAATGGCATGAATGAAAACCTTTCATTGTGTACAATTGTCATGTGATCTGCTGTGATTGGCCACAGTGATCACATGGTACGGCGGGCCAGTACAGTGATCCATCAGTGATACATCGGCCATATCCAGTGGACATGGCGGGTGGCAGAGTGCACCGGAGCGCGACCCGTGGGGCCGTCCCCGCCCCCTCCTGTAGTGGGTGGAGCCTGCTGGGCCCCTCCCACATCTCTGTTTTCTCTCCTTGTGCAGGGGGACTGGTCATGTCTCCGCCCCCTCCTGCAGTTTTCTGTGGTGGGTGGAGCCTGTTGGGCCCCTCCCACATCTCAGTTTTCTCTCATTGTGCAGGGGGACTGGTCTTGTCCCCGCCCCCTCCTGCAGTTTTCTGTGGTGGGTGGAGCCTGTTGGGCCCCTCCCACATCTCTGTTTTCTCTCATTGTGCAGGGGGACTGGTCTTGTCTCCACCCCCTCCTGTAGTTTTCTGTGGTGGGTGGAGCCTGATGGCCCTTCCCACAGCTCTGCTCTCTGCACAGGCTATGTACAGCTCAGTGATGATGTCACAGCAGCTTTTACAAGGTAATATCTGGGATTTTATTAGCATTTGGTGCTCACAGAGAGGATTTATGTCCTTATTATTATTATTTATTCTAGGAACTTATAAATTGCCATAACTTTATACCGATATTATACATTCATATCATGGAGAAATAGAATTAAATAAATGTTTTGGGAATTGAATGACGACCGCCAAGCAGTATTATTATTAGAGGGAATGATGGGATCATTTTATTTTGGCTGTGACGAGATATTACCTCCCTGGAAGGTAAAAATTGGCCGAAGGTTTTATCCCTTCTTCTGGCGGAGTTGGCGAAAGGTTGAACCCGGCCGCCTCGTGTCCTACGCACGTTCCATCGTCCCTTTAATCGCCCCCCCACCCCTCCCCCGGTGTGAACGTGACACGTAGACAAGGTGAGTCACGCCGCCAGGTGTGTAACAATAAGTCCTTTCTCTGGAAGCCAGCGGGGGAGGGGTTAAAGGGCAAGAGAGGGGGAGGGGCTGGCACTTTGATGTCAAGCAGACGGTTTCCCTCCACTTGTTTTGTCAGTGTCACCTCCTGGTCACCCTGCGCCTGTTGACACAGCCTGGCTTCCGAATGTCGCTTTCATGTTCAGCCTGCAGCTAAATATCGCCTTTTTCCTGGAATGAGACGTGACTGGCAGCAGTTCAACAGCGACCAGCTGACACCGCGCTGAGCTCCTCGCTGCACACCCAGCACCACACCGAGCTCCTGGCTTCACGCCCTGCACCACACCGAGCTCCTCGCTGCACACCCAGCACCACACCGAGCTCCTGGCTTCACGCCCTGCACTGCGCCAAGCTCCTCGCTTCATGCCCTGCACCACACCGAGCTCCTGGCTTCACGCCCTGCACCGTGCTCCTTGCTTCACGCCCTGCACCGCGCCAAGCTCCTCACTTCATGCCCTGCACCGCGCCAAGCTCCTCGCTTCATGCCCTGCACCGCGCCAAGCTCCTCGCTTCATGCCCTGCACCGCGCCAAGCTCCTCGCTTCACGCCCTGCACCACACCGAGCTCCTGGCTTCACGCCCTGCACCGTGCTCCTTGCTTCACGCCCTGCACCGCGCCAAGCTCCTTGCTTCATGCCCTGCACCACACCGAGCTCCTGGCTTCACACCCTGCACCACACCGAGCTCCTGACTTCACGCCCTGCACCGTGCTCCTTGCTTCACGCCCTGCACCGCGCCAAGCTCCTCGCTTCATGCCCTGCACCGCACCGCGCTCCTGGCTTCACACCCTGCACCACACCGAGCTCCTGGCTTCACGCCCTGCACCGTGCTCCTTGCTTCACGCCCTGCACCGCGCCAAGCTCCTCGCTTCATGCCCTGCACCGCGCCAAGCTCCTCGCTTCATGCCCTGCACCACACCGAGCTCCTGGCTTCACACCCTGCACCGCACCGCGCTCCTCGCTTCATGCCCTGCACCACACCGAGCTCCTGGCTTCACACCCTGCACCACACCGCGCTCCTCGCTTCACGCCCTGCACCACACTGAGCTCCTCGCTTCACGCCCTGCACCACACCGAGCTCCTAGCTTCACACCCTGCACCGCACCGCGCTCCGCGCTTCATGCCCTGCACCACACCAAGCTCCTGGCTTCACACCCTGCACCACACCGCGCTCCTCGCTTCACGCCCTGCACCACACTGAGCTCCTCGCTTCACGCCCTGCACCACACCGAGCTCCTGGCTTCACACCCTGCACCGCACCGTGCTCCTCGCTTCATGCCCCGCACCGCGCTCCTCGCTTCACACCCTGCACCGCACCGAACTCCTCACTTCACACCCTGCACTGCACCGAACTCTTTGCTTCACACCCTGCACTGCACCGCGCTCCTCGCTTCACACCCTGCACTGCACTGAGCTCCTCGCTTCACACCCTGCACTGCACTGAGCTCCTCGCTTCACACCCTGCACTGCACTGAGCTCCTCGCTTCACACCCTGCACCACACCGAGCTCCTTGCTTCACGCCCTGCACCACATCGAGCTCCTTGCTTCACGCCCTGCACCACGCCAAGCTCCTCACTTCACGCCCTGCACCACACCGAGCTCCTGGCTTCATGCCCCGCACCGCCCGACTCTCCTTGCTTCACGCCCTGCACCACACCGAGCTCCTGGCTTCATGCCCCGCACCGCCCAACTCTCCTCGCTTCACACCCTGCACCGCACCAAACTGCTCGCTTTACACCCTGCACCGCACCGAGCTCCTCGCTTCACGCCCTGCACCGAACTCCTGGCTTCACACCCTGCACCGCACCAAACTGCTCGCTTTACACCCTGCACCGCACCGAGCTCCTTGTTTCGTGCCCTGCATAGCACCGTGCTCCTTGCTTCATGCCCTGCACCACTCTCCCCCCTTCACACCCTGCACAACGCCCTGCACTGCGCTCCCGCTTCACTCCCTGCACCACACCGCGCTCCTAGCTTCACGCCCTGCATCGCACCGAACTCCTCGCTTCACACCCTGCACCGCACTGCGCTCCCGCTTTGCACCCTAGTTTTGGTAGATCTAAAGGAGATTGTACAATCAGATTGTAGTGTGTATGGTGAGGTGGGGCAAAGAGAACCCGTTCCAGGGGTCTGCTTCCCTATGATCTCTTCCCTGTCCAGGCGTGGGTGCGGCTCGAAATGCAACCATATGCAAGAACAAGAAGGTCCGGGTGGCCGCACTCCAATGAAAAACGATTTCTTTTTTGTTATGATAAATCCATACAGCAAGGATAAAAGCACTAACGCGTTTCACACCGCTATAACAGGTGCTTATTCATAGCTAAGTTTTTTTAAAAGGTGTGAAACGCGTTAGTGGTTTTATCCTTGCTGTATGGATTTATCATAACAATAAAGAAATCGTATTTTATTGGAGTGCGGCCATCCGGACCTTCTTGTTCAGTTCTTGCATATGGTGAGGTGGGGGTGGGGGGGGGCGGTAGAAGTGTAGCTGCACCGAGGCCACAGCGGCTCCATAAAGAGTTAAGCAGCTGCGGTGTAAGCGATCCTCGGGGCCCCGTGCGTACGTGACTCGTAAACAGATCCGAGGACCTCGACTGCCCCCACGTGCCGGCGATTCTCCGGATCTCATGGACAGGTGCTGGGGGGGCGTCTTCCAGTTCTGGAAACACGCCGTTCCCTGTGTCATTCATGAAACGTGCAGATCCTGGACCCGGCCCTTTCTGGGCACAGATGGCCCTCCTGGCACGGGGCCCATCAGCAGGGTGATAGGGTTCCAGGGACCTCGCCCTCCCCCACCCGGCTGAGACACTTCCTGCCCAGGAATGCGGAGAGCTGTGTCTGCCGGATGAATCAGCACCGGGACTCCTGGCTGTGTGGGAATCCGCCGCGCCCCGCCTGGCTATCGCTCTGCGCTCGCCAACGCTTTAACGCCAAAACCCCCCTATCTCCAGCACTGCGACTGATGACGCCCTGCGTCTGACAGCATTTAACCCTTTCCACCCGGAAAAGAGCGCTGGGACATGCAGCAGTTCACTCATTCAATGAAGTACATAGGACTGAGAACAAAGTATATTGTATGTTCCACAATGTAACATTCACCTCCAGGAAGAGATCGCTACAATGTAATACTATATGACCCACAGCAGTGCAGAGTGACAATCAATACAACCATCCCTTATATATAGATAAACTCGGGACTTTTCATCGACTTCCTTGGCTTAATAACCACTAGACCAAAACGTCATATAAAAGCATTTCTACAAAACTTTATTTAGAAAATTATACAATTATAAAAACAAGTCAACAAACTGCTTGTCCAGGGTGGTATAATCCTGGGTTCAAGATCCGGCATTTTTTGGTGTATATAGCCAACGCGTTTTGGGGGCTGACCCACTTCGTCAGGGCCTCAGATCCTGTTAATTACTGTAACAACATATGTAGAACATGACAATCAATATTTCATGTATCCAATAACAATTTGTGTGTTTATTTATTTTTTATATATTTACCATAACATAATATTTTGTTAACAAAAACATTTTCTCTACATTTATTGCGACATTCCATACAGCGCGGTGAGTGGGATTTTGTGATGTAAAAAATTATTTTTGAGACAAATATGTATCAAATCATCGCCTGCAAAGTGTTGCATTGGAGATTGGCCCGGGGAGACCGCGGGGAACGTCTCCAAGACCCCCAAAAGGTCTTTGCAACAAAGCAGAAAAAAATGTGGAAGGTAACAAAAAGTAGGTAAGAAAGAAGGGAGAGGAAGGGGAAGGGAGGGGAGGGGGAAGGCTAAACCCTAACCTTTAACCCTAAGCCTAACCCCAAACCTAAACCCCAATCCCTAACCCTAACCCTAACCCTAAGTCTCAAGTCCTAACCCTAAACCCCAATCCCTAACCCTAAGCCTCAAGTCCTAACCCTAAACCCCAAGCCCTAACTCAACCCTAACCCCAACCTAACCCTAATCGTAACCCTAACTCTAAGCCTAACCCCAAACCTAAACCCCAATCCCTAACCCTAACCCTAAGCCTCAAGTCCTAACCCTAAAGCCCAAGCCCACCCAAGCCTAACCCCCAAGCCCTAACCCTAACTCAACCCTAAGCCTAAACCCAACCTAACCCTAATCGTAACCCTAACTCTAAGCCTAACCCTAAACCTAACCCAACCCTAAGCCCAGCCCTAAATGTAAACCTCTAACCCTAAGCCTTAATCCTTACCCTAAGCCCTCAGCCTAACCCTAAACATAAACCCTAACCCTAAGTTCAAACTCTAAACCCAAATCTTAAGCCTTAACCCAAAACCTTAACCCCAAGCCGTAACCCTGACCTCTAAGTCTAACCCTAAACCTAACAACTCAAAAAACTGCATGTTAACACACTTCAGTAGCTCACACATGCTGTAGTGCACAAAGCTGAATGAAGCGTCATTTTGTGGCATTTCAATAAAGTATTAAAAAATTAATACATACAGAGCATCCGGAAAGTATTCACAGCGCTTCGCTTTTTCCACATTTTGTTATGTTACAGCCTTATTCCAAAATGGATTAAATTAATTATTTTCCTTAAAATTCTACAAACATCCCCCATAACGTCAACAAGAGAGAAGTTTGTTTGAAATCTTTGCAGATTTATTCAAATTAAAAAAGGAAAAAATCCCATGTACATAAGTATCACAGACTCCTCCCATGTACATAAGAATCACAGACTCCTCCCATGTAGATAGGTATCACAGACTCCTCCCATGTACATAAAAATCACAGACTCCTCCCATGTAGACAAGTATCACAGACTCCTCCCATGTACATATTATCACAGACTCCTCCCATGTACATAAGAATCACAGACTCCTCCCATGTAAATAAGTATCACAGACTCCTCCCATGTACATAAGTATCACAGGCTCCTCCCATGTACATAAGTATCACATGCGCCTCCCATGTAAATAAGTATCACAGACTCCTCCCATGTACATAAGTATCACAGGCTCCTCCGATGTACATAAGTATCACAGGCTCCTCCCATGTACATAAGTATCAAAGGCTCCTCCCATGTACATAAGTATCACAGACTCCTCCCATGTACATAAGAATCACAGGCTCCTCCCATGTACATAAGTATCACAGACTCCTCCCATGTACATAAGTATCACAGGCTCCTCCCATGTACATAAGAATCACAGGCTCCTCCCATGTACATAAGTATCACAGGCTCCTCCCATGTACATAAGTATCACAGACTCCTCCCATGTACATAAGAATCACAGGCTCCTCCCATGTACATAAGAATCACAGGCTCCTCCCATGTACATAAGTATCAAAGGCTCCTCCCATGTACATAAGTATCACAGACTCCTCCCATGTACATAAGTATCAAAGGCTCCTCCCATGTACATAAGTATCACAGACTCCTCCCATGTACATAAGTATCACAGACTCCTCCCATGTACATAAGTATCAAAGGCTCCTCCCATGTACATAAGTATCACAGGCTCCTCCCATGTACATAAGTATCACAGGCTCCTCCCATGTACATAAGTATCACAGGCTCCTCCCATGTACATAAGTATCACAGGCTCCTCCCATGTACATAAGTATCACAGACTCCTCCCATGTACATAAGTATCACAGACTCCTCCCATGTACATAAGTATCACAGAGTCCTCCCATGTACATAAGTATCACAGAGTCCTCCCATGTACATAAGAATCACAGACTCCTCCCATGTACATAAGTATCACAGGCTCCTCCCATGTACATAAGTATCACAGGCTCCTCCCATGTACATAAGTATCACAGACTCCTCCCATGTACATAAGTATCACAGGCTCCTCCCATGTACATAAGTATCACAGGCTCCTCCCATGTACATAAGTATCACAGACTCCTCCCATGTACATAAGTATCACAGGCTCCTCCCATATACATAAGTATCACAGAGTCCTCCCATGTACATAAGTATCACAGGCTCCTCCCATGTACATAAGTATCACAGGCTCCTCCCATGTACATAAGTATCACAGACTCCTCCCATGTACATAAGTATCACAGGCTCCTCCCATGTACATAAGTATCAAAGGCTCCTCCTCCACCTTACATCAGTGTCCCCAGAGTGCCACCACTTTACATCAGTGTCTCCAGTGTGCCACTACCTTACATCATTGCCCCTAGAATGCCACTGATCTTACATCAGTGTCCCCAGAGTGCCACCACCTTACATCATTGCCCCCAGAGTGTCACCACCTTACATCATTGCCCCCAGAGTGTCATTATCTTACAACATTGCCCCCCAGGGTGCCACCACCTTGCATCATTCCCCCAGAGTGCCACAACCTTACATCATTGTCCCCAGACTGCCACTACCCTCCATCAGTGCCCCCAAAGTACCACCACCCTACATCAGTGTCTCTAGAGTGTCACCACCTTACATCAGTGTCCCTAGAGTGCCACCACCTTATATCAGTGTCCCCAGAATGCCACCACCTTACACCAGTGTCTCCAGAGTGCCATCACCTTACATCAGTGTCTCCAGAATGCCATCACCTTACATCAGTGTCCCCAGAGTGCCACCATCTTACATCATTGCCCCAGAGTGCCACCACCCTATATCAGTGTCCCTAGAGTGCCACCACCTTATATCAGTGTCCCCAGAGTGTCGCCACCTTACATCAGTGTTCCTAGAGTACCACCACCTTACATCATTGCCCCCAGAGTGTCACCACCTTACATAATTGCCCCCAGAGTGTCACCACCTTATATCAGTTCCCCCAGAGTACCACCACCTTACATCAGTGTCCCCAGAGTGCCACCACCTTACAATAGTGCCCCTAGAATGCCACCGACCTTACATCAGTGTCTCCAGAGTGCCACCACCTTACATCAGTGTCTCCAGTGTGCCACCACCTTACACCAGTGTCTCCAGAGTGCAATCACCTTACATCAGTGTCCCCAGAGTGCCACTACCTTACATCATTGCCCCTAGAATGCCACCGATCTTACATCAGCATCCACAGAGTGCCATCACCTTACATCAGTGTCCCTAGAATGCCACCACATTTCATCAGTGTCTACCGAGTGCCACCACCTTACATCAGTGTCTCCAGAATGCCATCACCTTACATCAGTGTCCCCAGAGTGTCACCACCTTACATCATTGCCCCAGAGTGCCACCACCTTAGATAAGTGTCCCCAGAGTACCACCACCTTACATCAGTGTCTCCAGTGTTTTAGCACCTTACATCAGTGTCCCCAGAGTGCCACCACTTTACATCAGTGTCTCCAGTGTGCCACTACCTTACATCATTGCCCCTAGAATGCCACTGATCTTACATCAGTGTCCCCAGAGTGCCATCACTTTACATCAGTGTCCCCAGAGTGCCACCACCTTACATCATTGCCCCCAGAGTGTCACCACCTTACATCATTGCCCCCAGAGTGTCACCACCTTACATAATTGCCCCGGAGTGCTGCCACCTTACATCAGTGTCCCCAGAGTACCACCACCTTACATCAGTGTCCCTAGAGTGTCACCACCTTACATCAGTGTCGCTAGAGTGCCACCACCTTACATCAGTGTCCCTAGAGTGCCATCACCTTACATAAGTGTCCCCAGAGTACCACCATACATCTGTGTCCCCAGAGTACCACCACCTTACATCAGTGTCCCCAGAGTACCACCACCTTACATCAGTGTCCCCAGAGTGTCACCACCTTACATCAGTGTCCCTAGAGTAATAACACCTTACATCAGGTCCCCTCAGAATACCACCACCCTACATCAGTGCCCCTAGGGTGTCACCACCTTACATTAGTGTCCCCAGAGTGTCACCACATTACATAAGTGTCACCAGAGTACCACCACCTTATATCAGTGTCCCTAAAGTGCCACCACCCTACATAAGTGTCCCCAGAGTACCACCACCTTACATCAGTGCCCCCAGAGTACCACCACCTTACATGAGTGTCCCTACAGTGTCACCACCTTACATCAGTGTCCCTAAAGTTCCACCACCTTACATAAGTGTCCCTAGAGTGTCATCCCCTTACATCAGTGTCCCTAGAGTGCCACCACCTTACATAAGTGTCCCCAGAGTACCACCATACATCAGTGTCCCTAGAGTACCACCACCTTACATAAGTGTCCCCAGAGTCCCACCACCTTACATCAGTGCCCCCAGAGTACCAGCACCTTACATCAGTGTCCCTAGAGTGCCACCACCTTACATCAGTTTCCCTAGAGTGTCACCACCTTACATCAGTGTCCCTAGAGTGCCATAACCTTACATCAGTGCATCAGTGTCCCTAGAGTGCCACCACCTTACATAAGTGTCCCCAGAGTGCCACCACCTTACATCAGTGCCCCTAGAATGCCACCGACCTTACATTAGTGTCCCCAGAGTGCCACCACCTTACATCAGTCTCTCCAGTGTGCCACCATTACAACAGTGTCTCCAGAGTGCAATGACCTTACATCAGTGTCCCCAGAGTGCCACTACCTTACATCATTGCCCCTAGAATGCCACTGGTCTTACATCAGTGTCCCCAGAGTGCCATCACCTTACATCAGTGTCCCTAGAATGCCACCACATTACATCAGTGTCTGCCAAGTGGCACCACCTTACATCAGTGTTTCCAGAATACCATCACCTTACATCAGTGTCCCCAGAGTGCCATGACCTTACATCATTGCCCCCAGAGTGTCACCACCTTACATCATTGCCCCCAGAGTGTCACCACCTTACATCATTGCCCCGGAGTGCTTCCACCTTACATCAGTGTCACTAGAGTGTCACCACCTTACATCATTGTCCCCAGAGTGCCACTACCCTACATTAGTGCCCCCAGAGTACCACTGCCCTACATCAGTGTCTCTAGAGTGTCACCACCTTACATCAGTGTCCCCAAAGTGCCACCACCTTACATAAATGTGCCCAGAGTACCACCACCTTACATCAGTGTCCCCAGAGCGTCACCACCTTACATCAGTGTCCCAAGAGTGCCACCACCTTACATCAGTGCCCCTAGAATGCCACCGACCTTACATCAGTATCCCCAGAGTGCCACCACCTTACATCATTGCCCCAGAGTGCCACTACCTTACATCATTGCCCCTAGAATGCTACTGACCTTACATCAGTGTCTCCCGAGTGCCACCACCTTACATCAGTGTCTCCAGAATGCCATCACATTACATCAGTGTTCCCAGAGTGTCACCACCTTACATCATTGCCCCAGAGTGCCACCACCTTACATCATTGCCCCCAGAGTGTCATTACCTTACAACATTGCCCCCCAGGGTGCCACCACCTTGCATCATTCCCCCAGAGTGCCACAACCTTACATCATTGTCCCCAGACTGCCACTACCCTCCATCAGTGCCCCCAGAGTACCACCACCCTACATCAGTGTCTCTAGAGTGTCACCACCTTACATCAGTGTCCCTAGAGTGCCACCACCTTACATAAGTGTCCCCAGAGTACCACGACCTTATATCAGTGTCTCTAAAGTGCCACCACCTTACATAAGTGTTCCCAGAGTACCACAACCTTACATCAGTGTTCCCTGAGTGCCACCACCTTACACCAGTGTCTCCAGAGTGCCATCACCTTACATCAGTGTCTCCAGAATGCCATCACCTTACAT
Source organism: Lithobates clamitans (assembly GCA_037952925.1). Taxonomy (NCBI): domain Eukaryota; kingdom Metazoa; phylum Chordata; class Amphibia; order Anura; family Ranidae; genus Lithobates; species Lithobates clamitans. The sequence continues at coordinate 48,044 of JBBGZY010003164.1, read as the reverse complement.
CAGTGTCCCCAGAGTGCCACCATCTTACATCATTGCCCCAGAGTGCCACCACCCTATATCAGTGTCCCCAGAGTGCCACCACCTTATATCAGTGTCCCCAGAGTGTCGCCACCTTACATCAGTGTCCCTAGAGTACCACCACCTTACATCATTGCCCCCAGAGTGCTACCACCTTACATCATTGCCCCCAGAGTGTCACCACCTTACATAATTGCCCCCAGAGTGTCACCACCTTATATCAGTTCCCCCAGAGTACCACCACCTTACATCAGTGTCCCCAGAGTGCCACCACCTTACAACAGTGCCCCTAGAATGCCACCGACCTTACATCAGTGTCTCCAGAGTGCCACCACCTTATATCAGTGTCTCCAGTGTGCCACCACCTTACACCAGTGTCTCCAGAGTGCAATCACCTTACATCAGTGTCCCCAGAGTGCCACTACCTTACATCATTGCCCCTAGAATGCCACCGATGTTACATCAGCATCCACAGATTGCCATCACCTTACATCAGTGTCCCTAGAATGCCACCACATTTCATCAGTGTCTACCGAGTGCCACCACCTTACATCAGTGTCTCCAGAATGCCATCACCTTACATCAGTGTCCCCAGAGTGTCACCACCTTACATCATTGCCCCAGAGTGCCACCACCTTAGATAAGTGTCCCCAGAGTACCACCACCTTACATCAGTGTCTCCAGTGTTTTAGCACCTTACATCAGTGTCCCCAGAGTGCCACCACTTTACATCAGTGTCTCCAGTGTGCCACTACCTTACATCATTGCCCCTAGAATGCCACTGATCTTACATTAGTGTCCCCAGAGTGCCATCACTTTACATCAGTGTCCCCAGAGTGCCACCACCTTACATCATTGCCCCCAGAGTGTCACCACCTTACATCATTGCCCCCAGAGTGTCACCACCTTACATCATTGCCCCGGAGTGCTGCCACCTTACATCAGTGTCCCTAGAGTACCACCGCCCTACATCAGTGTCTCTAGAGTGTCACCACCTTACATCAGTGTCCCTAGGGTGCCACCATCTTACATAAGTGTCCCCAGAGTACCACCACCTTATATCAGTGTCCCTAAAGTGCCACCACCTTACATAAGTTTCCCCAGAGTACCACGGCCTTACATCAGTGCCCCTAGAATGCCACCAACCTTACATCAGTGTCCCCAGAGTGTCACCACCTTACATCAGTGTCTCCAGTGTGCCACCACCTTACATCAGTGTCTCCAGAGTGCAATCACCTTCCATAAGTGTCCCCAGAGTTCCACTACCTTACATCATTGCCTCTAGAATGCCACCGATCTTACATCAGCGTCCCCAGAATGCCACCAGATTTCATCAGTGTCTGCCGAGTGCCACCACCTTACAACAGTGTCTCCAGAATGCCATCACCTTACATCAGTGTCCCCATAGTGTCACCACCTTCCATCATTGCACCAGAATGCCACCACCTTAGATAAGTGTCCCCAGAGTACCATCCCCTTACATCAGTGTCCCCAGAGTTTTACCACCTTACATCAGTGTCCCCAGAGTGCCACCACCTTACATCAGTGTCCCCAGAGTGCCACAACCTTACATCAGTGTCTCCAGTGTGCCACCACCTTACAACAGTGTCTCCAGAGTGCAATCACCTTACATCAATGTCCCCAGAGTGCCACTACCTTACATCATTGCCCCTAGAATGCCACCGATCTTACATCAGTGTCCCCAGAGTGCCACCACATTACATCAGTGTCTGCCGAGTGCCACCACCTTACATCAGTGTCTCCAGAATGTCATCACCTTACATCAGTGTCCCCAGAGTGCCACCACCTTACATCATTGCCCCCAGAGTGTCACCACCTGTACATCATTGCCCCCAGAGTGTCACCACCTTACATCATTGCCCCGGAGTGCTGCCACCTTACATCAGTGTCCCTAGAGTGTCACCACCTTACATCATTGTCCCCAGAATGCCACTACACTACATTAGTCCCCCCAGAGTACCACCGCCCTACATCAGTGTCTCTAGAGTGTCACCACCTTCCATCATTGCACCAGAGTGCCACCACCTTAGATAAGTGTCCCCAGAGTACCATCACCTTACATCAGTGTCCCCAGAGTTTTAACACCTTACATCAGTGTCCCCAGAGTGCCACCACCTTACATCAGTGTCTCCAGTGTGCCACCACCTTACAACAGTGTCTCCAGAGTGCAATCACCTTACATCAATGTCCCCAGAGTGCCACTACCTTACATCAGTGTCTGCCGAGTGCCACCACCTTACACCAGTGTCCCCAGAGTGCCACCACCTTACATTATTGCCCCCAGAGTCTCACCACCTTACATCATTGCCCCTAGAATGCCACCACCTTACATCAGTGCCCCCAGAGTGCCACCACCTTACATCATTGCCCCCAGAGTGCCACCACCTTACATCATTGCCCCCAGAGTGTCACCACCCTACATCATTGCCCCAGAGAGCCGCCACCTTACATCATTGTCCCAGAGTGCCACCACCTTACATCATTGCCCCAGAGTGCCACTACCCTACATCAGTGTCCCCAGAGTACCACCACCTTATATCAGTGTCCCTAAAGTACTGATGTAAGGTGGTAAAACTCTGGGCACACTGATGTAAGGTGGTGGTACCCTGGGGACACTTATGTAAGGTGGTGGCACTTTAGGAACACTGATATAAGGTGGTGGTACTCTGGGACACTGGTGTAGAGTGGTGGTACTTTGGGGGCACTCTGGGCACACCACCTTACATCAGTGAGCCCAGAGTTTTACCACCTTACATCGGTGTCCCCAGAGTGCCACCACCTTACATCAGTGTCTCCAGTGTGCCACCACCTTAAAACAGTGTCTCCAGAGTGCAATCACCTTACATCAGTGTCTCCAGGGTGCCCCCACCTTACATCAGTGTCTCCAGAGTGCAATTACCTTACATCAGTGTCCCCAGAGTGCCACTACCCTACATCGTTGCCCCTAGAATGCCACCACCTTACATCAGTGCCCCCAGAGTGCCACTACCTTACATCATTGCCCCCAGAGTGCCACCACCTTACATCATTACCCCCAGAGTGTCACCACCTTACATCAGTGCCCCCAGAGTACCACCACCCTGCATCATTGCCCCCAGAGTGCCACCACCTTACATCATTGCCCCCAGAGTGTCACCACCTTACATCAGTCCCCCCAGAGTACCACCACCCTGCATCAGTGCCCCCAGAGTGTCACCACCTTACATCAGTCCCCCCAGAGTACCACCACCCTGCATCAGTGCCCCCAGAGTACCACCCCCCTGCATCATTGCCCCCAGAGTGCCACCACCTTACATCATTGCCCCAGAGTGCCACCACCTTACATCATTGCCCCCAGAGTGTCACCACCTTACATCAGTGCCCCCAGAGTACCACCACCCTGCATCAGTGCCCCCAGAGTACCACCACCCTGCATCATTGCCCCCAGAGTGCCGCCACCTTACATCATTGCCCCAGAGTACCACCACCTTACATCATTGCCCCAGAGTGCCACTACCCTACATCAGTTCCCCCAGAGTACCACCACCTTACATAAGTGTCCCCAGAGTACCACCACCTTACATCAGTGTGCCCAGAGTTTTACCACCTTACATCGGTGTCTCCAGAGTGCCGCTACCTTACATCATTGCCCCTAGAATGCTACCGATCTTACATCAGCGTCCCCAGAGTGCCATCACCTTACATCAATGTCCCTAGAATGCCACCACATTTCATCAGTGTCTGCCGAGTGCCACCACCTTACATCAGTGTCTCCAGAATGCCATCACCTTACATCAGTGTCCCCAGAGTTTTACCACCTTACATTAGTGTCCTCAGAGTGCCACCACCTTACATCAGTGTCTCCAGTGTGCCACCACCTTACAACAGTGTCTCCAGAGTGCAATCAGCTTACATCAGTGTCCCCAAAGTGCCACTACCTTACCTCATTGCCCCTAGAATGCCACTGATCTATCATCAGTGTCCCCAGAGTGCCATCACCTTACATCAGTGTCCCTAGAATGCCACCACATTACATCAGTGTCTGCCGAGTGCCACCACCTTACATCAGTGTCTCCAGAATGTCATCACCTTACATCAGTGTCCACAGAGTGCCACGACCTTACATCATTGCCCCCAGAGTGTCACCACCTTACATCATTGCCCCCAGAGTTTCACCACCTTAAATCATTGTCCCCAGAGTGCCACTACACTACATTAGTCCCCCAGAGTGCCACCGCCCTACATCAGTGTCTCTAGAGTGTCACCACCTTACATCAGTGTCCCTAGAGTGCCACCACCTTACATAAGTGTTCCTAGAGTACCACCACCTTATATCAGTGTCTCTAAAGTGCCACCACCTTACATAAGTGTCCCCAGAGTACCACCGCCTTACATCAGTGCCCCTAGAATGCCACTGACCTTACATCAGTGTCCCCAGAGTGCCACCACCTTACATCAGTGTTTCCAGAGTGCCACCACCTTACATCATTGCCCCTAGAATGCCACCGACCTTACATCAGTGCTCCCAGAGTGCCACCACCTTACATCAGTGTCCCCAGAGTGTCACCACCTTACATCCGTGTCCCCAGAGTGTCACCACCTTACATCAGTGTCCCCAGAATGCCACCACCTTACACTAGTGTCTCCAGAGTGCCACCACCTTACATCAGTGCCCCTAGAATGCCGCCGACCTTACATCAATGTCCCCAGTGTGCCACCACCTTTCATTGGTGTCTCCAGAGTGCAATCACCTTACATCAGTTTCCCCAGAGTGCCACTACCTTACATCATTGCCCCTAGAATGCCACCGACCTTACATCAGTGCCCCCAGAGTGCCACCACCTTACATCAGTGTCCCCAGAGTGTCACCACCTTACATCAGTGTCCCCAGAGTGCCACCACCTTACACCAGTGTCTCCAGAGTGCCACCACCTTACATCAGTGCCCCTAGAATGCCATTGACCTTACATCCGTGTCTCCAGTGTGCCACCACCTTACATCAGTTTCCCCAGAGTTCCACTACCTTACATCATTGCCCCTAGAATGCCACCGACCTTACAACAGTGTCCCCAGAGTGTCACCACCTTACATCAGTGTCCCCAGAGTGCCGCTACCTTACATTAGTGCCCCCAGAGTGACACCACCTTACATCAGTGTCTCCAGAGTACCACCACCTTACATCGGTGTCTCCAGAGTACCATCAACCTACATCATTGCCCCCAGAGTGCCACCACCTTACATCATTGCCCCCGGAGTGCTACCACCTTACATCATTGCCCCCAGAGTGCCACCACCTTACATCATTGCCCCTGGAGTGCCGTCACCTTACATCATTGCCCCCAGAGTGCCACCACCTTACATCATTGCCCCCGGAGTGCCGTCACCTTACATCATTGCCCCCAGAGTGCCACCACCTTACATCATTGCCCCCGGAGTGCCGTCACCTTACATCATTGCCCCCAGAGTGCCACCACCTTACATCATTGCCCCCAGAGTGCCACCACCTTACATCATTGCCCCCAGAGTGCCACCACCTTACATCATTGCCCCCGGAGTGCCGTCACCTTACATCATTGCCCCCAGAGTGCCACCACCTTACATCATTGCCCCCAGAGTGCCACCACCTTACATCATTGCCCCCAGAGTGCCACCACCTTACATCATTGCCCCCGGAGTGCCGTCACCTTACATCATTGCCCCCAGAGTGCCACCACCTTACATCCCATTCATGAATTGCTGAGGTGTGACTGCGGCCTGAAGAAAAAAATGACATTTAATTCTGGAGGAATACGTGAGATTTGGAACGTAACCCTTTGTTGGAATTCGCACTCTTCGCCATGCCTTGATTTCGGTGGAATTGGTTGTATTGAAGGCAGCAAATTTGTCGCCAAACAAGTGATTCAGATCTGAGGATCCGCCCTGACTAAGCAAATGTCCACCAATCAGATGGCAGGATCTGCAGAGAATTTGGCATTCATTTATTTTATTCATTTATTAACGCCCGCACCATGTGACGCCTGAGACTCGTTTTAAAGGGCCGCACCCGATAATAAAGCGGCGTCTCTGGCAGCAGTGGAGGGGTTAGCGCCCCCTGACATCAGGTTTTTAAGATTTTCTTCCTGAGAACTTTTCTAGAGAAAAACATTTCCCCTGCACTGTCCACGTGTCAGTGAAAGGGGAACTTCTGACCTCAGACTGTAATCAGGAAACACGAGGGTGACACATACACAGCGCCGCGCTCTATTGCTCTCCGCTAAAGTGGAACTCCGGAAAAAACAAACAGTCCAGGAATGACTCGTGTAGACAGCTGCTCCCTGTGTGGGCAGAAGAGCTAACAATCTATATCAGATGTTAGGCTTCTATCACCTCAAAGCAAGCCTTCTGTGTGTGTTCAGGACCACGTTAGCCAGGCACATAACACGGGGGGTCTATTCATTAAAAAAAATTCACCTCAGGAAAGATGTTTCAGTTTATAGATGCGGTGGGCCCCTTAATAGGATAGCTTTGGGGCCCCATCACACAAAAAAAATCACATATGTTATTATGTATAATATGTTATTTCCTATGATCATCAGCTCCATCTAGTGGCCATAATTTGGTATTTTTTGCTGAAATACCTAGATCAGGAAAATAATGCATTATGGCCACTAGATGGAGCTGATGATCACAGGAAATAAACATATTAGACACAATATGGGGATTATTGTGTTTAATTTTTTATTTTTTTTTTATAAATGGATCCCTGTGTCATGTCACTGCCTCTGTAACCCCATGGTAATTGCTGTGGTGAAACATAAAACTGCTGTCATAACAAACTGAATCTACATTTATTTTATTTGATGTGCCAAATGCTCCTGCTGCCTGTATAAACCAGACAGTGCTGGTCCCCCTGCACTTCCAGGCCCCCTGCACTTCCGGGTCCCCTGCACTTCCAGGCCCCCTGCACTTCCGGGTCCCCTGCACTTCCAGGCCCCCTGCACTTCCGGGTCCCCTGCACTTCCGGGTCCCCTGCACTGCCAGGCCCCCTGCATTTCCGGGCCCCGTGCACTTCTGCCTCCCTGCACTTCCAGGCCCCCTGCACTTCCAGGCCCCCTGCACTTCTGCCTCCCTGCACTTCCAGGCCCCCTGCACTTCCAGGCCCCCTGCACTTCCGGGTCCCCTGCACTTCCAGGCCCCCTGCACTTCCGGGCCCCCTGTACTTCTGCCTCCCTGCACTTCCAGGCCCCCTGCACTTCCGGGCCCCCTGCACTTCCGGGTCCGCTGCACTTCCAGGCCCCCTGTACTTCTGCCTCCCTGCACTTCCAGGCCCCCTGCACTTCCAGGCCCCGTGCACTTCCGGGTCCCCTGCACTTCCGGCCCCCCTGCACTTCCGGGCCCCGTGCACTTCCAGGCCCCCTGCACTTCTGCCTCCCTGCACTTCCAGGCCCCCTGCACTTCCGGGTCCCCTGCACTTCCAGGCCCCCTGCACTTCTGCCTCCCTGCACTTCCAGGCCCCCTGCACTTCCGGGCCCCCTGCACTTCCGGGTCCGCTGCACTTCCAGGCCCCCTGCACTTCTGCCTCCCTGCACTTCCGGGCCCCCTGCACTTCTGCCTCTCTGCACTTCCAGGCCCCCTGCACTTCCGGGCCCCCTGCACTTCCGGGCCCCCTGCACTTCTGCCTCCCTGCACTTCCAGGCCCCCTGCACTTCCAGGCCCCCTGCACTTCCGGGCCCCCTGCACTTCTGCCTCCCTGCACTTCCAGACCCCCTGCACTTCCGGGCCCCCTGCACTTCCAGGCCCCTTGCACTTCTGTCTCCCTGCACTTCTGTCTCCCTGCACTTCCGGGCCCCCATGGCCTGCTATGGATAGAATTGGAGACCAGCCATAGCAGACTGCGGAATATATGCTACACGTGAATGTAAATGTCAGCTGACTGACCTTATGTATTAAGGCGCTGTGTATAATGAACTATTTCTATTTTATTTTAAATAAAATCTTTAATTTTGACATTTTCATCATCTGTTGGGTCTCAGCGCTTCTGATCTCCTGCAGCCTCTTAGCAGCCACTTCCTGTCTCCATGCTCTCCAGTGATGGCCACACGGCATTGCCCAGGACGGGTCTCCTTGTGGTGACAACAGTGGACCGTGTCTGTGTATTGTGTGGTGGAACGGCCACCTATAGTCTCCATCGGAAGCCCATGTGACGGGGTGACAACACAGGAGCACAAGTGAGAGACAGGAACCAAGCGTTGTCACCCTATAACAGGAAGTGCCTGAACAAGGACCTCCATGGCGGGATCAGCAGGGACTATTTTGAGGAACCATCCGGCGTCAGCAGTTTCTCCCCATCGAAATAAGTAATGGCAAGATGACCACCGCTCCTCTCTACGCCCTCGGAGGACCGGAGCGAAGTCATGATGTCACTTCCTGTTCTCAGGCCATGTAAACATGTTTTTTTTTTCTTCTTAAATCAAAAGAAAAAAAAATGTTGTTTGATCTTTTGCTTTTAAGTGTAGAGAAGAGATTTGGGGCCCCAGAAGTCTCCATAGAGAGGACCTGGTATTCTTTATTGTTATTGTCAGGGAAATTACATTCCTTGCAAAAAAAGTGATCAATGTTTTTTAAAGGTACAGTGTAAAAATGAAAAACATAATAAAATAAATACATTTTATTTTTAAAGCCCCCCTCTCCGCATGCTGACGCGCAGAAGTAGACACAGACGTAGGTCCCACCCACATATGAAAACGGTGTTCGCACCACACATGTGAGGTATCGGCACGATCATCGGAGCGAGAGCAATAATTCTATCACCAGACCTCCTCCGTAACTCTAAACTGGTGACCTGGAGAAGGTTTTAAAGCGTTGTCTATGAAGATTTTTAAGTGCCGTAGTTTGTCACAATTCCACGAGTGTGCGTAATTTTAAAGCATGACATGTTGGGTGTCTCTTTACTCGGTGTAACATCATCTTTCACAATTTACCAAAAAAAATTGGGGTATATGTATATTTTGTTTTTATTCATCAAAGTGTATTGTTTTTATAAAAATTGCACTTGAAAAACCGCTGCAGAAAAACCATGTGACATAAAAAATAGCAATAATCGCCATTTTATTCTCTAGGGCCTCTGCTAATATATATATATATATAATGTTTGGGGGTTCTAAACAATTTTATAGCAAAAAATACAGATTTTTATATGTAAACAAGAAGTGTCAGAAAAAAGCCGGATCCTTAAGTGGATACTTTGGATTTGCTCTTCAAAGTCTAACTCCCCTTAAAACAATTTATTTCATTTTGGAGGGAGCGGGGAGGTGTTAGACTCTCTGTCAGTTCCTTATTGCTGTCCAACTTGTAGGGTTGCCACCTGTGCAGGATTCACAGTCCGGGTTTTGAATCATGTGTCCGGGTTTCAGTCCACCTGAAACCCGGACACAAATTTTTCAGACAGTAATGTGGCTCAGAACAGGGCTTGTCAGGAGGGTGAGGGGGGCACTATGTGCACCACATTACTATTCTTTTTGGAGTGCCTAAAGGTGTCCCAGGTCTGTTACAATCCTATAGTGTATACTAAAACAAAACATTTTACTGTCTACCGCTAAAGTGTTCGGGTATGGCTTGAAGAAAATGTGGCAACCCTGTCGAAGTCCCCATTTCCCTTTCCTGTCAAGACAGGAAGTTATGGAAATTCTTCCTATGGGGACAAACACATGTTTCTAGTAGAGTGGGGGGAGGGTTAGAACTGCTGACGATGTTTTTCTTCCTATCCTGGTGACAACGGCCCCCTCCCCCCCAATATTACTCTGGGTGTCACAGTGACAGGAAGTTCAGTGAAATCTCCCCAATGGGTTCTCAGACAGAAATATAAGCGGGATGTTATATAAAAATGGCTGATTAGGCTTCGGGGTCCTCACACAGCACACAGATAATGGAAAGGTGCCGACATGCATTTTTTTAACGTGCGTTGCAATGCTCTGCAAAGCGTTTTTTTTAACCACTCCTTGCAGTGCGTTTCCTAAACCCTTTTGTTTTTTTAATTCTGTATTCTATAAGGTCTGATTCACACTTTTGCGGGTCGCATATTCCGGGTGCATTTTGTGTTTTTTTCAATAGACGCTTTTGATCCATTGAAGTCTATGGAACCAAAAACCAGAACCCCCCCTCCCCCCCCCGCCCTTTCCATATAATGTAGTTCTTAGAAGGCTCCTCTCCACCTCATTCTTATGGTCTGTCTCTGGAATATTCTCTCCCATAGTGGAAGTCTGCACTGCAGTGACCCCGGCCAGCCAATCACACATGTCGCTGTCACGTTCCTATCGCCTCTGCAGGGCGCGGCGTGTATTGTCTGAGAGAAATGCGACTCGCTGGAGTGTTGTGACACGTGGGGGGGGGAGGGGGTGAGGCAAAGTTCACTATGGAGTTTTCTTTTATTCTTAAAGTGGACCTGTCAGTAACATCACAAGTCTTCCCGAATAAATCCCGAGACGTACCCAATACACAGCGAGAGGAGCATTCTACAGAGGAACTCCACCTGATATTATTATTATTATTACAGGTATTTATCAGTCCCGCCCCCAGGGAGCTGACAATCGAAGGTCCCAACTCACATCCATACACACACTGGGGCCAATATAGACCAGAGACTGTTATTTGTTGTTTCTACCAATCTACTCATTTTGCTTTTTTTTCCTCCTGAATCAGATTGAAACTGACACTACTAATAATAATATCCTAAAATGAACGAATCCTGACCTGTGACCCCCAACTTTTCACTCTGATCATGACCTTTCACCCCAACCCCGGCACTGACCGACATCAAATGAATCATCAAACTCATCCTTCTTTTTTTACCATTATTATTATTTTTAGCATATTTATCCTCTATGTATAGATGCAGGATACATTATATAATACATTGTATACATACAGGATATATTATATAATACATTGTATACATACAGGATATATTATACAATACATTGTATACATGCAGGATACATTATAAAATACATTGTATACATACAGGACATATTATATAATACATTGTATACATACAGGATATATTATATAATACATTGTATACATACAGGATATATTATATAATACATTGTATACATGCAGGATATATTATATAATACATTGTATACATACAGGATATAATATGTAATACATCGTATACATACAGGATCCATTAGATAATACATTGTATACATACAGGATACATTATATAATACATTGTATACATACAGGACATATTATATAATACATTGTATACATACAGGATATATTATATAATACATTGTATACATACAGGATATATTATATAATACATTGTATACATGCAGGATATATTATATAATACATTGTATACATACAGGATATAATATGTAATACATCGTATACATACAGGATCCATTAGATAATACATTGTATACATACAGGATACATTATATAATACATTGTATACATACAGGATATATTATATAATACATTGTATACATACAGGATACATTATATAATACATTGTATACATACAGGATATATTATATAATACATTGTATACATACAGGATACATTATATAATACATTGTATACATACAGGATATATTATATAATACATTGTATACATACAGGATATATTATATAATACATTGTATACATACAGGATCCATTATATAATACATTGTATACATACAGGATATATTATATAATACATTGTATACATACAGGATCCATTATATAATACATTGTATACATACAGGATCCATTATATAATACATTGTATACATACAGGATATATTATATAATACATTGTATACATACAGGATATATTATATAATACATTGTATACATACGGGATATATTATATAATACATTGTATACATACAGGATACATTATATAATACATTGTATACATACAAGATATATTATATAATACATTGTATACATACAGGATCCATTATATAATACATTGTATACATACAGGATATATTATATAATACATTGTACACATACAGGATACATTATATAATACATTGTATACATACAGGATATATTATATAATACATTGTATACATGCAGGATATATTATATAATACATTGTATACATACAGGATATAATATGTAATACATCGTATACATACAGGATCCATTATATAATACATTGTATACATACAGGATATATTATATAATACATCGTATACATACAGGATCCATTATATAATACATTCTATACATGCAGGATATAATATATAATACATTGTATACATACAGGATACATTATATAATACATTGTATACATGCAGGATATAATATATAATACATTGTATACATACAGGATATATTATATAATACATTGGGGGTTATTTACTAAAGACAAATCCACCTTGCACTACAAGTACATTTGGAAGTTCAGTCTCTGTAGATCTGAGGGGGACATGCAAGGAAAATAAAAAACAGCATTTTATTTTGCACGTGATTGGATGATAAAATCAGCAGAGCTTCCCCTCATTTCAGATCTTCCCCTCAGATCTCCAGCGTCTGAACTTCTAAGTGTACTTGTAGTGCAGAGTGGATTTGCCTTTAGTAAATAACCCCTAATGCATCTTTCTCTCCATTCAAGAAGAAAAAGAAAACACATGGGCCGGCTGTACAGTGACTGATCACTCTTATAGCCAATCAGAGGCTATCACAGCAATCGGGTGATGGAGATCCGGGACTCCCAGTTTTCGATCACTAGTACAAGACTCGGGGGTTCTCGGTGACGGCCCGGTCTCTGTGCAGTGCGCTCCCCGTACAATCCCTGGTACGATCTTCCTATGGGTCCAAATTACATCGATGCCGTTTCCTGCAGTATACTTTTTGGAAAGGTGTCGGGACTTTGCTGCACGCCGAACGGTGCATCTCCAGCTCCATAGACTTCAATGTAAGCACATGTACATGCGTTTATGGTGGAGTCTTGTGTATAACAACCAGTCTCCTCCTCCTAAAAATAAAATCACATGAATCATGAAAAACACCAAAAACTGCATCATCCGCGCATGTACCGGTGTGAACCGAGAGGTGGCCACACCGAGTTCTATCTACACTTTCTGAGAGGACTTCAATTTATTACAGGAATTCCTAAAGTGGAACTCCGCTGCATCTGAGCGCCACACACTGAAAATAAGATTTCATTTATTTTTAATATTTAAAGCAAACTCCCCAAACCATCCATACACCCATGTCTCCATCCATCCATCCATGTCTCCATCCATCCATGTCTCCATCCATCCACCAATGTCTCCATCCATCCACCCATGTCTCCATCCATCCACCCATGTCTCCATCCATCCATCCATGTCTCCATCCATCCTTGTCTCCATCCATCCACCAATGTCTCCATCCATCCATGTCTCCATCCATCCATGTCTCCATCCATCCATGTCTCCATCCATCCACCAATGTCTCCATCCATCCACCCATGTCTCCATTCATCCACCCATGTCTCCATCCATGTCTCCATCCATCCACCCATGTCTCCATCCATCCATCCATGTCTCCATCCATCCACCCATGTCTCCATCCATTCACCCATGTCTCCATCCATCCATCCATGTCTCCATCCATCCACCAATGTCTCCATCCATCCATGTCTCCATCCATCCATCCATGTCTCCATCCATCCACCCATGTCTTCATCCATGTCTCCATCCATCCACCCATGTTTCCATCCATCCATCCATGTCTCCATCCATCCACCCATGTCTCCATCCATCCACCCATGTCTCCATCCATCCATGTCTCCATCCATCCACCAATGTCTCCATCCATCCATGTCTCCATCCATCCATCCATGTCTCCATCCATCCACCAATGTCTCCATCCATCCATGTCTCCATCCATCCACCCATGTCTCCATCCATCCACCCGTGTCTCCATCCATGTCTCCATCCATCCATGTCTCCATCCATCCACCAATGTCTCCATCCATCCACCCATGTCTCCATCCATCCACCCATGTCTCCATCCATGTCTCCATCCATCCACCCATGTCTCCATCCATCCATCTATGTCTCCATCCATCCACCCATGTCTCCATCCATTCACCCATGTCTCCATCCATCCATCCATGTCTCCATCCATCCACCAATGTCTCCATCCATCCATGTCTCCATCCATCCATCCATGTCTCCATCCATCCACCAATGTCTCCATCCATCCATGTCTCCATCCATCCACCCATGTCTCCATCCATCCACCCATGTCTCCATCCATGTCTCCATCCATCCACCCATGTCTCCATCCATCCATCCATCCATCCATCCATCCATGTCTCCATCCATCCATCCATCCATCCATGTCTCCATCCATCCACCCATGTCTCCATCCATCCACCCATGTCTCCATCCATCCACCCATGTCTCCATCCATCCATCCATGTCTCCATCCATCCACCCATGTCTCCATCTATCCATTAATGTCTCCATCCATCCATGTCTCCATCCATCGACCCATGTCTCCATCCATCCACCCATGTCTCCATCCATGTCTCCATCCATCCACCCATGTCTCCATCCAGGTCTCCATCCATCCATCCATCCATCCATGTCTCCATCCATCCACCAATGTCTCCATCCATCCACCCATGTCTCCATCCATCCACCCATGTCTCCATCCATGTCTCCATCCATCCATCCATGTCTCCATCCATCCACCAATGTCTCCATCCATCCACCCATGTCTCCATCCATCCACCCATGTCTGCATCCATGTCTCCATCCATCCACCCATGTCTCCATCCATCCATCCATGTCTCCATCCATCCACCAATGTCTCCATCCATCCATGTCTCCATTCATCCATCCATGTCTCCATCCATCCACCAATGTCTCCATCCATCCATGTCTCTATCCATCCACCCATGTCTCCATCCATCCACCCGTGTCTCCATCCATGTCTCCATCCATCCACCCATGTCTCCATCCATCCATCCATCCATCCATCCATGTCTCCATCCATCCATCCATCCATCCATGTCTCCATCCATCCACCCATGTCTCCATCCATCCATCCACCCATGTCTCCATCCATCCACCCATGTCTCCATCCATCCATCCATGTCTCCATCCATCCACCTATGTCTCCATCCATCCATTAATGTCTCCATCCATCCATGTCTCCATCCATCCACCCATGTCTCCATCCATGTCTCCATCCATCCACCCATGTCTCCATCCATCCATGTCTCCATCCATGCACCCATGTCTCCATCCATCCCTCCATGTCTCCATCCATCCACCCATGTCTCCATCCATCCACCCATGTCTCCATCCATTCATCCATGTCTCCATCCATCCATCCATCCATGTCTCCATCCATCCATCCATGTCTCCATCCATCCACCCATGTCTCCATCCATCCACCCATGTCTCCATCCATCCATGTCTCCATTCATCCATCCATGTTTCCATCCATCCACCAATGTCTCCATCCACCCATGTCTCCATCCATCCACCCATGTCTCCATCCATCCACCCATGTCTCCATCCATGTCTCCATCCATCCATCCATGTCTCCATCCATCCATCCATATCTCCATCCATCCATGTCTCCATCCATCCACCCATGTCTCCATCCATCCATGTCTCCATCCATCCATCCATCCATCCATGTCTCCATCCATCCACCCATGTCTCCATCCATCCATCCATGTCTCCATCCATCCATCCATCCATGTCTCCATCCATCCACCCATGTCTCCATCCATCCATGTCTCCATCCATCCTTGTCTCCATCCATCCATGTCTCCATCCATCCATCCATGTCTCCATCCATCCACCCATGTCTCCATCCATCCATCCATGTCTCCATCTATCCACCCATGTCTCCATCCATCCATGTCTCCATCCATCCATGTCTCCATCCATCCACCCATGTCTCCATCCATCCACCCATGTCTCCATCCATCCATCCATGTCTCCATCCATCCATGTCTCCATCCATCCATCCATCCCTCCATGTTTCCATCCATCCATCCATCCATCCATCCATCCATCCATCCATGTCTCCATCCATCCATGTCTCCATCCATCCATCCATCCCTCCATTCATTCATCCATGTCTCCATCTATCCACCCATGTCTCCATCCATCCATCCATGTTTCCATCCATCCATCCACGTCTCCATCCATCCATCCATGTCTCCATCCATGTCTTCATCTATCCATCCATGTCTCCATCCATGTCTCCATCCATCCATCCATGTCTCCATCCATCCATGTCTCCATCCATCCATGTCTCCATCCATCCATGTCTTCATCCATCCATGCATGTCTCCATCCATCCATCCATGTCTCCACCAATTCACCCATGTCTCCATCCATCCATCCCTTCATCCATCCATCCATCCATCCATCCATCCCTTCATCCATCCATCCATGTCTCCATCCATCCATGTCTCCAGCCATGTCTCCATCCATCCATGTCTTCATCCATCCATGTCTTCATCCATCCATCCATGTCTCCATCCATCCATCCATCCATGTCTTCATCCATCCATCCATGTCTCCATCCATGTCTCCATCCATGTCTACATCCATCCACCCATGTCTCCATCCATCCATCTATGTCTTCATCCATCCATCTGTCTCCACCCATCCATCCACCCATGTCTCCATCCATCCATCTATGTATCCATCCATCCATCCATCCATCCATGTCTTTATCCATCCATCCATCCATCCATGTCTCCATCCATCCATTTCTCCATCCATCCATGTCTCCATCCATCCATCCACCCATGTCTCCATCCATCCATATCTCCATCCATCCATCCATCCATGTCTCCATCCATCCATCCCTCCATCCATTCATGTCTCCATCCATCCATCCATGTCTCCATCCATCCATGTCTCCATCCATATCTCCATCCATCCATGTCTCCATCCATCCACCCACATCTCCATCCATCCATGTCTTCATCCATCTGTCTCCACCCATCCATCCACCCACATCTCCATCCATCCATGTCTCCATCCATCCATCTATGTCTCCATCCATCCATCCATGTCTTCATCCATCCATCCATCCATGTCTCCATGCATCCATTTCTCCATCCATCCATGTCTCCATCCATCCACCCATGTCTCCATCCATCCATCCATCCATGTCTCCATCCATCCATCCATCCATCCATGTCTCCATCCATCCATATCTCCATCCATCCATCCATGTCTCCACCCATCCATGTCTTCATTAATCCATCCATGTCTCCATCCATCCATCCATGTCTCCATCCATCCATGTCTCCATCAATCCACCCATGTCTCCATCCATCCATCCCTTCATCCATCCATCCATGTCTCCATCCATCCATCCATCCTTCCATCCATCCATTCATGTCTCCATCCATCCATATCTCCATCCATCCATCCATATCTCCATCCATCCAATCATGTCTCCATCCATCCATGTCTCCATCCATCCATCCATGTCTCCATCCATCCATATCTCCATCCATCCTTGTCTCCATCCATCCATGTCTCCTTCCATCCATGTCTCCTTCCATCCATATCTCCATCCATTCATCCATGTCTCCATCTATCCATCCATATCTCCATCCATCCATCCCTCATCCATCCATCCATCCATCCATGTCTCCATCCATCCATGTCTCCTTCCATCCATGTCTCCATCCCTCCATCCATCCATCCATCCATCCATCCATGTCTCCATCCATCCATATCTCCATCCATCCATCTATGTCTCCATCCATCCATCCATGTCTCCATCCATCCATGTCTCCATCCATGTCTACATCCATCCACCCATGTCTCCATCCATCCATCTATGTCTTCATCCATCCATCTATGTCTTCATCCATCCATCTGTCTCCACCCATCCATCCACCCATGTCTCCATCCATCCATCTATGTCTCCATCCATCCATCTATGTCTCCATCCATCCATCCATGTCTTTATCCATCCATCCATGTCTCCATCCATCCATTTCTCCATCCATCCATGTCTCCATCCATCCATCCACCCATGTCTCCATCCATCCATGTCTATATCCATCCATATCTCCATCCATCCATGTCTCCATCCATCCATATCTCCATCCATCCATCCATGTCTCCATCCATCCATCCCTCCATCCATCCATGTCTCCATCCATCCCTCCATGTCTCCATCCATCCATGTCTCCATCTATTCATCCATGTCTCCATCCATCCATGTCTCCATCCATCCATCCATGTCTCCATCCATCCACCCACCCATGTCTCCATCCATCCATGTCTTCATCCATCCATCTGTCTCTACCCATCCATCCACCTACATCTCCATCCATCCATGTCTCCATCCATCCATCTATGTCTCCATCCATCCATGTCTTCATCCATCCATCCATTCAACCATGTCTCCATCCATCCATTTCTCCATCCATCCATGTCTCCATCCATCCATCCACCCATGTCTCCATCCATCCATGTCTCCATCCATCCATCCATGTCTCCATCCATCCATATCTCCATCCATCCATCCATCCATGTCTCCATCCATCCATGTCTTCATCCATCCATCCATGTCTCCATCCATCCATCCATCCATCCATCCATCCATGTCTCCATCCATCCATGTCTCCACCAATCCACCCATGTCTCCATCCATCCATCCATCCATCCATCCCTTCATCCATCCATCCATGTCTCCATCCATCGATCCATGTCTCCATCCATCCATGTCTCCATCCATCCATATCTCCATCCATCCATCCATATCTCCATCCATCCAATCATGTCTCCATCCATCCATGTCTCCATCCATCCATCCATGTCTCCATCCATCCATGTCTCCTTCCATCCATATCTCCATCCATCCATCCATCCATGTCTCCATCTATCCATCCATATCTCCATCCATCCATGTCTCATCCATCCATCCATCCATCCATGTCTCCATCCATCCATGTCTCCTTCCACCAATGTCTCCATCCATCCATGTCTCATCCATCCATCCATCCATCCATGTCTCCATCCATCCATGTCTCCTTCCATCCATGTCTCCATTCATCCATATCTCCATCCATGTCTCCATCCATCCATCCATGTCTCCATCAATCCACCCATGTCTCCATCCATCTATCCATCCCTTCATCCATCCATCCATGTCTCCATCCATCTATCCATGTCTCCATCCATCCATGTCTCCATCCATCCATATCTCCATCCATCCATCCATATCTCCATCCATCCAATCATGTCTCCATCCATCCATGTCTCCATCCATCCATCCATGTCTCCATCCATCCCTATCTCCATCCATCTATCCATGTCTCCATCTAACAAACCATATCTCCATCCATCCATCCATGTCTCATCCATCCATCCATCCAACCATCCATGTCTCCATCCATCCATGTCTCCTTCCATCAATGTCTCCATCCATCCATCCATATCTCCATCCATCCATCATTGTCTCCATCCATCTATATCTCCATCTATCCATCTATGTCTCCATCCATGCATGTCTCCATCCATCCATGTCTCCATCCATCCACCCATCCATGTCTCCATCCATCCATGTCTCCATCCATCCACCCATCCATGTCTCCATCCATCCCTCCATCCACCCACATCTTCATCCATCCATGTCTTCATCCACCCATCTGTCTCCATCCATCCACCCACGTCTCCATCCATCCATGTCTCCATTCCATCTATCTATGTCTCCATCCATCCATCCATGTCTTCATCCATCCATCCATCCATTTCTCCATCCATCCATGTCTCCATCCATCCATCCACCCATGTCTCCATCCATCCATGTCTCCATCCATCCATGTCTCCATCCATCCATCCATCCATATCTCCATCCATCCATCCATCCATGTCTCTATCCATCCATCCCTCCATGTCTCCATCCATCCATATCTCCATCCATCCATCCATCCATCCATCCATATCTCCATCCATCCAATCATGTCTCCATCCATCCATGTCTCCATCCATCCATTCCATGTTTCCATCCATCCATATCTCCATCCATCCATCCATGTCTCCATCCATCCATGTCTCCTTCCATCCATATCTCCATCCATCCATCCATCCATCCATGTTTCCATCTATCCACCCATATCTCCATCTATGTCTCCATCTATGTCTCCATCCATCCATCCATATCTCCATCCATCCATCGATGTCTCCATCCATCCATATCTCCATCCATCTATGTCTCCATCCACCCATCCATGTCTCCATCCATCCATATCTTCATCCATCCATCCATCCATCCATCCATCCATCCATGTCTCCATCTATCCATGTCTCCATCTATCCATCCATGTCTCCATCCATCCACCCATCCATCCATCCATGTCTCCATCCACCCATCCATGTCTCTATCCATCCATCCATACATCCACCCATACATCCATCCATGTCTTCATCCATCCATATCTCCATCCATGTCTCCATCCATCCATATCTCCATCCATCCATCCATCAATCCATGTCTCCATCCATCCATATCTCCATCCATGTTTCCATCCATGCATGTCTCCATCCATGTCTCCATCCATCCTTATCTCCATCCATGTCTCCATCCATCTATATCTCCATCCATCCATCCATGTCTCTATCCATCCCTCCATGTCTCCATCCATGCATGTCTCCATCCATCTCTCCATCCATCCATGCATCCATGTCTCTATCCATCCATCCATGTCTCCATCCATCCATGTCTCCATCCATATCTCAATCCATCCATCCATCGATGTCTCCATCCATCCATATCTCCATCCATCTATGTCTCCATCCACCCATCCATGTCTCCATCCATCCATGTCTCCATCCATCCATGTCTCCATCCATCCATATCTCCATCCATCCATCTATGTCTCCATCCATCCATGTCTCCATCTATCCATCCATGTCTCCATCCATCCACCCATCCATCCATCCATGTCTCCATCCACCCATCCATGTCTCTATCCATCCATCCATACATCCACCCATACATCCATCCATGTCTTCATCCATCCATATCTCCATCCATGTCTCCATCCATCCATATCTCCATCCATCCATCCATCAATCCATGTCTCCATCCATCCATCCATATCTCCATCCATGTTTCCATCCATGCATGTCTCCATCCATCCTTATCTCCATCCATGTCTCCATCCATCTATATCTCCATCCATCCATCCATGTCTCTATCCATCCCTCCATGTCTCCATCCATCCATGCATGTCTCCATCCATCTCTCCATCCATCCATGCATCCATGTCTCTATCCATCCATCCATGTCTCCATCCATCCATGTCTCCATCCATCCATGTCTCCATCCATATCTCAATCCATCCATGTCTCCATGCTATATTTTGTTGAGAAATCACTTTGAACCCCCCAGCATTTCTAGCTGCAGCCATCTTAGTGACAGATGATCCATGTAGCATTTACTTTCTAGAATCCACCTGGCCTTAGGTCAGACATGCAGGCAGGTGGGTGTGGCTTAGCTGAGAAAGCCCCTCCTCCCACGAAGACTCCTGGGATGCATGACATCATTTTGGCCTAGACCAGAAACCAGGAAGACACTGAAGAAATGAAAACAAAAATATATAAAACAAGAAAATCGTATAATCTCCTTCCTCTCTATTACTAATGATAAGAATCGCACCGACTTCCCCACTTTATCCATTTGATACATTGTATAGGATTTTCCTATTAATAATATTTCTACATTGTATTATATTGTATCGTCTTGTATTGCAGATCTTCCTTCTCTCTGCTCAGATTCCTCCATCGGTTTCGGCGTCGTGCTTCGCGGTCACATGATGAGGCAGAACTTTCTAGATCCTCGGAATAGATTCTTGTTATTAGAAGTGGGATTGTGTCCATGCGTTCTACACTTTGTCATGCAATCGATGTCTCGGCGGTCGCTCTGTGCCCCGATTGTTATGCGGTGAGCAGGGGGCGGGTTCCCGGTTGTCATGCGGTGAGCAGGGGGTGGGGTCCCAGTTGTCATGCGGTGAGCAGGGGGCGGGTTCCCGGTTTTTATGCGGTGAGCAGGGGGTGGGGTCCCGGTTGTCATGCGGTGAGCAGGGGGCGGGTTCCAGGTTGTTATTCGGTGAGCAGGGGGCGGGTTCCCGGTTGTCATGCGGTGAGCAGGGGGCGGGTTCCCGGTTGTTATTCGGTGAGCAGGGGGCGGCTTCCAGGTTGTTATTCGGTGAGCAGGGGGGCGGCTTCCAGGTTGTCATGCGGTGAGCAGGGGGCGGGGTCCTGGTTGTTATTCGTGAGCAGGGGGCGGGTTCCAGGTTGTTATTCGGTGAGCAGGGGGCGGCTTCCAGGTTGTTATTCGGTGAGCAGGGGGCGGCTTCCAGGTTGTTATTCGGTGAGCAGGGGGCGGGTTCCAGGTTGTTATTCGTGAGCAGGGGGCGGGTTCCAGGTTGTTATTCGGTGAGCAGGGGGCGGGTTCCAGGTTGTTATTCGGTGAGCAGGGGGCGGGTTCCAGGTTGTTATTCGGTGAGCAGGGGGCGGGTTCCAGGTTGTTATTCGGTGAGCAGGGGGCGGGGTCCCAGTTGTTATGCGGTGAGCAGGGGGCGGGTTCCAGGTTGTCATGCGGTGAGCAGGGGGCGGGTTCCAGGTTGTTATGCCGTGAGCAGGGGGCGGCTTCCAGGTTGTTATGCGGTGAGCAGGGGGCGGCTTCCAGGTTGTTATTCGGTGAGCAGGGGGCGGCTTCCAGGTTGTTATTCGGTGAGCAGGGGGCGGGTTCCAGGTTGTCATGCGGTGAGCAGGGGGCGGGGTCCCAGTTGTTATGCGGTGAGCAGGGGGCGGGGTCCCAGTTGTTATGCGGTGAGCAGGGGGCGGGTTCCCAGTTGTCATGCAGTGAGCAGGGGGCGGGGTCCCGGTTGTTATGCGGTGAGCAGGGGGCGGGGTCCCGGTTGTTATGCGGTGAGCAGGGGGCGGGGTCCCGGTTGTTATGCGGTGAGCAGGGGGCGGGGTCCCGGTTGTTATGCGGTGAGCAGGGGGCGGGTTCCCCGTTGTTATGCGGTGAGCAGGGGGCGGGGTCCCGGTTGTTATGCGGTGAGCAGGGGGCGGGTTCCTGGTTGTTATGCGGTGAGCAGGGGGCGGGGTCCTGGTTGTTATGCGGTGAGCAGGGGGCGGGGTCCTGGTTGTTATGCGGTGAGCAGGGGGCGGGGTCCCGGTTGTTATGCGGTGAGCAGGGGGCGGGTTCCTGGTTGTTATGCGGTGAGCAGGGGGCGGGGTCCTGGTTGTTATGCGGTGAGCAGGGGGCGGGGTCCTGGTTGTTATGCGGTTAGCAGGGGGCGGGTTCCAGGTTGTTATGCGGTGAGCAGGGGGCTGGGTCCGGGTTGTTATGCGGTGAGCAGGGGGCGGGGTCCCGGTTGTTATGCGGTGAGCAGGGGGCGGGTTCCCGGTTGTTATGCGGTGAGCAGGGGGCGGGTTCCAGGTTGTTATTCGGTGAGCAGGGGGCGGGGTCCCGGTTGTTATGCGGTGAGCAGGGGGCGGGTTCCCGGTTGTTATGCGGTGAGCAGGGGGCGGGTTCCAGGTTGTTATTCGGTGAGCAGGGGGCGGGGTCCAGGTTCCAGGTATTTATTACCTCCTACAGGGAATCACAGGACCCCCCCTGACAACACCTGCATCTGCTTTTCTCTCCAGGAGGACGGCACCATCTTTGTTCAACATGTACAGTCTGATCACTGGGGGAGGGGAGACTGAGGAAATGACTCCTCCTCCTTCTACAAAGTTACAATGTACAGTCTGATCACTGGGGAAGGGGAGACTGAGGAAATGACTCCTCCCCCTTCTACAAAGTTACAATGTACAGTCTGATCACTGGGGGAGGGGAGACTGAGGAAATGACTCCTCCTCCTTCTACAAAGTTACAATGTACAGTCTGATCACTGGGGGATGGGAGACTGAGGAAATGACTCCTCCTCCTTCTACAAAGTAACATTGTACAGTCTGATCACTGGGGGAGGGGAGACTGAGGAAATGCCTCCTTTTGCCTGCAGCAGACTGATGACATCATCTCAGCCTAGGCAGAGTCACTGATTTCAATCTATCAGGTTGCAGTGTTCTGTTTAAAACTACAAATCTGATTTGTCGGCTGAACTCGGAACAAACAGATATTGAATTTGTTTTATGTGCGGATTTGTATTTCTGTCTATCCAATCCTGGGATTTACACGGCTCTGCCACCCAGCACAGCCCTGTCCGGCAGGGAACTTTATCTGCTACAGTTTCACTTACACTTACAGGTCTTCTCCTCACCTTGTGATTGGTCAGTGAAAGGAGAAGCAGCAGACTGGTGAGCTCATCTCTCTGACACTCTGCTCTCTCCTCCTATCAGCATGTTTATTGGGAGCACACCTGATTAGCTTGTTGTGCTGCTTCTTCCTCTCCCAGTCTGAGCTCTGCTGTAGAGGAATACAAGAGGCTGATAGGGGGTCACATTTAGGGACACAGAGGGGGGCAAATAGATGGGGCACTCTGCAGGTGCAGATCATGTTCTCCGGAGCTTAGTAAATGTGGTGAAGCTCCGCTGATTTCCTTCGTCCAATCGCTTTCCTGGCATCGCGGGAACCTTCAATCCGCTTTATGTAGAGAGGAACGTCTGAATGACTCTGCGGAGGCACAAGGCACGCCGTTCCTCCAAGTACAGCGCGTTCGGCGAGCAAGTCTGGCGCTGCGCCATCGCTGGCCGGCCACACAGGGACATCGACTGATTATCCTGAGGAGGGGGAGGGGGGGTCAGGATTCATGTAAGCCGCTGACTCACCCTATGGGGGTGGAAAACACGATCCCGCCATGTGCGTCACCAACCTGCGGAGGAGATGTGACAGACCTGGGCCCAGAGCGCCCTCTGCTGTCCACCCAGCGCAAGTGCAGGCAGGTGCACAACACCTTTATATATCTCTGACATATACCGCAGTGCTGTACAAAGATCACTGAGCCAATCACATCAGTCTCTGTACCAGAGGAGCTTACACTCTAATGTCCCCTCCCCCACAGTCACATCAGTCTCTGTACAGAGGAGCTTACACTCTAATGTCCCCTCCCCCCACAGTCACATCAGTCTCTGTACAGAGGAGCTTACACTCTAATGTCCCCTCCCCCCACAGTCACATCAGTCTCTATACAGAGGAGCTTACACTCTAATGTCCCCTCCCCCCACAGTCACATCAGTCTCTATACAGAGGAGCTTACACTCTAATGTCCCCTCTCCCCACAGTCACATCAGTCTCTGCACAGAGGAGCTTACACTCTAATGTCCCCTCCCCCACAGTCACATCAGTCTCTGTACCAGAGGAGCTTACACTCTAATGTCCCCTCCCCCACACAGTCACATCAGTCTCTGTACAGAGGAGCTTACACTCTAATGTCCCCTCCCCCCACAGTCACATCAGTCTCTATACAGAGGAGCTAACACTCTAATGTCCCCTCCCCCACAGTCACATCAGTCTCTATACAGAGGAGCTAACACTCTAATGTCCCCTCCCCCACAGTCACATCAGTCTCTATACAGAGGAGCTTACACTCTAATGTCCCCTCCCCCCACAGTCACATCAGTCTCTATACAGAGGAGCTTACACTCTAATGTCCCCTCCCCCACAGTCACATCAGTCTCTGTACAGAGGAGCTTACACTCTAATGTCTCCTCCCCCCACAGTCACACACTATATTTATTATACATTTATATAGCTCTGACATATACCGCAGTGCTGTACAGAGATTACTGAGCCAGTCAGAACTCTGAAGCATACTGTAAGTCAGAACAATAAAGCCGGCCATAGATGGATCAAAATTCAGCCGGTTCAGCAAAAATCAGCCAAATTTTGATCCGTCTATGGGCAGGCTGGTTGTACCAAAGTCAATCCATTGATCAACTTCAGTACAACCAGCCTGTCTGGTATTTTTTTTATAGGTACCAGCAGTAATCATAGTGTTCTGCTGGCAGAGAAAGGCTCCGCACCGGCAGAACATAATAGCACTGCGGGAGGGATTCTTCCATCAACACAGCGATTTTCTTTCCTTCAACTCAAGGTTGAGGCAAAGACAAATGTATGATGTATGGCTTGCCTAAACCATGAGTCAGAACACGGAGATATAAGTCAGAACATTGAGACATAAGTCAGAACACGGAGATATAAGTCAGAACATGGAGATATAAGTCAGAACACTGAGACATAAGTCAGAACACGGAGATATAAGACAGAACACGGAGAGATAAGTCAGAACACGGAGATATAAGTCAGAACACCGAGACATAAGTGAGAACACGGAGATATAAGTCAGAACACGGAGACATAAGTCAGAACACGGAGATATAAGTCAGAACACGGAGACATAAGTCAGAACACGGAGACATAAGTCAGAACACGGAGACATAATTCAGAACACGGAGACATAAATCAGAACAGAGAGAGAGAAGTTAGAACATTAAGACATAAGTCAGAAAACGCAAATATAAGTCAGAACACAGAGAGAGAAGTCAGAACATGGAGACATAAGACAGAAAATGCAGATATAAGTCAGAACACAGAGAGAGAAGTCAGAACATGGAGACATAAGTCAGAACATGGAAACATAAGTCAGAACACGGAGACGTAAGTCAGAAAATGGAGATATAAGTCAGAACACAGAGATATAACTCAGAACACAGAGATATAATTCAGAATACAGTGCTATATACCAGAAAATGGATATATAAGTCAGAATAGAGTGATATAAGTGAGAACATGGAGATTTATGTCAGAAAACTGAGATGTAAGTCAGAATACAGTAATATAAACCAGAACATGGAGATATAAGTCAGAACAAAGAGATATAAGTCAGAAGATGGAGACATAAGATGAGAGTGATAAAAGTCAGAACACGGAAACATAAGTCAGAACACAGAGATGTAAGTCAGAACATGGAGATATAAGTCAGAATACGGAGATATTAATCAGAATACAGCGATATGTCAGAACACTGAGATATAAGTCAGAACACAGAGATATAAGTCAAAACACAGAGACATAAGTCAGAAAATGGGGATATAAGTCAGAACACAGAGATATATGTCAGAATACAGTGATATAAATAAGTCAGAACGCAGAGATATAAGTCAGAACACAGGGATATAAGTCAGAACACGGAGATAGAAGTCAGAACACAGAGATAGAGGTCAGAATACAGTGATATAAATCAGAACACAGAGATCTAAGTCAGAACACGGAGATATAAGTCAAAACACGGAGACATAAGTCAGAACACAGAGATATAAGTCAGAACATGGAGATATAAGTCAGAACACAGAGATATAAGTAGAATACAGTGATATAAACCAGAACATGGAGATATAAGTCAGAACAGGGAGATATAAGTCAGAACACAGAGATATAAGTCAGAACACGGAGATATAAGTCAGAATACAGTGATATAAGTCAGAACACTGAGATTTAAGTCAGAACACAGACACATAAGTCAGAACACAGACACATAAGTCAGAACACAGAGATATATGTTAGAATACAGTGACATAAATTAATCAGAATGCAGAGATATAAGTCAGAACACAGGGATATAAGTCAGAACACGGAGATAGAAGTCAGAACACAGAGATATAAGTCAGAACACGGAGCTATAAGTCAGAACACAGACATATAAGTAGAATACAGTGATATAAACCAGAACATGGAGATATAAGTCAGAACAGGGAGATATAAGTCAGAACACAGAGATATAAGTAGAATACAGTGATATAAACCAAAACATGGAGATATAAGTCAGAACATAGAGATATAAGTCAGAATACAGTGATATGAACCAGAACATGGATATATAAGTAAGAATATAGTGATATAAGTCAGAACAGGGAGATATAAGTCGGAACACGGAGATATAATTTAGAACACGGAGATATAAGTCAGAATTCAGGGATATAAGTCAGAACACGGAGATATAAGCCAGAACACAGAGATATAAGTCAAAACATGGAGACATAAGTCAGAACACAGAGATATAAGTCAGAACACAGAGATATAAGTTAGAACACGGAGACATAAGTCAGAACACGCAGATATGAGTCAGAACACGGAGATATAAGTCAGAATACAGATATATAAGTCAGAAAACTGATATATAAGTCAGCACTCAGAGAAATAAGTCAGAATACAGTGATATAAGTCAGAACACAGAAATAAAAGTCAGAACACAGAGATATAAGTCAGAATACAGTGATATAAGTCAGAACACAGAGATATAAGTCAGAATACAGTGATATAAGTCAGAACACAGAGATATAAGTCAGAAAACTGATATATAAGTCAGAACAAAGAGATATAAGTCAGAACACTGAAATATAAGTCAGAACACAGAGATATAAGTCAGAAAACTGATATATAAGTCAGAACACAGAGATATAAGTCAGAACATGGAGACATAAGTCAGAACACAGAGACATAAGTCAGAAAATGGAGATATGTCAGAACACAGAGATATATGTCAGAATACAGTGATATAAATAAGAACATGGAGATAGAAGTCAGAAAACTGAGATATAAGTCAGAAAACAAAGATATAAGTCAGAATACAGTGAGATAAGTCGAAAAACTGAGCTATAAGTCAGAACACAGGTATATAAGTCAGAACACGGAGATAGAAGTCAGAACACAGAGATATAAGTCAGAACACGGAGACATAACTCAGAACACAGTGATATAAGTCAAAACACAGGTATATAATTTAGAACACGGAGATATAAGTCAGTACACAGAGATATAAGTTAGAGCACAGAGACATAAGTCAGAACACAGAGATATAAGTCAGAACACAGAGATATAAGTCAGAACACGGAGATATAAGTCAGAATACAGTGATATAAGTCAGAACACAGAGATATAAGTCACAACACGGACATATAAGTCAGAACATGGAGACATAAGTCAGAACACAGAGATATAAGTCAGAATACAATGATATAAGTCAGAACAGGGAGACATAAGTCAGAACACAGAGGCATAAGTCAGAACATGGAGATATAAGTCAGAATACAATGATATAAGTCAGAACATAGAGACATAAGTCAGAACACTGAGATATAAGCCAAAAGACAATGATATAAGTCAGAACATGGAGATATGAGTCAGAACAGGGAGATATAAATCAGAAAACAGTGATATAAGTCAGAACACAGAGATATAAATCAGGATACAGAGACATAAGTCAGACCACAGAGATATAAGTCAGAACATGGAGATATAAGTCAGAATACAGAGATATAAGTCAGAAAACTGATATATAAGTCAGAACTCTGAGAAATAATTCAGAATACAGTGATATAAGTCAGAACATGGAGACATAAGTCAGAACACAGAGATATAAGTCAGAAAACTGATATATAAGTCAGAACATGGAGACATAAGTCATAACACAGAAATATAAGTCAGAAAACTAATATACAAGTCAGAACACAGAGATATAAGTCAGAACACTGAAATATGAGTCAGAACACAGAGATATAAGTCAAAACACAGAGAAAATAAGTCAGAACACGGGGAGATGTAAGTCAGAACATGGAGATATAAGTCAGAACACGGAGATATAAATCAGAATACAGCAATATGTGAAAACACTGAGATATAAGTCAGATCACGGAGACATAAGTCAGAACACAGACATATAAGTCAGAAGAGAGTGATCTAAGTCAGAATATGGAGAAATAAGTCAGAGCACGGAGATATAAGTCAAAACGCAGAGATATAAGTCAGAACACAGAGATATAAGTCAGAATACAATGATATAAGTCAGAACACGGAGACATGAGTCAGAACACAGAGACATAAGTCAGAACATGGAGATATAAGTCAGAATACAGTGATATAAGTCAGAACACAGAGATATAAGTCAGAACACTGAGATATAAGCCAAAAGACAATGATATAAGTCAGAACATGGAGATATAAGTCAAAATACAGTGAAATAAGTCAGAATAAAGTGAAATAAGTCGGAACACGGAGATCTAAGTCAGAACACTGTGATATAAGTCAGAACATGAAGATATAAGTCAGAACACATAGATATATGTCAGCACATGGAGATATAAGTCAGAATGCAGTGATATAAGTCAGAATACAGTGATATAAGTCAGATCACGGAGACATTAGTCAGAACACAGATATATAAGTCAGAGCACTGAGACATGAGTTAGAACACAGAGACATAAGTCAGAACATGGAGATATAAGTCAGAATACAGTGATATAAGTCAGAACACAGAGACAAAAGTCAGAACACTGAGGTAAAAGCCAAAAGACAATGACATAAGTCAGAACATGGGGATATAAGTCAGAATACAGTGAAATAAGTCAGAATAAGGTGAAATAAGTCAGGACATGGAGATATAAGTCAGAACATGGAAATAAAGATCAGAAAATAGTAATATAAGTCAGAACACAGAGATATAAGTCAGAACATGGAGATATAAGTCAGAACACGGAGACATAAGTCAGAACACAGAGACATAAGTCAAATTACGGAGATATAAGTCAGAACACAGAGAAATAAGTCGGAACACAGAGATCTAAGTCAGAACACAGTGCTATAAGTCAAAACACAGAGATATAAGTCAGAATATGGAGATATAAGTCAGAACATGGAGATAAAGGTCAGAATATAGTAATACAAGTCAGAACACAGATATATAAATCAGAACATGGAGATATAAGTCAGAACACAAAGACATAAGTCAAAACACAGAGATATAAGTCAGAACACGGAGACATAAGTCAGAACACGGAGATATAAGTCAGAATACAGTGATATAAGTCAGAACACGGAGAAATAAGTCGGAACACAGAGATATAAGTGAGAACACAGTGATATAAGTTAGAACACGAAGATATAAGTCAGCACATGGAGATATAAGTCAGAATGCAGTGATATCAGTCAGAACACAGTGATATAAGTCAGAACACAGAGATATAAGTCAGAACACGGAGACATAAGTCAGAACACTAAGATATAAGTCAGAATACAGTGATATAAGTCAGAACACGGAGAGATATAAGTCAGCACATGGAGATATAAGTCAGAATGCAGTGAAATAAGTCAGAATACAGTGAAATAAGTCAGAATAGAGTGAAGTAAGTCAGAATATGGAGATATAAGTCAGAACACAGAGACAGAAGTCAGAACACAGAGATAGAAGTCAGAACATGGAGATATAAGTCAGAACACGGAGATATGAGTCAGAACACAGAGATATAAGTCAGAATACAGTGATATAAGTCAGAACACAGAGATATAAGTCAGAACACGGAGATATAAGTCAGAACACAGAGATATAAGTCAGAACATGGAGATATAAGTCAGAACACTGAGATATAAGTCAGAAC
Organism: Lithobates clamitans; assembly: GCA_037952925.1. NCBI lineage: Eukaryota > Metazoa > Chordata > Amphibia > Anura > Ranidae > Lithobates > Lithobates clamitans. The sequence continues at coordinate 16,668 of JBBGZY010003164.1, read as the reverse complement.
ACTGAGATATAAGTCAAAACACGGAGATATCAGTCAGAATACGGAGACATAAGTCAGAACACGGAGATATAAGTCAGAATACAGTGATATAAGTCAGAACACAGAGAAATAATTTGAACACAGAGATATAAGTCAGAACACGGAGACATAAGTCAGAACACTGAGATATAAGTCAGAAAACAGTGATATAAGTCAGAACACGGAGATATAAGTCAGAACACGGTAACATAATTTAGAACATGGAGATATAAGCCAGAATACAGTGTTATAAGTCAGAACACAGAGATAAAGGTCAGAATACAGTGATATAAGTCAGAACACAGAGATATCAGTCAGAACACGTAGATATAAGTCAGAATACAGTGATATAAGTCAGAACATGGAGAAATAAGTCGTAACATAGAGATATAAGTCAGAACGCGGTGATATAAGTGAGAACACAGAGATATAAGTCAGCACATGGAGATATAAGTCAGAATGCAGTAATATAAGCCAGAACACAGAGATATAAGTTAGAACACGGAGACATAAGTCAGAACACTGAGATATAAGTCAGAACACAGAGACATAAGTCAGAACAAGGAGATATAAGTCAGAATACAGTGATATAAGTCAGAACACAGAGACATAAGTCAGAACACTGAGATATAAGCCAAAAGACAATGATATAAGTCAGAACATGGAAATATAAGTCAAAATAAAGTGAAATAAGTCAGAATAAAGTGAAATAAGTCGGAACACGGAGATCTAAGTCAGAACACTGTGATATAAGTCAGAACACAGAGATATAAGTCAGAATGCAGTGATATAAGTCAGAACACGGAGATATAAGTCAGAACACGGAGATATAAGTCAGAACACATAGATATATGTCAGCACATGGAGATATATATGAATGCAGTGATATAAGTCAGAATACAGTGATATAAGTCAGATCACGGAGACATTAGTCAGAACACAGACATATAAGTCAGAACACTGAGACATGAGTCAGAACACAGAGTCACAAGTCAGAACATGGAGATATAAGTCAGAATACAGTGATATAAGTCAGAACACAGAGACAAAAGTCAGAACACTGAGGTATAAGCCAAAAGACAATGACATAAGTAAGAACATGGAGATATAAGTCAGAACATGGGGATATAACACGGAGATATAAGTCAGAATACAGTGATATAAGTCAGAACACGGAGAAATAAGTCGGAACACAGAGATATAAGTGAGAACACAGTGATATAAGTTAGAACACGAAGATATAAGTCAGCACATGGAGATATAAGTCAGAATGCAGTGATATCAGTCAGAACACAGTGATATAAGTCAGAACACAGAGATATAAGTCAGAACACGGAGACATAAGTCAGAACACTAAGATATAAGTCAGAATACAGTGATATAAGTCAGAACACGGAGAGATATAAGTCAGCACATGGAGATATAAGTCAGAATGCAGTGAAATAAGTCAGAATACAGTGAAATAAGTCAGAATAGAGTGAAGTAAGTCAGAATATGGAGATATAAGTCAGAACACAGAGACAGAAGTCAGAACACAGAGATAGAAGTCAGAACATGGAGATATAAGTCAGAACACGGAGATATGAGTCAGAACACAGAGATATAAGTCAGAATACAGTGATATAAGTCAGAACACAGAGATATAAGTCAGAACACGGAGATATAAGTCAGAACACAGAGATATAAGTCAGAACATGGAGATATAAGTCAGAACACTGAGATATAAGTCAGAACACTGAGATATAAGTCAAAACACGGAGATATCAGTCAGAATACGGAGACATAAGTCAGAACACGGAGATATAAGTCAGAATACAGTGATATAAGTCAGAACACAGAGAAATAATTTGAACACAGAGATATAAGTCAGAACACGGAGACATAAGTCAGAACACTGAGATATAAGTCAGAAAACAGTGATATAAGTCAGAACACGGAGATATAAGTCAGAACACGGTAACATAATTTAGAACATGGAGATATAAGCCAGAATACAGTGTTATAAGTCAGAACACAGAGATAAAGGTCAGAATACAGTGATATAAGTCAGAACACAGAGATATCAGTCAGAACACGTAGATATAAGTCAGAATACAGTGATATAAGTCAGAACATGGAGAAATAAGTCGTAACATAGAGATATAAGTCAGAACGCGGTGATATAAGTGAGAACACAGAGATATAAGTCAGCACATGGAGATATAAGTCAGAATGCAGTAATATAAGCCAGAACACAGAGATATAAGTTAGAACACGGAGACATAAGTCAGAACACTGAGATATAAGTCAGAACACAGAGACATAAGTCAGAACAAGGAGATATAAGTCAGAATACAGTGATATAAGTCAGAACACAGAGACATAAGTCAGAACACTGAGATATAAGCCAAAAGACAATGATATAAGTCAGAACATGGAAATATAAGTCAAAATAAAGTGAAATAAGTCAGAATAAAGTGAAATAAGTCGGAACACGGAGATCTAAGTCAGAACACTGTGATATAAGTCAGAACACAGAGATATAAGTCAGAATGCAGTGATATAAGTCAGAACACGGAGATATAAGTCAGAACACGGAGATATAAGTCAGAACACATAGATATATGTCAGCACATGGAGATATAAGTCAGAATGCAGTGATATAAGTCAGAATACAGTGATATAAGTCAGATCACGGAGACATTAGTCAGAACACAGACATATAAGTCAGAACACTGAGACATGAGTCAGAACACAGAGTCACAAGTCAGAACATGGAGATATAAGTCAGAATACAGTGATATAAGTCAGAACACAGAGACAAAAGTCAGAACACTGAGGTATAAGCCAAAAGACAATGACATAAGTAAGAACATGGAGATATAAGTCAGAACATGGGGATATAAGTCAGAATACAGTGAAATAAGTCAGGACATGGAGATATAAGTCAGAACATGGAGATAAAGATCAGAAAATAGTAATATAAGTCAGAACACAGAGATATAAGTCAGAACATGGAGATATAAGTCAGAACACGGAGATAAAAGTCAGAACACAGAGAAATCAGTCAGAATATAGTAATACAAGTCAGAACACAGAGATATAAGTCAGAATATGGAGATATAAGTCAGAACACGGAGATAAAGGTGAGAATATAGTAATACAAGTCAGAACACAGAGATATAAGTCATAATACAGTGATATAAGTCAGAACATGGAGAAATAAGTCGGAACACAGAGATATAAGTCAGAACACGGTGATATAACTGAGAACTCGAAGATATCAGTCAGCACATGGAGATATACGTCAGAATGCATTGATATAAGTCAGAACACAGTGATATAAGTCAGAACACAGAGATATAAGTCAGAACACGGAAACATAAGTCAGAACACAGTGATATAAGTCAGAATACAGTGATATAAGTCAGAACACAGAGATATAAGTCAGCACATGGAGATATAAGTCAGAATGCAGTGAAATAAGTCAGAATACAGTGAAATAAGTCAGAATAGAGTGAAATAAGTCAGAATATGGAGATATAAGTCAGAACACGGAGATAAAGGTGAGAATATAGTAATACAAGTCAGAACATGGAGATATAAGTCAGAACATGGAGATATAAGTCAGAAAACAAAGACATAAGTCAAAACACGGAGATATCAGTCAGAATACGGAGACATAAGTCAGAACACTGAGATATAAGTCAGAACACAAAGACATAAGTCAAAACACGGAGATATCAGTCAGAATACGGAGACATAAGTCAGAACACGGAGATATAAGTCAGAATACAGTGATATAAGTCAGATCACAGAGAAATAAGTTGTAACATAGAGATATAAGTCAGAACGCGGTGATAAAAGTGAGAACACGGAGATATAAGTCAGCACGTGGAGATATAAGTCAGAATGCAGTGATATAAGTCAGAACACAGAGATATAAGTCAGAACACGGAGACATAAGTCAGAACACTGAGATTAAGTCAGAATACAGTGATATAAGTCAGAACACGGAGATATAAGTCAGCACATGGAGATATAAGTCAGAATGCAGTGAAATAAGTCAGAATACAGTGAAATAAGTCAGAATAAAGTGAAATAAGTCCGAATATGGAGATATAAGTTAGAACACGGAGATAAAGGTTAGAATATGGTAATATAATTCAGAACACAGAGATATAAGTCAGAACATGGAGATATAAGTCAGAACACGGAGATATAAGTCAGAACACAAAGACATAAGTGAAAACACGGAGATATAAGTCAGAACACTGAGACATAAGTCAGAACACGGAGATATAAGTCAGAACACGGAGATATAAGTCAGAACACAAAGACATAAGTCAAAACACGGAGATATAAGTCAGAACACGGACACATAAGTCAGAACACGGAGATATAAGTCAGAATACAGTGATATAAGTCAGAACACAGAGAAATAAGTCGGAACACAGAGATATAAGTCAGAACACGGAGACATAAGTCAGAACACGGAGATATAAGTCAGAATACAGTGATATAAGTCAGAACACAGAGAAATAAGTCGGAACACAGAGATATAAGTCAGAACACGGAGACATAAGTCAGAACACTGAGATATAAGTCAGAAAACAGTGATATAAGTCAGAACACGGAGATATAAGTCAGAACACGGTGACATAATTTAGAACATGGAGATATAAGCCAGAATACAGTGATATAAGTCAGAACACAGAGATATAAGTCAGAATACAGTGATATAAGTCAGAACACAGAGATATCAGTCAGAACACGTAGATATAAGTCAGAATACAGTGATATAAGTCAGAACATGGAGATATAAGTCAGAACATGGAGATATAAGTCAGAACATGGAGACATAAGTCAAAACATGGAGCTATAAGTCAGAAGACAGTGAAATAAGTCAGAACACAGAGATATAAGTCAGAACACAGAGACAGAAGTCAGAACACAGAGATAGAAGTCAGAACATGGAGATATAAGTCAGAACACGGAGATATGAGTCAGAACACGGAGATATAAGTCAGAATACAGTGATATAAGTCAGAACACAGAGATATAAGTCAGAACACGGAGATATAAGTCAGAACACAGAGATATAAGTCAGAACATGAAGATATAAGTCAGAACACAGAGATATAAGTCAGAATACAGTGATATAAGTCAGAACACTGAGAAATAAGTCGGAACACGGAGATCTAAGTCAGAATACTGTGATATAAGTCAGAACACAGAGATATAAGACAGAACACAGAGATATAAGTCAGAACACAGTGATATAAGTCAGAACACAGAGATATAAGTCAGAACACGGAGATAAAAGTCAGAACACTGAGATATAAGTCAGAATACAGTGATATAAGTCAGAACACAGAGATATAAGTCAGAATATAGTGATATAAGACAGATCACTGAGATATTAGTCAGAACACAGACATATAAGTCAGAAGAGAGTGATCTAAGTCAGAACATGGAGATATAAGTCGGAACATGGAGATATAAGTCAGAACATGGAGATATAAGTCAAAACGCAGAGATATAAGTCAGAACATGGAAATATAAGTCAGAATACAGTGAAATAAGTCTGAATACAGTGAAATAAGTCACAATAAAGTGAAATAAGTCAGAACATGGAGATATAACTCAGAACACGGAGATAAAGGTCAGAAAATAGTAATATAAGTCATAACACGGAGATATAAGTCAGAACATGGAGATATAAGTCAGAACACAGAGACATAAGTCAGAACACTGAGATATCAGTCAGAATACGGAGACATAAGTCAGAACACTGAGATATAAGTCAGAACACAAAGACATAAGTCAGAACACTGAGATATAAGTCAGAATACAGTGATATAAGTCAGAATACAGTGATATAAGTCAGAACACGGAGATATAAGTCAACACATGGAGATATAAGTCAGAATGCAGTGAAATAAGTCAGAATACAGTGAAATAAGTCAGAATAAAGTGAAATAAGTCAGAATATGAAGATATAAGTCAGAACACAGAGATACAGGTCAGATTATGGTAATACAATTCAGAACACAGAGATATAAGTCAGAACACAAAGACATAAGTCAAAACACGGAGATATAAGTCAGAACACGGAGACATAAGTCAGAACACGGAGATATAAGTCAGAATACAGTGATTTAAGTCAGAACACAGAGAAATAAGTCGGAACACAGAGATATAAGTCAGAACACGGAGACATAAGTCAGAACACTAAGATATAAGTCAGAATACAGTGATATAAGTCAGAACACGGAGAGATATAAGTCAGCACATGGAGATATAAGTCAGAATGCAGTGAAATAAGTCAGAATACAGTGAAATAAGTCAGAATAGAGTGAAGTAAGTCAGAATATGGAGATATAAGTCGGGACACGGAGATAAAGGTCAAAATATAGTAATACAAGTCAGAACACAGAGATATAAGTCAGAACATGGAGATATAAGTCAGAACACTGAGATATAAGTCAGAACACTGAGATATAAGTCAAAACACGGAGATATCAGTCAGAATACGGAGACATAAGTCAGAACATGGAGATATAAGTCAGAATACAGTGATATAAGTCAGAACACAGAGAAATAATTTGAACACAGAGATATAAGTCAGAACACGGAGACATAAGTCAGAACACTGAGATATAAGTCAGAAAACAGTGATTTAAGTCAGAACACGGAGATATAAGTCAGAACACGGTAACATAATTTAGAACATGGAGATATAAGCCAGAATACAGTGTTATAAGTCAGAACACAGAGATAAAGGTCAGAATACAGTGATATAAGTCAGAACACAGAGATATCAGTCAGAACACGTAGATATAAGTCAGAATACAGTGATATAAGTCAGAACATGGAGAAATAAGTCGTAACATAGAGATATAAGTCAGAACGCGGTGATATAAGTGAGAACACAGAGATATAAGTCAGCACATGGAGATATAAGTCAGAATGCAGTAATATAAGTCAGAACACAGAGATATAAGTTAGAACACGGAGACATAAGTCAGAACACTGAGATATAAGTCAGAACACAGAGACATAAGTCAGAACACTGAGATATGAGCCAAAAGACAATGATATAAGTCAGAACATGGAAATATAAGTCAAAATAAAGTGAAATAAGTCAGAATAAAGTGAAATAAGTCGGAACACGGAGATCTAAGTCAGAACACTGTGATATAAGTCAGAACACAGAGATATAAGTCAGAATGCAGTGATATAAGTCAGAACACAGAGATATAAGTCAGAACACGGAGACATAAGTCAGAACACTGAGATTAAGTCAGAATACAGTGATATAAGTCAGAACACGGAGATATAAGTCAGCACATGGAGATATAAGTCAGAATGCAGTGAAATAAGTCAGAATACAGTGAAATAAGTCAGAATAAAGTGAAATAAGTCCGAATATGGAGATATAAGTTAGAACACGGAGATAAAGGTTAGAATATGGTAATATAATTCAGAACACAGAGATATAAGTCAGAACATGGAGATATAAGTCAGAACACGGAGATATAAGTCAGAACACAAAGACATAAGTGAAAACACGGAGATATAAGTCAGAACACTGAGACATAAGTCAGAACACGGAGATATAAGTCAGAACACGGAGATATAAGTCAGAACACAAAGACATAAGTCAAAACACGGAGATATAAGTCAGAACACGGACACATAAGTCAGAACACGGAGATATAAGTCAGAATACAGTGATATAAGTCAGAACACAGAGAAATAAGTCGGAACACAGAGATATAAGTCAGAACACGGAGACATAAGTCAGAACACGGAGATATAAGTCAGAATACAGTGATATAAGTCAGAACACAGAGAAATAAGTCGGAACACAGAGATATAAGTCAGAACACGGAGACATAAGTCAGAACACTGAGATATAAGTCAGAAAACAGTGATATAAGTCAGAACACGGAGATATAAGTCAGAACACGGTGACATAATTTAGAACATGGAGATATAAGCCAGAATACAGTGATATAAGTCAGAACACAGAGATATAAGTCAGAATACAGTGATATAAGTCAGAACACAGAGATATCAGTCAGAACACGTAGATATAAGTCAGAATACAGTGATATAAGTCAGAACATGGAGATATAAGTCAGAACATGGAGATATAAGTCAGAACATGGAGACATAAGTCAAAACATGGAGCTATAAGTCAGAAGACAGTGAAATAAGTCAGAACACAGAGATATAAGTCAGAACACAGAGACAGAAGTCAGAACACAGAGATAGAAGTCAGAACATGGAGATATAAGTCAGAACACGGAGATATGAGTCAGAACACGGAGATATAAGTCAGAATACAGTGATATAAGTCAGAACACAGAGATATAAGTCAGAACACGGAGATATAAGTCAGAACACAGAGATATAAGTCAGAACATGAAGATATAAGTCAGAACACAGAGATATAAGTCAGAATACAGTGATATAAGTCAGAACACTGAGAAATAAGTCGGAACACGGAGATCTAAGTCAGAATACTGTGATATAAGTCAGAACACAGAGATATAAGACAGAACACAGAGATATAAGTCAGAACACAGTGATATAAGTCAGAACACAGAGATATAAGTCAGAACACGGAGATAAAAGTCAGAACACTGAGATATAAGTCAGAATACAGTGATATAAGTCAGAACACAGAGATATAAGTCAGAATATAGTGATATAAGACAGATCACTGAGATATTAGTCAGAACACAGACATATAAGTCAGAAGAGAGTGATCTAAGTCAGAACATGGAGATATAAGTCGGAACATGGAGATATAAGTCAGAACATGGAGATATAAGTCAAAACGCAGAGATATAAGTCAGAACATGGAAATATAAGTCAGAATACAGTGAAATAAGTCTGAATACAGTGAAATAAGTCACAATAAAGTGAAATAAGTCAGAACATGGAGATATAACTCAGAACACGGAGATAAAGGTCAGAAAATAGTAATATAAGTCATAACACGGAGATATAAGTCAGAACATGGAGATATAAGTCAGAACACAGAGACATAAGTCAGAACACTGAGATATCAGTCAGAATACGGAGACATAAGTCAGAACACTGAGATATAAGTCAGAACACAAAGACATAAGTCAGAACACTGAGATATAAGTCAGAATACAGTGATATAAGTCAGAATACAGTGATATAAGTCAGAACACGGAGATATAAGTCAACACATGGAGATATAAGTCAGAATGCAGTGAAATAAGTCAGAATACAGTGAAATAAGTCAGAATAAAGTGAAATAAGTCAGAATATGAAGATATAAGTCAGAACACAGAGATACAGGTCAGATTATGGTAATACAATTCAGAACACAGAGATATAAGTCAGAACACAAAGACATAAGTCAAAACACGGAGATATAAGTCAGAACACGGAGACATAAGTCAGAACACGGAGATATAAGTCAGAATACAGTGATTTAAGTCAGAACACAGAGAAATAAGTCGGAACACAGAGATATAAGTCAGAACACGGAGACATAAGTCAGAACACTAAGATATAAGTCAGAATACAGTGATATAAGTCAGAACACGGAGAGATATAAGTCAGCACATGGAGATATAAGTCAGAATGCAGTGAAATAAGTCAGAATACAGTGAAATAAGTCAGAATAGAGTGAAGTAAGTCAGAATATGGAGATATAAGTCGGGACACGGAGATAAAGGTCAAAATATAGTAATACAAGTCAGAACACAGAGATATAAGTCAGAACATGGAGATATAAGTCAGAACACTGAGATATAAGTCAGAACACTGAGATATAAGTCAAAACACGGAGATATCAGTCAGAATACGGAGACATAAGTCAGAACATGGAGATATAAGTCAGAATACAGTGATATAAGTCAGAACACAGAGAAATAATTTGAACACAGAGATATAAGTCAGAACACGGAGACATAAGTCAGAACACTGAGATATAAGTCAGAAAACAGTGATTTAAGTCAGAACACGGAGATATAAGTCAGAACACGGTAACATAATTTAGAACATGGAGATATAAGCCAGAATACAGTGTTATAAGTCAGAACACAGAGATAAAGGTCAGAATACAGTGATATAAGTCAGAACACAGAGATATCAGTCAGAACACGTAGATATAAGTCAGAATACAGTGATATAAGTCAGAACATGGAGAAATAAGTCGTAACATAGAGATATAAGTCAGAACGCGGTGATATAAGTGAGAACACAGAGATATAAGTCAGCACATGGAGATATAAGTCAGAATGCAGTAATATAAGTCAGAACACAGAGATATAAGTTAGAACACGGAGACATAAGTCAGAACACTGAGATATAAGTCAGAACACAGAGACATAAGTCAGAACACTGAGATATGAGCCAAAAGACAATGATATAAGTCAGAACATGGAAATATAAGTCAAAATAAAGTGAAATAAGTCAGAATAAAGTGAAATAAGTCGGAACACGGAGATCTAAGTCAGAACACTGTGATATAAGTCAGAACACAGAGATATAAGTCAGAATGCAGTGATATAAGTCAGAACACGGAGATATAAGTCAGAACACGGAGATATAAGTCAGAACACATAGATATATGTCAGCACATGGAGATATAAGTCAGAATGCAGTGATATAAGTCAGAATACAGTGATATAAGTCAGATCACGGAGACATTAGTCAGAACACAGACATATAAGTCAGAACACTGAGACATGAGTCAGAACACAGAGACATAAGTCAGAACATGGAGATATAAGTCAGAATACAGTGATATAAGTCAGAACACAGAGACAAAAGTCAGAACACTGAGGTATAAGCCAAAAGACAATGACATAAGTAAGAACATGGAGATATAAGTCAGAACATGGGGATATAAGTCAGAATACAGTGAAATAAGTCAGAATAAAGTGAAATAAGTCAAGACATGGAGATATAAGTCAGAACATGGAGATAAAGATCAGAAAATAAGAATATAAGTCAGAACACAGAGATATAAGTCAGAACATGGAGATATAAGTCAGAACACGGAGATAAAAGTCAGAACACAGAGAAAAAAGTCGGAATATAGTAATACAAGTCAGAACACAGAGATATAAGTCAGAATATGGAGATATAAGTCAGAACACGGAGATAAAGGTGAGAATATAGTAATACAAGTCAGAACACAGAGATATAAGTCATAATACAGTGATATAAGTCAGAACATGGAGAAATAAGTCGGAACACAGAGATATAAGTCAGAACACGGTGATATAAGTGAGAACACGAAGATATAAGTCAGCACATGGAGATATACGTCAGAATGCATTGATATAAGTCAGAACACAGTGATATAAGTCAGAACACAGAGATATAAGTCAGAACACGGAAACATAAGTCAGAACACAGTGATATAAGTCAGAATACAGTGATATAAGTCAGAACACAGAGATATAAGTCAGCACATGGAGATATAAGTCAGAATGCAGTGAAATAAGTCAGAATACAGTGAAATAAGTCAGAATAGAGTGAAATAAGTCAGAATATGGAGATATAAGTCAGAACACGGAGATAAAGGTGAGAATATAGTAATACAAGTCAGAACATGGAGATATAAGTCAGAACATGGAGATATAAGTCAGAACACAAAGACATAAGTCAAAACACGGAGATATCAGTCAGAATACGGAGACATAAGTCAGAACACTGAGATATAAGTCAGAACACAAAGACATAAGTCAAAACACGGAGATATCAGTCAGAATACGGAGACATAAGTCAGAACACGGAGATATAAGTCAGAATACAGTGATATAAGTCAGATCACAGAGAAATAAGTCGTAACATAGAGATATAAGTCAGAACGCGGTGATAAAAGTGAGAACACGGAGATATAAGTCAGCACGTGGAGATATAAGTCAGAATGCAGTGATATAAGTCAGAACACAGAGATATAAGTCAGAACACGGAGACATAAGTCAGAACACTGAGATATAAGTCAGAATACAGTGATATAAGTCAGAACACGGAGATATAAGTCAGAACACATAGATATATGTCAGCACATGGAGATATAAGTCAGAATGCAGTGATATAAGTCAGAATACAGTGATATAAGTCAGATCACGGAGACATTAGTCAGAACACAGACATATAAGTCAGAACACTGAGACATGAGTCAGAACACAGAGACATAAGTCAGAACATGGAGATATAAGTCAGAATACAGTGATATAAGTCAGAACACAGAGACAAAAGTCAGAACACTGAGGTATAAGCCAAAAGACAATGACATAAGTAAGAACATGGAGATATAAGTCAGAACATGGGGGTATAAGTCAGAATACAGTGAAATAAGTCAGAATAAAGTGAAATAAGTCAGGACATGGAGATATAAGTCAGAACATGGAGATAAAGATCAGAAAATAAGAATATAAGTCAGAACACAGAGATATAAGTCAGAACATGGAGATATAAGTCATAACACGGAGATAAAAGTCAGAACACAGAGAAAAAAGTCGGAATATAGTAATACAAGTCAGAACACAGAGATATAAGTCAGAATATGGAGATATAAGTCAGAACACGGAGATAAAGGTGAGAATATAGTAATACAAGTCAGAACACAGAGATATAAGTCATAATACAGTGATATAAGTCAGAACATGGAGAAATAAGTCGGAACACAGAGATATAAGTCAGAACACGGTGATATAAGTGAGAACACGAAGATATAAGTCAGCACATGGAGATATACGTCAGAATGCATTGATATAAGTCAGAACACAGTGATATAAGTCAGAACACAGAGATATAAGTCAGAACACGGAAACATAAGTCAGAACACAGTGATATAAGTCAGAATACAGTGATATAAGTCAGAACACAGAGATATAAGTCAGCACATGGAGATATAAGTCAGAATGCAGTGAAATAAGTCAGAATACAGTGAAATAAGTCAGAATAGAGTGAAATAAGTCAGAATATGGAGATATAAGTCAGAACACGGAGATAAAGGTGAGAATATAGTAATACAAGTCAGAACATGGAGATATAAGTCAGAACATGGAGATATAAGTCAGAACACAAAGACATAAGTCAAAACACGGAGATATCAGTCAGAATACGGAGACATAAGTCAGAACACTGAGATATAAGTCAGAACACAAAGACATAAGTCAAAACATGGAGATATCAGTCAGAATATGGAGACATAAGTCAGAACACGGAGATATAAGTCAGAATACAGTGATATAAGTCAGATCACAGAGAAATAAGTCGTAACATAGAGATATAAGTCAGAACGCGGTGATAAAAGTGAGAACACGGAGATATAAGTCAGCACGTGGAGATATAAGTCAGAATGCAGTGATATAAGTCAGAACACAGAGATATAAGTCAGAACACGGAGACATAAGTCAGAACACTGAGATATAAGTCAGAATACAGTGATATAAGTCAGAACACGGAGATATAAGTCAGCACATGGAGATATAAGTCAGAATACAGTGAAATAAGTCAGAATACAGTGAAATAAGTCAGAATAAAGTGAAATAAGTCTGAATATGGAGATATAAGTTAGAACACGGAGATAAAGGTTAGAATATGGTAATATAATTCAGAACACAGAGATATAAGTCAGAACATGGAGATATAAGTCAGAACACGGAGATATAAGTCAGAACACAAAGACATAAGTGAAAACACGGAGATATAAGTCAGAACACTGAGACATAAGTCAGAACACGGAGATATAAGTCAGAACACGGAGATATAAGTCAGAACACAAAGACATAAGTCAAAACACGGAGATATAAGTCAGAACACGGACACATAAGTCAGAACACGGAGATATAAGTCAGAATACAGTGATATAAGTCAGAACACAGAGAAATAAGTCGGAACACAGAGATATAAGTCAGAACACGGAGACATAAGTCAGAACACGGAGATATAAGTCAGAATACAGTGATATAAGTCAGAACACAGAGAAATAAGTCGGAACACAGAGATATAAGTCAGAACACGGAGACATAAGTCAGAACACTGAGATATAAGTCAGAAAACAGTGATATAAGTCAGAACACGGAGATATAAGTCAGAACACGGTGACATAATTTAGAACATGGAGATATAAGCCAGAATACAGTGATATAAGTCAGAACACAGAGATATAAGTCAGAATACAGTGATATAAGTCAGAACACAGAGATATCAGTCAGAACACGTAGATATAAGTCAGAATACAGTGATATAAGTCAGAACATGGAGATATAAGTCAGAACATGGAGATATAAGTCAGAACATGGAGACATAAGTCAAAACATGGAGCTATAAGTCAGAAGACAGTGAAATAAGTCAGAACACAGAGATATAAGTCAGAACACAGAGACAGAAGTCAGAACACAGAGATAGAAGTCAGAACATGGAGATATAAGTCAGAACACGGAGATATGAGTCAGAACACGGAGATATAAGTCAGAATACAGTGATATAAGTCAGAACACAGAGATATAAGTCAGAACACGGAGATATAAGTCAGAACACAGAGATATAAGTCAGAACATGAAGATATAAGTCAGAACACAGAGATATAAGTCAGAATACAGTGATATAAGTCAGAACACTGAGAAATAAGTCGGAACACGGAGATCTAAGTCAGAACACTGTGATATAAGTCAGAACACAGAGATATAAGACAGAACACAGAGATATAAGTCAGAACACAGTGATATAAGTCAGAACACAGAGATATAAGTCAGAACACGGAGATAAAAGTCAGAACACTGAGATATAAGTCATAATACAGTGATATAAGTCAGAACACGGAGATATAAGTCAGAATATAGTGATATAAGACAGAACACTGAGATATTAGTCAGAACACAGACATATAAGTCAGAAGAGAGTGATCTAAGTCAGAACATGGAGATATAAGTCGGAACATGGAGATATAAGTCAGAACATGGAGATATAAGTCAAAACGCATAGATATAAGTCAGAACATGGAAATATAAGTCAGAATACAGTGAAATAAGTCTGAATACAGTGAAATAAGTCACAATAAAGTGAAATAAGTCAGAACATGGAGATATAACTCAGAACACGGAGATAAAGGTCAGAAAACAGTAATATAAGTCATAACACGGAGATATAAGTCAGAACATGGAGATATAAGTCAGAACACAGAGACATAAGTCAGAACACTGAGATATCAGTCAGAATACGGAGACATAAGTCAGAACACTGAGATATAAGTCAGAACACAAAGACATAAGTCAGAACACTGAGATATAAGTCAGAATACAGTGATATAAGTCAGAATACAGTGATATAAGTCAGAACACGGAGATATAAGTCAGTACATGGAGATATAAGTCAGAATGCAGTAAAATAAGTCAGAATACAGTGAAATAAGTCAGAATAAAGTGAAATAAGTCAGAATATGGAGATATAAGTCAGAACACAGAGATACAGGTCAGATTATGGTAATACAATTCAGAACACAGAGATATAAGTCAGAACACAAAGACATAAGTCAAAACACGGAGATATAAGTCAGAACACGGAGACATAAGTCAGAACACGGAGATATAAGTCAGAATACAGTGATTTAAGTCAGAACACAGAGAAATAAGTCGGAACACAGAGATATAAGTCAGAACACGGAGACATAAGTCAGAACACTGAGATATAAGTCAGAAAACAGTGATATAAGTCAGAACACGGAGATATAAGTCAGAACACCGTGACATAATTTAGAACATGGAGATATAAGCCAGAATACAGTGATATAAGTCAGAACACAGAGATATAAGTCAGAATACAGTGATATAAGTCAGAACACAGAGATATCAGTCAGAACACGTAGATATAAGTCAGAATACAGTGATATAAGTCAGAACATGGAGATATAAGTCAGAACATGGAGATATAAGTCAGAACATGGAGACATAAGTCAAAACATGGAGCTATAAGTCAGAAGACAGTGAAATAAGTCAGAACACAGAGATATAAGTCAGAACACAGAGATAGAAGTCAGAACACAGAGATAGAAGTCAGAACACTGAGAAATAAGTCGGAACACAGAGACATAAGTCAGAATACAGAGATATAAGTCAGAACACAGAGATATAAGTCAGAATACAGTGATATAAGTCAGAACACTGAGAAATAAGTCGGAACACAGAGATCTAAGTCAGAACACTGTGATATAAGTCAGAACACAGAGATATAAGTCAGAACACAGAGATATAAGTCAGAACACAGTGATATAAGTCAGAACACAGAGATATAAGTCAGAACACGGAGATAAAAGTCAGAACACTGAGATATAAGTCATAATACAGTGATATAAGTCAGAACACGGAGATATAAGTTAGAACACATCGACATAAGTCAGAACACGGAGATATAAGTCAGAATATAGTGATATAAGACAGATCACTGAGATATTAGTCAGAACACAGACATATAAGTCAGAAGAGAGTGATCTAAGTCAGAACATGGAGATATAAGTCGGAACATGGAGATATAAGTCAGAACATGGAGATATAAGTCAGAATACAGTGAAATAAGTCACAATAAAGTGAAATAAGTCAGAACATGGAGATATAACTCAGAACACGGAGATAAAGGTCAGAAAATAGTAATATAAGTCAT
>JBBGZY010003163.1:0-70500 GCA_037952925.1 Lithobates clamitans | reverse complement strand
AAAGAAAATATTTCTAGCAGCAAAACAAAATGCAACACAAAACATCATCAAAATCTAAGGAAATAGACAATTTATAGGTGGGACCCCCCCTCCCCCCCCGGGGTTATCACCGTCCCAGGCTGACTCTCCGACAAACATGCCGCCCTCCAATCAGGTGTCTCTACAACTCACCCCTCATCACCCCCAATACCCCCCATACCTTGTCCTGGGGCTCCTATCCCTGTGTGGAGTCCTTGTAGTCAGGAGTGGAGGAGGAACTTCAGAGTCTCCAAAATTCCGGGTCCCAAATTCCTCTCTACCGGGGTTGTCACCTCATCCCTTCAATCCCCAATACATAATAATTACTCGGGATCTGAGAGGAATTTACTACAGATGAGGCACCAAGTGAGTTTAATTATCACCTTAATCAGCCCCGGACCTGAGTATTTCATATGTATTCGGGTTTAAAGGGATGAGGTGACAACTCTACTCTCTACACCAGTGTTTCTCTATTCCAGTCCTCAAGACGCCCCAACAGGTCATATTTTCAGGCTTTCCATTATTTTGCACAGGTGATTTGATCAGTTTCACTGCCTTAGTAATTACCACAGTCGTTTCAGCTGAGGGAAATCCTGAAAACATGACCTGTTGGGGCGCCTTGAGGACTGGAGTTGAGAAACACTGCTCTACACCAATGTTTCTCTATTCCAGTCCTCAAGGCGCCCCGACAGGTCATGATTTCAGGATTTCCCTCAGCTGAAACGACTGTGGTAATTACTAAGGCAGTGAAAGCGATCAAATCACCCGAGCAAAATAATGGAAATCCTGAAAACATGACCCGTCAGTGCGCCTTGAGGACTGGAACTGAGAAACACTGATCCCCCAAACACTGATCTACCCCCACCCTCCATATACTGATCCCCCAAACACTGATCTACCCCCACCCCCATATACTGATCCCCCAAACACCGATCTACCCCCACCTTCCATATACTGATCCCCCAAACACTGATCTACCCCCACCCCCATATACTGATCCCCCAAACACTGATCTACCCCCACCCTCCATATACTGATCCCCCAAACACCGATCTACCCCCACCCTCCATATACTGATCCCCCAAACACCGATCTACCCCCACCCCCATATACTGATCCCCCCAAACACTGATCTACCCCCACCCCCATATACTGATCCCCCAAACACTGATCTACCCCCACCTTCCATATACTGATCCCCCAAACACTGATCTACCCCCACCCTCCATATACTGATCCCCCAAACACTGATCTACCCCCACCTCCATATACTGATCCCCCAAACACTGATCTACCCCCACCCTCCATATACTGATCCCCCAAACACTGATCTACCCCCACCCTCCATATACTGATCCCCCAAACACTGATCTACCCCCACCCTCCATATACTGATCCCCCAAACACCGATCTACCCCCACCCTCCATATACTGATCCCCCAAACACCGATCTACCCCCACCCTCCATATACTGATCCCCCAAACACCGATCTACCCCCACCCTCCATATACTGATCCCCCAAACACTGATCTACCCCCACCCTTCATATACTGATCCCCCAAACACCGATCTACCCCCACCCTCCATATACTGATCCCCCAAACACCGATCTACCCCCACCCTCCATATACTGATCCCCCAAACACCGATCTACCCCCACCCTCCATATACTGATCCCCCAAACACTGATCTACCCTCACCTTCATATACTGATCCCCCAAACACTGATCTACCCCCACCCTCCATATACTGATCCCCCAAACACTGATTTACCCCCACCCTCCATATACTGATCCCCCCAAACACCGATCTACCCCCACCCTCCATATACTGATCCCCCAAACACCGATCTACCCCCACCCTCCATATACTGATCCCCCAAACACTGATCTACCCTCACCTTCATATACTGATCCCCCAAACACTGATCTACCCCCACCTCCATATACTGGTCCCCCAAACACTGATCTACCCCCACCTCCATATACTGGTCCCCCAAACACTGATCTACCCCCACCCTCCATATACTGATCCCCCCAAACACCGATCTACCCCCACCCTCCATATACTTTTCCCCCAAACACCGATCTACCCCCACCCTCCATATACTGATCCCCCAAACACTGATCTACCCCCACCTCCATATACTGATCCCCCAAACACCGATCTACCCCCACCCTCCATATACTGATCCCCCAAACACTGATCTACCCCCACCTCCATATACTGATCCCCCAAACTCTGATCTACCCCCACCTCCATATACTGATCCCCCAAACACTGATCTACCCCCACCCCCATATACTGATCCTCCAAACACTGATCTACCCCCACCCTCCATATACTGATCCCCCAAACACCGATCTACCCCCACCTCCATATACTGATCCTCCAAACACTGATCTACCCCCACCCTCCATATACTGATCCCCCAAACACTGATTTACCCCCACCCTCCATATACTGATCCCCCAAACACTGATCTACCCCCCACCCTCCATATACTGATCCCCCAAACACCGATCTACCCCCACCCTCCATATACTGATCCCCCCAAACACCGATCTACCCCCACCCTCCATATACTTTTCCCCCAAACACCGATCTACCCCCACCTCCATATACTGATCCCCCAAACACTGATCTACCCCCACCTCCATATACTGATCCCCCAAACACCGATCTACCCCCACCCTCCATATACTGATCCCCCAAACACCGATCTACCCCCACCCTCCATATACTGATCCCCCAAACTCTGATCTACCCCCACCTCCATATACTGATCCCCCAAACACTGATCTACCCCCACCTCCATATACTGATCCCCCAAACACTGATCTACCCCCACCTTCCATATACTGGTCCCCCAAACACTGATCCCCCAAACACCGATCTACCCCCACCCTCCATATACTGATCCCCCAAACACTGATCTACCCCCACCCTCCTATATACTGATCCCCCAAACACCAATCTACCCCCACCCTCCATATACTGATCCCCCAAACACCGATCTACCCCCACCCTCCATATACTGATCCCCCAAACACTGATCTACCCCCACCCCCATATACTGATCCCCCCAAACACCGATCTACCCCCACCCACCATATACTGATCCCCCAAACACCGATCTACCCCCACCCCCCATATACTGATCCCCCAAACACCGATCTACCCCCACCCTCCATATACTGATCCCCCAAACACTGATCTACCCCACCCTCCATATACTGATCCCCCAAACACCGATCTACCCCCACCTCCAAATACTGATCCCCCAAACACTGATCTACCCCCACCTCCATATACTGATCCCCCAAACACCGATCTACCCCCATCTCCATATACTGATCCCCCAAACACCGATCTACCCCCATCTCCATATACTGATCCCCCAAACACCGATCTACCCCCAACCTCCCTATACTGATCCCGCAAACACCGATCTACCCCCACCCTCCATATACTGATCCCCCAAACACCGATCTACCCCCAACCTCCATATACTGATCCCCCGAACACCGATCTACCCCCACCCTCCATATACTGATCCCCCAAACACCGAACTACCCCCAACCTCCATATACTGATCCCCCAAACACCGATCTACCCCCACCCTCCATATACTGATCCCCCGAAACACTGATCTACCCCCACCTCCATATACTGATCCCCCAAACACTGATCCCCCGAACACCGATCTACCCCCACCCCCATATACTGATCCCCCAATCACCGAACTACCCCCACCCTCCATATACCGATCCCCCAAACACTGATCTAACCCCACCCTCCATATACTGATCCCCAAACACTGATGTACCCCTACCCTCCATATACTGATCCCCCAAACACTGATCTACCCCCACCCTCCATATACTGATCCCCCAAACACCGATCTACCCCCACCCCCATATACTGATCCCCCAAACACTGATCTACCCCCACCTTCCATATACTGATCCCCCAAACACCGATCTACCCCCACCCTCCATATACTGATCCCCAAACACTGATCTCCCCCCACCCCCATATACTGATCCCCCAAACACCGATCTACCCCCACCTCCATATACTGATCCCCCAAACACCGATCTACCCCCACCCTCCATATACTGATCCCCCAAACACTGATCTTCCCCCACCCCCATATACTGATCCCCCAAACACCGATCTACCCCCACCTCCATATACTGATCCCCCAAACACCGATCTACCCCCACCCTCCATATACTGATCCCCCAAACACTGATCTACCCCCACCCTCCATATACTGATCCCCCAAACCCCGATCTACCCCCACCCTCCATATACTGATCCCCCAAACACCGATCTACCCCCACCTCCATATACTGATCCTCCAAACACTGATCTACCCCCACCCTCCATATACTGATCCCCCAAACACTGATTTACCCCCACCCTCCATATACTGATCCCCCAAACACTGATCTACCCCCCACCCTCCATATACTGATCCCCCAAACACCGATCTACCCCCACCCTCCATATACTGATCCCCCCAAACACCGATCTACCCCCACCCTCCATATACTTTTCCCCCAAACACCGATCTACCCCCACCCTCCATATACTGATACCCCAAACACTGATCTACCCCCACCTCCATATACTGATCCCCCAAACACCGATCTACCCCCACCCTCCATATACTGATCCCCCAAACACCGATCTACCCCCACCCTCCATATACTGATCCCCCAAACACCGATCTACCCCCACCCTCTATATACTGATCCCCCAAACACCGATCTACCCCCACCTCCATATACTGATCCCCCGAACACCGATCTACCCCACCCTCCATATACTGATCCCCCAAACACCGATCTACCCCCACCTCCATATACTGATCCCCCGAACACCGATCTACCCCCACCCTCCATATACTGATCCCCCAAACACTGATCTACCCCCACCCTCCATATACTGATCCCCCAAACACTGATCTACCCCCACCTCCATATACTGATCCCCCAAACACTGATCTACCCCCACCCTCCATATACTGATCCCCCAAACACTGATCTACCCCCACCCTCCATATACTGATCCCCCAAACACTGATCTACCCCCACCCTCCATATACTGATCCCCCCAAACACCGATCTACCCCCACCCTCCATATACTGATCCCCCAAACACTGATCTACTCCCACCCTCCATATACTGATCCCCCAAACACTGATCTACCCCCACCCTCCATATACTGATCCCCCAAACACTGATCTACCCCCACCCCCATATACTGATCCCCCAAACACTGATCTACCCCCACCCTCCATATACTGATCCCCCAAACACTGATCTACCCCCACCTCCATATACTGATCCCCCAAACACTGATCTACCCCCACCTTCCATATACTGGTCCCCCAAACACTGATCCCCCAAACACCGATCTACCCCCACCCTCCATATACTGATCCCCCAAACACTGATCTACCCCCACCCTCCTATATACTGATCCCCCAAACACCAATCTACCCCCACCCTCCATATACTGATCCCCCAAACACCGATCTACCCCCACCCTCCATATACTGATCCCCCAAACACTGATCTACCCCCACCCCCATATACTGATCCCCCCAAACACCGATCTACCCCCACCCACCATATACTGATCCCCCAAACACCGATCTACCCCCACCCCCATATACTGATCCCCCAAACACCGATCTACCCCCACCCTCCATATACTGATCCCCCAAACACTGATCTACCCCCACCCTCCATATACTGATCCCCCAAACACCGATCTACCCCCACCTCCAAATACTGATCCCCCAAACACTGATCTACCCCCACCTCCATATACTGATCCCCCAAACACCGATCTACCCCCATCTCCATATACTGATCCCCCAAACACCGATCTACCCCCATCTCCATATACTGATCCCCCAAACACCGATCTACCCCCAACCTCCCTATACTGATCCCCCAAACACCGATCTACCCCCAACCTCCATATACTGATCCCCCAAACACCGATCTACCCCCACCCTCCATATACTGATCCCCCCCAAACACTGATCTACCCCCACCTCCATATACTGATCCCCCAAACACTGATCCCCCGAACACCGATCTACCCCCACCCCCATATACTGATCCCCCAATCACCGAACTACCCCCACCCTCCATATACCGATCCCCCAAACACTGATCTAACCCCACCCTCAATATACTGATCCCCAAACACTGATGTACCCCCACCCTCCATATACTGATCCCCCAAACACTGATCTACCCCCACCCTCCATATACTGATCCCCCAAACACTGATCTACCCCCACCCTCCATATACTGATCCCCCAAACACCGATCTACCCCCACCCCCATATACTGATCCCCCAAACACTGATCTACCCCCACCTTCCATATACTGATCCCCCAAACACCGATCTACCCCCACCCTCCATATACTGATCCCCCAAACACTGATCTCCCCCCACCCCCATATACTGATCCCCCAAACACCGATCTACCCCCACCTCCATATACTGATCCCCCAAACACCGATCTACCCCCACCCTCCATATACTGATCCCCCAAACACTGATCTTCCCCCACCCCCATATACTGATCCCCCAAACACCGATCTACCCCCACCTCCATATACTGATCCCCCAAACACCGATCTACCCCCACCCTCCATATACTGATCCCCCAAACACCGATCTACCCCCACCCTCCATATACTGATCCCCCAAACCCCGATCTACCCCCACCCTCCATATACTGATCCCCCAAACACTGATCTACCACCACCCTCCATATACTGATCCCCCCAAACACTGATCTACCCCCACCCCCATATACTATTCCCCCAAATACCGATCTACTCCCACCCTCCATATACTGATCCCCCAAACACTGATCTACCCCCACCCTCCATATACTGATCCCCCAAACACCGATCTACCCCCACCCTCCATATACTGATCCCCCAAACACTGATCTACCCCCACCCTCCATATACTGATCCCCCAAACACTGATCTACCCTCACCTTCCATATACTGATCCCCCAAACACCGATCTACCCCACCTCCATATACTGATCCCCCAAACACTGATCTACCCCCACCCTCCATATACTGATCCCCCAAACACCGATCTACCCCCACCCTCCATATACTGATCCCCCAAACACCGATCTACTCCCACCCTCCATATACTGATCCCCCAAACACTGATCTACCCCCACCTACATATACTGATCCCCCAAACACTGATCTACCCCCACCCCCATATACTGATCCCCCAAACACTGATCTACCCCCACCTCCATATACTGATCCCCCAAACACCGATCTACCCCCATCTCCATATACTGATCCCCCAAACACCGATCTACCCCCATCTCCATATACTGATCCCCCAAACACCGATCTACCCCCAACCTCCCTATACTGATCCCCCAAACACCGATCTACCCCCAACCTCCATATACTGATCCCCCAAACACCGATCTACCCCCACCCTCCATATACTGATCCCCCCCAAACACTGATCTACCCCCACCTCCATATACTGATCCCCCAAACACTGATCCCCCGAACACCGATCTACCCCCACCCCCATATACTGATCCCCCAATCACCGAACTACCCCCACCCTCCATATACCGATCCCCCAAACACTGATCTAACCCCACCCTCAATATACTGATCCCCAAACACTGATGTACCCCCACCCTCCATATACTGATCCCCCAAACACTGATCTACCCCCACCCTCCATATACTGATCCCCCAAACACTGATCTACCCCCACCCTCCATATACTGATCCCCCAAACACCGATCTACCCCCACCCCCATATACTGATCCCCCAAACACTGATCTACCCCCACCTTCCATATACTGATCCCCCAAACACCGATCTACCCCCACCCTCCATATACTGATCCCCCAAACACTGATCTCCCCCCACCCCCATATACTGATCCCCCAAACACCGATCTACCCCCACCTCCATATACTGATCCCCCAAACACCGATCTACCCCCACCCTCCATATACTGATCCCCCAAACACTGATCTTCCCCCACCCCCATATACTGATCCCCCAAACACCGATCTACCCCCACCTCCATATACTGATCCCCCAAACACCGATCTACCCCCACCCTCCATATACTGATCCCCCAAACACCGATCTACCCCCACCCTCCATATACTGATCCCCCAAACCCCGATCTACCCCCACCCTCCATATACTGATCCCCCAAACACTGATCTACCACCACCCTCCATATACTGATCCCCCCAAACACTGATCTACCCCCACCCCCATATACTATTCCCCCAAATACCGATCTACTCCCACCCTCCATATACTGATCCCCCAAACACTGATCTACCCCCACCCTCCATATACTGATCCCCCAAACACCGATCTACCCCCACCCTCCATATACTGATCCCCCAAACACTGATCTACCCTCACCTTCATATACTGATCCCCCAAACACCGATCTACCCCACCTCCATATACTGATCCCCCAAACACTGATCTACCCCCACCCTCCATATACTGATCCCCCAAACACCGATCTACCCCCACCCTCCATATACTGATCCCCCAAACACCGATCTACTCCCACCCTCCATATACTGATCCCCCAAACACTGATCTACCCCCACCTACATATACTGATCCCCCAAACACTGATCTACCCCCACCCCCATATACTGATCCCCCAAACACTGATCTACCCTCACCTCCATATACTGATCCCCCAAACACTGATCTACCCTCACCCTCCATATACTGATCCCCCAAACACCGATCTACCCCCACCCCCATATACTGATCCCCCAAACACTTCCGCTGATCTCTACGATCGATTCTATAGGAAGTTTTCCTTATTATTATATAATTATATACATTATTCTCTAACTTCAGTCATGTGACTTCTGTTTCCAAATCTCATCGGCCTCCCCTACAAATCCCCGTCACTGGAATACAAGGATCGGGATCATGTGACCTCATCTTTGTCAATTGATTCTGTTTATAGAATATTTGTAGATTTTATGTAAGAAAAATGTATGGAAATGTTTCCTGACAATGTAGCCAGTCTTGTCGGTTTATCTCTGATACATCGGGGGGGGGGGGGGGAGGGGGTCCCCTGTACCTCTGCGTGTAACAAGAACTGTCTGTGTTGCCACACACAAGCCAGTCCCAGGTGACAAAATGCATAGGGAAGAGAAGAGCCAATGACTGCGATGGATTGTGCGCTACATTGTGTTGGGTTGGAGAATTGAAGGTTTATCTATGATGGATACATATTGTCTCAGAGGTGAGCGCCCCCCTGAGGTCCTGCAGATAGTCCAGGTTCAAAAACCTTTATTTTTTATCACATAGGCGACCAAAAGTCCCCCACGTGATACTATGACAGGTTCTCTTTAATGAAACCTCACCTGCCCCTCAATTGAAGCCGTCAGCTTCTTCCCCACCACAGCGGCCAGGAAAAGGGACATCCAAACCTGGAAGTGATGAAATTCATGTGGGGTGGCTAATCCCGGGAAAATTGATGGGGTGGGGGGGGCATGAAGGGGGGCATGGAAATAATTGGGCAGCTGTTAGGCCGTTGGTGGAGCAGGGAAGCGCCATGTGGTACCACAAATACCACCATTGCATTCCAAGGATCCCACTAAAAAGGATTCTGTGATATTCCATTGAGGTCAATGTGTCTCTGTCCCCATCAGAATACACGGATCAGCACCACAGCCAGTTGGCTGCAGCGGCTGATCGCATTCTGGTTTTCCAGAAGGACCATTGGACGGAAGCCAGCCAGAGAGGGGAAGACACACATGGAAATGTCAATACATGTATACCCTGCTTTATAATTAGGACAGGTTAGGGTTGAGATGGGTTAGGGGTTAGGATTGGTTAGGGCTGAGGATAAAGATGGGTGCAGGGTTAGGACTGGCTAGGGTTTCGGACGAATTCGTGGTTAGGGTTAAGACAGGTCAGCAGTTAGGATGGGTTAGGGTTATGATAGGTTGGAGTTTAGGGTTACAATGGATTAAGGCTGATGACAGGTTAGGATTAGGACCGCTTAGAGGTTAGGATGGGTTAAGGCTTAGGACTGGTTAGGGTTAGGATGAGTTAGGACAGGTTAGGGTTAGGACTGATTAGAGGTTAGGGTTAGAATGGATTAAGGCTTAGGACAGATTGGAGATTAGGGTTAGGACTGGTTAGGGTTAGGACAGATTGGAGGTTAGGGTTAGGATTGGTTAGGGTTAGGACAGGTTAGGGATAGGACAGGTTGGAGGTTAGGACTGGTTAAGGTTAGGACAGGTTAGGGTTAGGACAGATTGGAGGTTAGGGTTAGGACAGGTTAGGGTTAGAACTGGTTGGAGGTTAGGACTGGTTAGGGTTATGACAGGTTAGGGTTAGGACTGGTTAGGGTTAGGACAGGTTAGGGGTAGGACAGGTTAGGGTTAGGACTGGTTAGGGTTAGGACAGATTGGAGGTTAGGACAGGTTGGGGTTAGGACTAGTTAGAGGTTAGGGTTAGAATGGATTAAGGCTTAGGACAGGTTAGGGTTAGGACAGGTTAGGATTAGGACTGGTTGGAGGTTAGGACTGGTTAGGGTTAGAACAGATTGGAGGTTAGGGTTAGGACTGGTTAGGGTCAGGACAGGTTAGGGATAGGACAGGTTGGAGGTTAGGACAGATTGGAGGTTAGGACTGGTTAAGGTTAGGACAGGTTAGGGTTAGGACAGATTGGAAGTTAGGGTTAGGACTGGTTAGGGTTAGAACAGGTTGGAGGTTAGGGTTAGGACAGGTTGGAGGTTAGAACAGGTTGGAGGTTAGGGTTAGGACAGGTTAGGGTTCGGACAGGTTGGGGTTAGAACTGGTTAGAGGTTAGGGTTAGAATGGATTAAGGCTTAGGACAGGTTAGGGTTAGGACAGGTTAGAGGTTAGGATGGGTTTAGGCTTAGAACTGGTTAGGGTTAGGACGAGTTAGGACAGGTTGGGGTTAGGACTGGTTAGAGGTTAGGGTTAGAATGGATTAAGGCTTAGGACAGGTCAGGGTTAGGCCAGGTTAGGGTTAGGACTAGTTGGAGGTTAGGACTGGTTAGGGTTAGGACAGGTTAGGGTTAGAACTGGTTGGGGTTAGGACTGGTTAGGGTTAGGACAGATTGGAGGGTAGAACAGGTTAGGGTTAGGACAGGTTAGGGTCAGGATAGATTAGGGTTATGACTGGTTAGGGTTAGGAAAGGTTGGAGGTTAGGGTTAGGACTGGTTAGGGTTAGGACTGGTTAGGGTTAGGACTGGTTAGGGTTAGGACAGATTGGAGGTTAGGGTTGGGACTGGTTAGGGTTAGGACAGGTTGGAGGTTAGGGTTAGGACTGGTTAGGGTTAGGACTGGTTAGGGTTAGGACAGGTTAGGGTTAGGACAGGTTGGAGGTTAGGGTTAGGACGGGTTGGGGGTTAGGACTGGTTAGGGTTGGGACTGGGTAGGGTTGGGAATGGGTAGGGTTAGGATTGGTTAAGGATAGGACAGATTGGAGGTTAGGGTTAGGACTGGTTAGGGTTTGGACAGGTTAGGGTTAGGACAGGTTGGAGGTTATGGTTAGGACAGGTTGGAGGTTATGGTTAGGACAGGTTGGAGGTTAGGACTGGTTAGGATTAGGATTGGTTGGAGGTTAGGGTTAGAATGGATTAAGGTTTAGGACAGGTTAGTATGGGTTAAGGATTCGGACCGTAGGATTCGGCTAAATTAGAGGTTAGGGTTGGACGGGTTAGGAGTTAGGATGAGTTTGGTTAGTGAATAGGAGTAACAAGAGTGCAAGGGATACAGATACAGGTATGCAGATGGTGTCCAGGTTTATAGAAATGTATCCCATTCTTCGGGTATTTTAAAGGACCAGAATAAGTAGATTTAATAGACTAATTATGGTGTTAAAGTAGAACTCTGTCCTCTCATAAAAGAAGAAGAAAAAAAAAGGTTCTGCAGCCTGTAATTCCAAGACTATCCACACTTTTTTCTGAGTCCCCTTACAAAGTCCCACAAGTATCTGTTGATCCGACCAGTAAAGTCAACCTAATGGACCTTCCTATGATGAGGGGACAACGACGCTGCAATGCTCCCCAATTCAGAGCAGAGTTGCCACTCTTATATAGGGTGTACCTACTTATACTGCAGTGGGAGGAGAGTATAATGCAGGGGGCGTGGCTACCAGCTATATCCCTGCTGATTCCTAAGCCTGTAGCTGTTCAATCAGCACCTGACCACACCTAGGCCCCACCCACTGCTTTCAGGATTGACAGCACTGCCTCTGCTGCTCAAAACCCACACCCACTGTGAGCTGCAGTGCCTGGGAGGGGGAAGCGCATGAGACATTGAGTAGATGGGGTTCCAGGTGATTGATAATAATACAGGTGATTGATAATAATCTATAGTGTGCACTCTGGGCTGGTGTCAGGATTATATAAATGTTATTGGCCTCTGTTCACAAAATACATTGTTGTCTTTTAGGAACGCAGGATTTGCACTGGTGACGCAGCTACGTTTCGAGGATGGAGGGCGGGGTCGCCCCCAACGTTGGGGAGGTCACCTCTACGGGTTCTCAGGGATACCAGCCGGAGGTACGTCACGTACACACACATATATATATATATATATATATATATATATATATATATATATACACACACACCACAGACAAGTAGACGGCTTTAGAGGGCGTGGCCTGGCCTTACTTCCAGGACCGAACTTTGTATGGAAGTCCTGGTTGTCCCTTATAATGTCCTATCACAGTAAAGTCTTCTTAATTCAGAAGGTCACATTCCATCTTATTCCCCCCCCAAAAAAAGGATTATTCCTAAATCCAGGACAGTGGGCGGAGCCAAGCAAATCACACCTTTATGTCCTATCAGCTACATACACATCTAGTGCATAGTGCAAATCCAGCCTAATATTACAGAACAATTGCAGACAACTTTTTTTTTTTTTTATTGAAAGTCTCCAGACCTAAACCCTATTGATCATCTGTGGGACATCCTCAAACGGAAGGTGGAGGAGCGCAAGGTCTCTAACATCCACCAGCTCTGTGATGTCATCATGGAGGAGGGGAAGAGGACTTTTATTAGTAATGGTGATCGATGCCCTGCTGTACCATTAAAGTTGCATTCTGGATATACACCTAACAAGCTTTAAAACTGCCCCCCCCCCCCTTATACCTATGTGGTGTATATACTTACCTATTTTCAACCTGCTCGGGTCCGTCCGCGTGATCTCCTGTGGCAGCCAGTGGCAGCTGCAGGGGAGAGGAGGGAGCACCCACAACAGCTGGTAAGGCCTGAAGCGGTGACGTCATCCGTAGGCTCCCATGTCCCAGCCATTTTCGGCGCTCCCTCCTCTCCCCTGCAGCTGCTGCCAGTTGACACTGGAGAGGCGGGTCATGTGACCGGACCTGAGTGGGCTGATAATAGGTAAGTATATACACCTTTCTTACACAGGTTAGTCAGCATAGGTGTAAGGAGGGGGGAGGGGACATTTTTATGGCTAGTTGGTTGTTTACCACTTTAAAGTGCAAATCACGCCATTTTTTTTTCTGGTTTTGGATGGAGGAGAAAAAGAATTAGAACCCCTGTCTGTTGTTGTGGCTTTTTTTTTGTTTTTGTTTTTTTTGTTTTTTTACTGCTATCTGTGGTTCCATTAGAACATTTTCCCTCACTTCCTATCGTGGTGACAACATTTCCACTATACAGGAAGTAAGGGGACATCTGCAACGGGGACACAGACAGGAAGAACCGTCTATAGGATAAGACATAGAAGTGCCGCTCCACCTATAAAAGTCCAGAAAGTCCAGAATTATACTTTATTTAACATCGCCGACACGTTTCACCCCCCTTCTTCAGGGCTATAAACATGTAACATCTAAGTAACATAAAAAATTCACAAACAGTGATTGACACATGTAAATATGTATTATAAAGAACTCAGAAAATCTCATAACAATAACAAATAAAGTTCTCAAAGTTAATAATAATTTTAAAAAAATAGTAAAAAATAAAAATAAAAATGAATAGATAAAAATAAATTAAAATTCATTTAAAAAAAATATATAGCTATATCTAGATATAGCTATATATATATATATATATATATATATATATATATATATATATATATATATATATATATATATCTTTATCTAGATATAGCTCTCTCTCTCTCTCTCTCTCTCTCTCTCTCTCTCTCTCTCTCTCTATCTATATATATATATATATCTATATAGATATATATAGATCTATATATATCTATATAGATATATATATATATCTATATAGATATATATATATATATAAAATAAAATAATTAAATTAAGTCACTTCTAGTCTCATCCTTATGATAGTTTATCTATCTATCATAAGGATGAGACTAGAAGTAACTTAATTATTTTATTATAATTATTTTTTTATTAATTTTAATTTAAATATGAAATAATATATGTAAATAATTAATAAACAGAACTCAGAAAAGTAACAAAATAAAAAAAAAATAAACAATAACAATTAAAAAAAATAAATTTAAAATTAGAAAAAAAAAATTAAAATGTATCTGATCTATTCAATAGAGAGATAGTTTATCTATCTATCACTCTATCATAAGAATAAGATTAGAAGTAACTTAATTATTTTGTCATAATTTTTTTTTATTAGTTTTTATTAGTTTTAATTTAAATATGAATATATGTAAATAATAAAACAGACCTAAAAAATGTAACAAAAAAAAAATAAAAAAATAAACAATAACAATTAAAAAATGAAATTCAAATTAATGTTAAAAAATAAAAATGAATTTAAAATTAAAATCGGTCTAGTCAATAGATAGAGTGATAGATAGTTTATCTATCTATTGACTAGACCAATTAGATTTTAATTTTAAATTCATTTTTATTTTTTAAAATTAATTTGAATTTCCTTTTTTTAATTGTTATTGCTTATTTTTGTATTGATTATTTGTTTAGGTCTGTTTTTATTAATTATTTACATATATTCATATTTAAATTAAAACTAATAAAAACATTTATAATAAAATAATTAAGTTACTTCTAGTCCTCCTTATGATAGTTTATCTATCACTCTATCTCTCTATTGAATAGATCAATTATATTTTAACTTTTAATTCATTTTAATTTTTTTAATAATTTGAATTTATTTTTTAATTGTTATTTTTTTTTATTTATTGTTTTGTTAAAATTTTTTGAGTTCTGTTTATTAATTATTTACATATAATAATCCGTATTTATCATTCGTATTTTTGTGTTTGGATAAAACATGGATTATTTTACTGTTTTTCTTAATATTTATAGTCCTGAAGAAGGGGAAACCCCGAAACACGTTGACTTTTTTTTGGTGATTTTAACTAAAATATGATTCTGGAATGTTATACATGGGGGGGGGTGGCTTTTATTTCTCATCCTGTATTCCCTTTTTCCACCCGTGGATTAAAAAAAGCTACCAGTCCACTCCAATACACCTTGAGTAATCCAGCCGGAAGAACTATTGAGAATTAAAGGGCTGACAGGGGTACTAGCCCTCACCTACTCCATTCAATAAAAAGCATTTTTATTTCTGTCTGTGTCCTTGTTGCAGATTTTCCCTCACTTCCTGTCTAGTAAAACGTTGTCACCAGAACAGGAAGTGAGGGGAAATCTCTCTAACAGAGCCCCGGATAGCAGTAAAAACCTAAAAAAGGGTTCTAAACCCCCCCCTCCCCCACACTCCCTCCATAACTAAGAAAAAAAACAAGTTTTGGCTGGAGTCCCATGAATAGGAACAGGTCCACTTTACCAGCTGGCTCCTCCTCCTCCTAGACGGGTTTACACTGTTGTTGTGAAATCTGAACATTTTGGTGCCGGCAGTGACACGAATCGCTTCCTGCCCCCCCAGCAGATGAACCTTCGCTCTGTGTTCACGGCGGAGCAGCAGAGAACGTTGCAGCGCTACTATGAGAACGGAATGACCAATCAGAGCAAAAGCTGCTTCCAGCTCATCCTGCAGTGCGCGCAAGAGACCAAACTGGATTTCAGCGTGGTGCGGGTGAGTAGGTGGGGGTGTTCATTATGGGTGGATAATGGATTTCCCGGGTCTTATACCTTTCCAGTGGGGAAACATGTTGATCTGAAGTCTCACTTCTCCCGCTGCACTGCCTGTGATATGAATGTCTATGAAAAGCCCCCCCCCAGTCTTCGACAGTTGAAGTGATTGGAAATGGTTAGAAGTCAGGAAAGGACGAGAAGTGAGAGGAGATCCCTTCTTAGACCGTTGTCCCAAGGATGGGGTCTCCATTGGAAGACTTCCTCTAGACCAGTGATGGTGAAGGATGGGGGTCTCCATCAGAAGACTTCCTCTAGACCAGTGATGGTGAAGGATGGGGGTCTCCATCAGAAGACTTCCTCTAGACCAGTGATGGTGAAGGATGGGGGTCTCCATCGGAAGACTTCCTCTAGACCAGTGATGGTGAAGGATGGGGGTCTCCATCAGAAGACCTCCTTTAGACCAGTGATGGTGAACCTTGGCACCCCCAGATGTTTTGGAACTACATTTCCCATGATGCCCATGCACTCTGCAGTGTAGTGGAGCATCATGGGGAACCATTACTGGTCTAGAGGAAGTCTTCCGATGGAGACCCCCATCCTTCACCATCACTGGTCTAGAGAAAGTCTTCCAATGGAGCCCCCCATTCTTCACCATCACTGGTCTAGAGGAAGTCTTCTGATGGAGACTCCCATCCTTCACCATCACTGGTCTAGAGGAAGTCTTCTGATGGAGACCCCTATCCTTCACCATCACTGGTCTAAAGGAAGTCTTCCGATGGAGACCCCCATCCTTCACCATCACTGGTCTAGAGGAAGTCTTCCGATGGAGACCATCCTTGGGACCACGGTCTAAGAAGGGATCTCCTCTCACTTATCACTGCTCTAGACCAAGGGTCTCCAAACTATGGTCCTCCAGTTGTACAGGAACTACAATTCCCATGCCTAGTCATTTCTGTCAAGTCAGAGTTTTACAATGCCTCATGGGAAGTGTAGTTCCACAACATCTGGGGGTGCCAAGGTTCATTATCACTGGCCTAGAGGAAGTCTTCCGATGGAGACCCCCAATCCTTGGGACAACGGTCTAAGTCGGGATCTCCTTTCACTCATCACTGCTCTAGACCATGGGTGCTCAATGTGTGGCCCTCTAGCTGTTCAGGAACTACAATTCCCATCGTGCCTAGTCATTTCTGTGAATGTCAGAGTTTTACAATGCCTCATGAGAAGTGTAGTTCTGCAATATCTTGGGGTGCCAAGGTTCACCAATCTCTGGTCTAGAGAAAGTCTTCCGATGTTGACCCCAATCCTTGGGACAACAGTCTAACAAGGGATCTCCTCTCACTCATCACTGCTCTAGACCATGGGTGCTCAATGTGTGGCCCTCCAGCTGTTCAGGAACTACAATTCCCATCATGCCTAGTCATTTCTGTGAATGTCAGAGTTTTACAATGCCTCATGGGAAGTGTAGTTCCGCAACATCTGGAGGGCCGTAGTTTGGAGATCCCTGTTCTAGACCATGGGTGCTTAATGTGTGGTCCTCCAGCTGTTGTGGAAGTAGAAGTCCCATCATGCCTTTGGGAGTCATGCTTGTAGTGATCAGCCTTGCAATGCCTCATGGGACTAGTAGTTCTGCAACAGCTGGAGGGCCGCCGGTTGAGCACCCATGACCCATGCGCTAGAGACTTTTGTTCTGGTGGCGAGTGCAACATATTTTAGAATTCCCCTTAATTTTTTTCGTTACCAGGGATAAGAGGGGTGAATCTCCATAGTGAGGACATAGATATTAACAAATCTTCTTCGGGGGGGGGGCGTATAGACATTAATAAAAAAAAAACAGACAGGGGTTCTAACTCTTCCTCGCTCCATCCAAAACAATGAAGGTGACTTTAGATACATTGTAAGCTTTAGTCCGCTACAAATGTATACACCATTGGGGGGTTGATTTACAGAAACTGGAGAGTGCAAAATCTGGTGCAGCTCTGCGTGGGAACCAATCGGCTTCTCACTTCAGCTTGTTCAATGAAGCTTTGGCAATAAAACCTGGAAGCTGATTGGTCTCTCAGATTTTGCACTTTCCAGTTTTAATAAATCAACCCCATATAGTGGGGGGGAAAGTAATGATTGTGTAAGTTTGGCCACTTACATAGAAATGAAGGGTCTATAATTTTTATCATAGGTGTATTTTATATGATAGAGACAGAATATCAACCAAAAATCCAGAAAAATCACATAATACAAATGTTATAAATGGAGTTGCAGTTCAATGCTTAAAATAAGTATTTGATCCCCAAGCAAAACATGACTTAGTAGTTGGTGGAGAAACCCTTGTTGGCGATCACAGAGGTCAGACGTTTCTTGGAGTTGGTGACCAGGTTTCCACACATCTCAGGAGGGATTTTGGTCCACTCCGCTCTGTGGTCCTGGTCCACCTCGCTCTGTGAGTGGGAAACATCCCAACACAACTTGACTGGTAACACCGTACATCAGGAGAATAGGGGGATGATACATCATTACTCTTTAAGGGTGGATTTATTGATAAAGGGGGTATAAGAAAGGCCCCCCCCCATGTGTAGACCATGGTGGGTGTGGCCAGTGCTTCTCCTTGAGGGTCTGCCTAAAGAGAACCTGCCCTTAAATGCAATCTTAGAGCTGTTTTCAATGCCTTCCTGGGATGGGTAACAGCCAATAAAAAGATCAGAGATACTTAGATAAGATCGGAAATTGATCAAATTGGTATTGGAGCTGGGGGCCTCTAATAAATGCACCATTTGCTTTAAATATGACGAAACAATGTATACCCAAAGAGCACAAAAGTGGAGTTTTAAGGTGCAAAAAAGTCGATCAAAAAGCAATATTTACAAAAAAATATAGAAAATTTTATTACATAGATATTATAAAACAATTTTATAAAATTTAGGCCATATGGACCCAATGGTCAAGGTACAAAAGTGTGATTGCCTCTACATGTTTCACCACAAACGTGGCTTGGCACAGACGTTCCCCATAAAAACCTCCTGATGGGTTCAGGGGGATCATATGGAACTAAGATCATTTTGAAAGGTACAAAAGTGTGATTGCCTCTACATGTTTCACCACAAACGTGGCTTCTTCTGGAGCTTTTGTAGAACCTTGTTACTTTAATATTTGCCACCTTTTCAAAATGATCTTGGTTCCAAATGATCCCCCTGGACCCATCAAGAGGTTTTTGACTGTGGCCATCCACACTGTTACCAGTGAAGCTCTTAACCCGTTTTAAAAGGGTTTATCCCTTGTGATAGATTGAAACAAGTTTTTCAATCTTCACTGGTTAAAGAGGTGTCGTGCTGACACTGAGCCGAGGAACAGTGGTAAACTAGAAAGAGGGAAGTGCTCAGGTGTCATAATTACCCTGTAAATTTGCTGGCATCAGAGGAGGTTTATATATACGGAAAAGGGTTGAAACATTGATCGATCGATTCATTAAAACTCCTTGAAACACTAGAGGTGCTGCTATAGGGCAATGCCTCTTTTACCTCTTATTTGGCACAGACGTTCCCCATAAAAACCTCTTGATGGGTCCCGGGGGATCATTTGGAACCAAGATCATTTTGAAAGGGGACAGATATTAAAGTAAGAAGGTTCTACAAAAGCTCCAGAAGAAGCCACGTTTGTGGTGAAACATGTAGAGGCAATCACACTTTTGTACCTTTTCAAAATGATCTTGGTTCCAAAATGATCCCCCTGGACCCATCAAGAGGTTTTTATGGGGAACGTCTGTGCCAAGCCACGTTTGCGGTGAAACATGTAGAGGCAATCACACTTTTGTACCTTGACCATTGGGTCGATATGGCCTAAATTTTATAAATCGGTTTAAAAATATCTATGTAATAAAATTTTCTATATTTTTTTTTTTTTTGTAAATTTTGCTTTTTGATTGATTTTTCTGCACCTTGAAACTCCAATTTTGTGCTCTTTGGGTATACATTGTTTAGATAAGATGAGAGTTCACACTGGCTGATCCTCCCATTCAACGAGGTCATGTGACTTCGTGCCAAGGACTTTAGACGTGGTGCCAGTACTGAAGGGGAACCTGGAGGCTGCAGTTTCTCCAGAAAAGGTAAGTTTTTCATCCCTTTCTAGTACAGTTCATTTATCCATCCCAGAACGATTGTTTAATTGGGTATATAGGTCCTCTTTAAGTAGTACAGCCAAGAATTGCCCTCGGAGTCCCTCCTTCTAAATCAATGTTGACAGCTGCCACATCACAATGTATTATTGAAGTCCAGTGTTTATAACGTGATAACAATGGGTTATGTCATGGTCAGACCAAATCCCTAGGTTCCAGTCATGTTGGTCATTTAGAAGTTTTGATGGGCTGGTTGGAGGTCTGGGAAGTTAGGTGGAGTCTGATATTCCATAGATTGTCCTCAACAATGATATTAGACCCGTGATATTGTTATTGTTTGTCATCTCCACAGACCTGGGTCGGGAATAAACGAAGGAAAATGAGTAGTAAAAGCTACATAGAGCCCAACTCCCAGCTACAAGTACCAATGTCCAGCTCTCCATCACGCCCTCCAGAAGGAACCGTCAGGAATATGCCAAATCTCTCCCGTAACCCGCCCCCTCGGACCTCCTCCAACAACGATTTGATTATGACCTGTGTGTACAGCCCAAACAACTCATCCTCCCGATCGGGGATCAGTCCGCAGACCACCACGCCTAAAACCGAACTACTGAAGCCAACAATGCCAAGGCCACCACCAAGGAACGAGGCCGAGTTTCTCAAACTTCAGACTCCTCCTCAGAGACAAGGTTCCTTGGTAAAGAACTCCATGGATGAGAAGGCCATGATGTTATCACGGCAGCCCAGTGGGGCAAATCCTTCAAACCCTATGTATGCCAAGAAAAACTTTGGTGGCTCTCCTGGGCAAGTCATGGACAGGGTGGTGCCTCAAAAGACAATGCCATGGCCAATGAAGGCTGTCACAGATCTTCCTGGTGGTCAAAGGCCACACAAACCTGAGCAGCCAAGCATCAGCCCGGTGCACCATCTCTCCTCTGGGCAACGCAGCAGAGACTCTTCTTGCGGTCTGAAGAACCTGGAAATCAGAGACGTTTTTTCTCTAGCGGCCACAGATCACTCTTCCAGAACTCTCAGCACGGGGGTGGAAGAGAGGCCACGACCGGTGGAAAGCAACTGCTTTTCCATCGCTATGGAAACGGGAGATGTTGACGAATACACGCGGGAAGAGGAACTGGCGTCCTTGGCAGCACAGAACCAGTTGGGTTCCAGGTTTAGAGAGTGTAACAACTCGCCCCAGGCGGAGAACCCCTGCCCGTTATCGCCGGCCTCCGTACGGCCGGGAAATGCCAAAATACTTCCAACCAATGCCAGAGACGCTCCAGAAAACACTGTCTACCACAACAATGATTACTACATGTCGCTTAATACCTCAGTGCACAACACAAACAGCGCCCAGTACCCGGTGGGGAACGCCTCCCGAAACAGTGCGCACCGACACTACAACATACACCCTCCGCAGGGGGGACTCCTACCCAACCAAAATAACTACCAGGTAAGAGGGTCACCTGTATCCAGACCTTTTATAGAATGATTGTCGCCAATGTCCTACCAAGCCAAGGGTGAGCTGAGCAAGGCCCCATCCTCCTCAGAGAGGAGATAACTGGCCTATGCGGGAAAGACCTATAAAAGAGCTCTTCCACCGGCCATCCAGTCCTGAGATTTACACAGCTTTGCCACATTACACAGCACTGTCTGACAGGGGATGGGACCTGGTCTTTCTCTGTTGCAGTTTCACTTTCACTTACAGGTCTTGTCCCTAGCCCATGGCTAAACATTCAAGGCCAAAATGAACCTTCGGCTGTTTTACTTGCCGTCCAGTCCTGAGGTTTACATACACAGCTCTGTCACACAACACAACCTGGTCTGGGAGGAGGGAGAAGGCCTGGTTTTTCTGCGCCGCCGCTTAGACCTACCAGTCTTGTCCCTCCCCCCAACCTGGGATTGGACAGTTAAAGCACAATTGGTCCTTCAACTTAAATCATCTAAATATATTGGGCATTCATCAATACAAAAGGTGTGCAAAAATGAAAAATCAAGGCAGAAAAGATCAGAAAGAACACCACATCCCAATAAACATATATAGTAAAAGAAGGGAAGGAAGGGGTAACGAGCCCCGGGACTTTAACGGTGTTCAGTAGGCAAGCAAGATAGAGACACGGTAGCATCAATAAAATTGTAATTGATTTTATTATACCTTTAAAAAAAACATGAGGAAATAACACCATCCATGTCAGGGCTATAGGTTCCACTTGATAGCATTTATACAAAAGATACCACTCAACATGTTTCACTTTTGCAGCTTCTTCAGGAGTTTCTGGTAAGACGTATGGGAATAACATAGGACAGGGATGAGTTCTCATGTTGGATTTGTTTGTTTAAAATAAGCAGACAACGCTGTTCAATATAAGATGGGTATATTTAACACAGGTTACTAGTACATATATATATTCAAAACATATATGACCCTTTATATATATATATATATATACTAGTAACCTGTGTTAAATATACCCATCTTATATTGAACAGCATTGTCATCCAACATGAGAACTCATCCCTGTCATTTGACAAAGAAAAAAATCTTGCGAGCCACAATGTTCCTATGCTTAATAAACCAGCAGCAACAAGTAGTTATATACCACAGGTATATCAAAGAAGAATATCCAGCAGCAAACGCAGTTCACGTACTCATGACCGTGCACAAACCATAATATAAAAGAAATTGCGTTGCGCTTGATTAAATGTGCTACAGAGAAATATCCTAAAAAAATATATTTTTACATATCTCACTATTCATATCCATTATGTAAAACTGTGCTAAAAAATATTGATTTAAATATAACAAAATACTCCTGTGGAAAAATGGTATCACTCCTGTGCAATGTGCATATGTATAAACCTATGGACAATCAATAAAAAGTGCATATAGTGCCAAAAGATATATTTATACAATTGTGCATAAAAAATTTTAAAAGTGACTGCAAACATAAAAAAGCATGCAATACTTCATATATCATGCAGCATGCAAAACATCAAAAAAACCGCAAACTGCGTTTAAATGGCCTTGATATATAAGAATTTTATAAGTGTCCCAAAATAGCAACTAAAAAGTGTTTCCGTGTCCATAAATCTCCATAGATGTCCAGGTAATCCAATGTGCCGAATTCCAGTGCTTTAAATAATAATTTTGTGCCCCCCCACAGTGGTTGCGCTCACCTTGGAGCGTGTGACACAGCTTTTACCTTGTGTCAAAACACGCTATGTAGCCACCCCCTGGGCTATATGCGAACGCTAGATCGATCTCCACTCTGGGTCAATTAGGCTCCATAGACGGATCAGATGGATCTCAGGTTATCCCTGTCATTTGTTATTCCCAGAATAACGTACTTCTTACCAGAAACTCCTGAAGAAGCTGCAAAAGCGAAACATGTTGAGTGGTATCTTTTGTATATATGCTATCAAGTGGAACCTATAGCCCTGACATGGATGGTGTTATTTCCCCATGTCTTTTAATTGTATAATAAAATGAATCAAAATGTAATTGATGCTACCCTGTCTCTATCTTGCTTGTCTACTGAACACTGTTAAAGTCCAGGGGCTTGTTACCCCTTCCTACCCTTCTTTTACTATAAAAAGGTGTGCAAAGTTTTACTGTTTGTCTTCCTTTTTTTAAAAGCAGCCACGATTTGTCGGGGGGAAAACCTGATCATAAATGATTTTGTAAGGAATTTATGATTAAATCAAATCAATTATTTGGTGTTCTGTTCCCAAAAATTAGGGGCCGTCCTCAAACTTATACCAATATTTTAAAATTATGAGACAGACCAAAAAAATAGACAGTTCATATAAAGACACAGCGAGTTTCCACCATTGTGAAGGTCACAGTGTCCTCATATGAACTGTCTTTTCTAAATACAGTGCTTTGAAAAAGTATTCATACCCCTCGAAATTCCCCACATTTTGTGATGTTGCAACCAAAAATAACGTCAATGTATTTTATTGGGATTTTATGTGATAGACCAACACAAAGTATCACATAATTGTGAAGTGGAAGGGAAATGATAAATGATACAAATAAATACGTGAAAAGTGTGGGGGGGAGGGAGCATTTGTATGGCGCCCCCCGGAGTCAATACTTTGTAGAACCCCCTTTCTCTACAAGTCTTTTTGGGGATGTCTCTACCAGCTTTGCACATCTAGAGAGGACATTTCTGCCCATTCTTCTTTGTAAAATATCTCAAGCTCTGTCAGATTGGATGGAGAGCGTCTGTGAACAGCAATTTTCAAGTCTTGCCACAGATTCTCAATGTGATTTAGGTCTGGACTGTGACTGCGCCATTCTAACACATGAATATGCTTTGATCTAAACCATTCCATTGTAGCTCTGGCTGGATGTTTCGGGTCGTTGTCCTGCTGGAAGGTGAACCTCCGCTCCAGTCTCAAGTCTTTTGCAAGTCTCAAGTTGATCTTCCCATCAACTCTGACCAGCTTCCCTGTCCCTGCTGAAAAAAACCATCCCCACCACTTGATGCTGCCACCACCATGTTTCACGGTGGGGATGGTGTGTTCAGGGTGATGGGCGGTGTTAGTTTTCCCCCCACACATAGCGTTTTACTTTTAGGCCATAAAGTTGAATTTTGGTCTCCTCTGACCAGATCACCTTCTTCCACATGTTTGCTGTGTCCTCCACATGGCTTCTCACAAACTACAAACAGGACTTCTTATGACTTTCTTTCTCCAATGTCTTTCTTCTTGTCACTCTTCCATAAAGGGCAGATTTGTGGAGAACACGACTAATAGTTGTCCTGTGGACAGATTCTCCCACCTGAGCTGTGGATCTCTGCAGCTCCTCCAGAGTTACCATGGACCTCTTGGC
The DNA here is from genome assembly GCA_037952925.1 of Lithobates clamitans. NCBI lineage: Eukaryota > Metazoa > Chordata > Amphibia > Anura > Ranidae > Lithobates > Lithobates clamitans. The sequence continues at coordinate 45,441 of JBBGZY010003163.1, read as the reverse complement.
TCTTCTCTGATGAATGTTCTCCTTGCCCGGCCGGTCAGTTTAGGTGGACGGCCATGTCTTGGTAGGTTTGCAGTTGTGCCATACTCTTTCCATTTTCCGATGATGGATTGAACAGAGCTCCATGAGATGGTCAAAGCTTGGGAGATTTTTTTTATAACCTAACCCTGCTTTATACTTCTCCACAACTTTATCCCTGACCTGTCTGGTGTGTTCCTTGGCCTTCATGATGCTGTTTGTTCACTAAGGTTCTCTAACAAACCTCTGAGGACTTCACAGAACAGCTGTATTTATACTGAGATTAAATGACATACAGGTGGACTAAATTTACTAATTAGGTGACTTCTGAAGGCAATTGGTTCCTCTAGATTTTAGTTAGGGGTATCGGAGTAAAGGGGGCTGAATACAAATGCCCCTCCCCCCCACACTTTTCACATATTTATTTGTATCATTTATCATTTTCCTTCCACTTCACAATTATGTGTCACTTTGTGTTGGTCTATCACAGTGATGGCGAATCTTGGCACCCCAGATATTTTGGAACTACATTTCCCATGATGCTCAACTACACTGCAGAGTGCATGAACATCATGGGAAATGTAGTCTCAAAACATCTGGGGTGCCTAGGTTCACCATCACTGGTCTATAACATAAAATCCCAATAAAATACATTTATCTTTTTGGTTGTAACATGACAAAATGTGGACAGTTTCAAGGGGTATGAATACTTTTTCAAGGCACTGTAAAATCTGAGCCTACTTTGCTCTGGGTCAGGAGTAAGTAACACAGGACAACAATGCACTCATATGGCACAGTCCTTATATTTAAAAAAAATACTCCTAATCACTCTGCTACAAGGGACAGTCCCACAGGCACACATAAACCTCAGCACAAAGGATCAATATGACAAGAATTGGACTGTTCCATTACATTCACCTTTCTGCACACATAAAGTTATCACATTGTCTGAGCCTACCTCTTTAAAATAAAAACCGCTCCTAAGAGTGTGAACACTTTGGTCAGGACTATGTAGAGGGAGGGAGAAAGAAAGAGGATGGGGTGAGGAGGGGGTTGGGAGAAAATGGAAGCTCAGGAAAGGGAGGATTAAGAAGGGGAAAGAGGGAGAAAGGAAAAGGGGCGGGTATGAGAGAGAGAGTAAGGGGGGGGGGGAGAGGGATCAAAGGGGGGAGGGAGAGGGATGGAAGGTATGGTAAAGAAAAGGGGGGGTAGTGAAAACAGGGAGGACAGAAAGAGGAGAATGAGGTAACAAAGACAGAGTGAAAGAGAGGGGCAGAAGGAGAGAGATAAGGGGGGGGGGGGGCAGAGTGGGGGTAGAGAGAGAGATGGGGTGGGGCAGGGCGGATGGAAGGTATTGTAAAGAAAAGGGGGGGTGTAGAGAAAACAGGGGGGGACAGAGAGAGGAGAATGAGGTAACAAAGACGGAGTGAAAGAGAGGGGCAGAGGGAGAGAGATGGGGTGGGGGGGGGGATGGAAGGGAGAGAGGGGAGGAGGAGGAGGAGGGGGGGGATATGTTCAGAAAGCAGAATGTGTATACAGCTCACTCACAAATAATGGACCCCCCAGGGCCCAGGCTCAGTTCATCTCGGGCTCCGTCATCAGTCTTGGTCCCCCCCCCCTCATGGTCGGGTAGCCTATAGGCAGCAAGCAGACAGGATCTGAGCTGACGTGGGTGCAGTGCCCACACAACTCCTAGGTCTGCAGCCCCTAACTCCACAGGTTCAGCGCTCCACCACCTCTCAGACCTGCAGCATAGGGCAGAGGAGGAGTTCCAGAGCACACCCCCCCTCTGCAAACTTTATAGGTGGTGGGATAAGGAAAAATGTCAGGCAGTTCCATCAGTGTTGATGCAGGCCATGTGCCCTGCTGAGTAGAAAAACCTGTCCCCTGCCAGCGTGCTACATAGAAGGACTGCTGCTCTCTGTGTGGAAGCAGTGGTCTCTTTGCAGAGGTCCAACACACTTCCTGCTGGGTCAGACCTTACGGTTCTGCAATCAGCAAAACGAATGCTTCCTGCTGGTGAGCTCTCTATAGGAGAAGCCGTGCGCTCCTCTGTCTGTGGCTCTCCCGCTGCAATATTCCAGTCGTCCATGGTGCCTTCCAATCTCCAACATTGTTCCACATTACCCCCCCAACCTCTCAAAGTGCCTCCCAGCTCTCTTAGTAGCACATAGTGCACCGTGAGAGCCTTCAGCCTCCACAGTGCTACCCAGTCCCCCACCCTGCTGCAGATTCTTTCATAGTGCCCCCCAACCTCCAACATTGTTCTGCAGTGCCTCCCAGCTCCCATAGTGCCCGCAGTGCCGCCTGACAGCTTTCAGCCTCAACAGTGCTCTGAAGTCCCCTACCCTGCTGCAGATCCTTCAGTCTTCTATCCTCCAGTCCTCCAAAATGTCTTCCAACCTCCAACATTGTTCCATAGTGCCCCCCAACCTCCCACAGTGCCCCCCAACCTCCCACAGTGCCTCCCAACCTCCCACAGTGCCTCCCAAATTGGCCCACAGTGTTCCTGAGAGCCTTCAGCCTCCATGCCTCCATAGTGCTCCCCGGTCCCTCACTCTGCTGCAGATCCTTCAGTCTTCCATAGTGTCTCCCAACCTCCAACATTGTTCCACAGTGCTCCTCAGCCTCCCCCCATTGCCACCTAGCCTCCCACAGTGCCCCCCACCCTGCTGCAAATCCTCAAGTTATCCATAGTCCCCCCCCCAACCTCCCACACTGCCACCTATCCTCCCAGTGTCCTCCACTGTGCTGCAGGCCCTCCATAGTGCCCCCCAACCTCTCACATTGCCATCTATTCTCCCACAGTGTCACCCTACCTGCTTTAGACCCTCCAGTCCTCCATAGTGTCCCCCAACCTTCAACATTGTTCCACAGTGCCCCCATCCTCCTACAGTGCCTCCCAGATCCTATAGTGCTCTCAGCCTCCCATAGTGGCCTATAGTACTCCTCAGCCTCCCCCATTGCCACCTAGACTCCCACAGTGTCCCCCACACTGCTGCAGAGCCTCCAGTCCTCCAAGATGCCTTCCAACCTCCAACATTGTTCCACAGTGCCTCCCAGCTCCCATAGTGGCCCACAGTGCCCCTGAGAACCTTCAGCTTTCATAGTGCTCCCAAGCCCCCCATCTGCTGCAGATTCTTCAGTCTTCCATAGTGTCTCCCAACCTCCAACATTGTTCCACCGACCTCCCCAGCTTCCCCCATTGCTACCTAGCCTACCACAGTGTCTCCCACCCTGCTGCAAATCCTCCAGTCCTCCATAGCCCCCCCAACCTCCCACACTGCCACTTATCCTCCCAGTGTCCTCTACCCTGCTGCAGGTCCTCTATAGTGCTCCCCAACCTCCCACATTGTCACCTATCCTCCCACAGTGTCACCCTACCTGCTTTAGACCCTCCAGACCTCCATAGTGTCCCCCAACCTTCAACATTGTTCCATAGTGCCCCCCATCCTCCTACAGTGCCTCCCATCTCCCATAGTGCTCTCAACCTCCCATGATGGCTCATACTGCCCCCTAAAAGCTCAGAGCTGCCCCCCCCCCACCCCCAACCTCCCAAACTCCCACATAGCAACCGAGCCTCCCACGGTGCTCTCCAGCCACTTACAGAAGCCTCATCCCCTACATAGACACTAGGTCTTTGCAGCTTCTTTTCGATGACCAGGTAGGGGAGGAGACCTGTAAGTGACCTCCATCAACCATCCAGAGCTGTGCTGTGTGGCAGATATGTGCAATTCTCAGGACCGGATTGACAGAAATACAAATATTTTGGTGGGTAAAACATGTTTTTATGATCTGTGTATTTAGCTGGAGTTCTAGAAAAAAAAGGAGAACATACAGTTTACCAAGAATTAGGGCCCGTTGCATATACATGTGTTTATGTTCCTGCATTACAAAGAGTTGCATTAAGGCAGCTAATTCAAATAAATGGGGTAGCAATGCACCAAAACATCCAAAAAAACTGACACGCAGCATTTTTATCTCCCTCAAATAACTACATGTACATTTTCTTCTGTGTGAATGGGGTCAAAATCGAATGTTATTCGTCTTTTTTCTCTCCGGGTCGAATATTCTTTATTTATACAGAATAGAGTAAGCCAAGAAAATGCAGCATTATGGCCACTAGATGGAGATGATGAGCATAGGAAATACTTATTTATATATATAGTCACTTACAGTGACTGAAAAAAAGTATTTGATTGGCTGCTGATTTTGTACATTTGCCCACTGACAAAGAAACGATCAGTCTATAATTTTAATGGTCAGTTTATTTTAACAGTGAGAGAATAACAACAAAAATATCCAGAAAAACGCATTTCATAAAAGTTATAAAATGATTTGCATTTTAATGATTGAAATAAGTATTTGATTCCCTATCAGTCAGTGAGATTTCTGGCTCCCAGGTGTCTTCTATACAGGTAACGAGCTGAGATTAGGAGCACTCTCTTAAAGGGAGTGCTCCTAATCTCAGCTTGTCGCCTGTATAAAAGACACCTGTCCACAGAAGCAATCAATCAGATTCAAATCTCTCCACCATGGCCAAGACCAAAGAGCTGTCCAAGGATGTCAGGGACAAGATTGTAGACCTACACAAGGCTGGAATGGGCTACAAGACCATCGCCAAGCAGCTTGGTGAGAGGGTGACAACAGTTGGTGCGATTATTCACAAATGGAAGAAACACAAAATAACTGTCAATCTCCCTGAATACAAGATCTCACCTCGGGGAGGTTCAATGATCATGAGAACGGTGAGGAATCAGCCCAGAACTACACAGGAGAATCTTGTCAATGATCTCAGCTGGGACCATAGTCACCAAGAAAACAATCGGTAACACACTACACCGTGAAGGACTCAAATCCTGCAGCGCCCGCAAGGTCCCCCTGCTCAAGAAATCACATGTACAGGTCCGTCTGAAGATTACTAATCAACATCTGAATAGTTCAGAGGAGAACTGGGGGAAAGTGTTGTGGTCAGAGGAGACCAAAATCAATCTCTTTGGCATCAACTCAACTCGCCGTGTTTGGAGGAGAAGGAATACTGCCTATGACCCCAAGAACACCATCCCCCACCGTCATACATGGAGGTCCTATGACCCCAAGAACACCATCCCCCACCGTCATACATGGAGGTCCTATGACTCCAAGAACACCATCCCCCACCGTCATACATGGAGGTCCTATGACCCCAAGAACACCATCCCCTCCTTCATACATGGAGGTCCTATGACCCCAAGAACACCACCCCCCACAGTCATACATGGAGGTCCTATGACCCCAAGAACACCATCCCCCACCGTCATACATGGAGGTCCTATGACCCTAAGAACACCATCCCCCACCGTCATACATGGAGGTCCTATGACCCCAAGAACACCATCGCCCACCGTCATACATGGAAGTCCTATGACCCCAAGAACACCATCCCCCACAGTCATACATGGAGGTCCTATGACCCCAAAAACACCATCCCCTACCGTCATACATGGAGGTCCTATGACCCCAAGAACACCATCCCCCACCGTCATACATGGAGGTCCTATGACCCCAAGAACACCATCGCCCTCTGTCATACATGAAAGTCCTATGACCCCAAGAACACCATCCCCCACCGTCATACATGGAGGTCCTATGACCCCAAGAACACCTTCCCCCACCGTCATACATGGAGGTTGAAACCTTATGCTTTGGGGTTGTTTTTCTGCTAAGGGGACAGGACCACTTCACCGCATCAAAGGGATGATGGACGTGGCCATGTACCATCAAATCTTGGCTGAGAAGCTCCTTCCCTCAGCCAGGGCATTGAAAATGGGTCAGGGATGGGTATTCCTGCATGACAATGACCCAAAACACACGGCCAAGGCAACAAAGGAGTGGCTCAAGAAGAAGCACATTAAGGTCCTGGAGTGGCCTAGCCAGTCTCCAGACCTTAATCCCATAGAAAATATGTGGAGGGAGCTGAAGGTTCGAGTCACCAAACGTGGGCCTGGAAACCTTAATGACTTGGAGAAGATCTGCAAAGAGGACAAAATCCCTCCTGAGATGTGTGCAAACCTGGAGGCCAACTCCAAGAAACGTCTGACCTCTGTGATCGCCAACAAGGGTTTCTCCACCAACTTCTAAGTCGTGTTTTGTGAAGGGGTCAAATACCTATTTTACTCATTAAAATGCAAATCAATTTATAACTATTCTGTCTCTCACTGTTATAATAATCCGACCAATAAAATTATAGACTGATCGTTTCTTGGTCAGTGGGCAAACGTACAAAATTGGCAGGGGAGCAAATACTTTTTGACCCCTCACTGTAGGTTGAGCTGAAGATCATAGGAAATAAGTGGCCATAATGTGGTATTGAAGAACACTATGAAGAACATTACTACACCCAAGAGAAAAATAACCTAAAACGTTCGGTTTTGTCCCCACTTGTACATGGAGTTTTACAGGACACATTTTTTTTATAAGTGTCCTTTTATTGGTATTAATGTCACTTCCATTTCATACGGAGGATTCCATCCACACTGAACGAGATACATTTCATGGGGCCACTGTTACTTCTCCCCGGCCGAATTCATTTACATTTATATTAATCTTTGAATTTATTACAATTGTTCCATTGTTTACCCGGCTCCGGGGGAATAACAATCGGTCGGATTACGCTAAGCGCCCGCCAGCCACTTTGTGCTATTTACATAAATAAGGTTCCATATGACGGTGGGATGTGACGGGGCCTTCTCTGTGTCTCCGCAGATATCAGGGAACCTCAGCGTGCCTTGGATTACCGAGTGTTCCCGGAAAAGAACAGTGAGTGAGTTTAATAAAGTAGCATTTGTAGAGCTTTAAAACGCAATCCTTTTGTTTAAAATTGAATATTGCGGCTTTATAGAGAGAAAAAAAAGTGTTTTATTTGAAATGAAATGTTGTTTGGGGGGGGGGGGGGTGCGGAGGGGCTTATTTTATGACTGGTGATCATGAAGGATGGCCGGATTTTTTGTTCAAAAACATTTTTTTGAGTGTTTTAATGGAGGCGAAACAATAATAAAGGTAATAAGAGAAGAGGATAATAAAAAATATCCGAGGTAGATCCAGATGAAGAAGAAGAAATAGTAGGAGGGATACAATGTAGATCCAAAAGAAGAACAACAATACTGTAGTAGAAAAGATCCAAGGTAGATCTCGATGAAGAAGAAAAAAAGGGTGCAAGGTAGATCCAGAGGAAAAAGAGAATAGTAGAAAGGATACAAGGTAGATCCAAAGGAAGAAGAGAATAGTAGAAAGGATAGAATGTGGATTTGGAAGAAGAAGAGAATAGGAAGGATACAAGGTAGATCCAGATGAAGGAGAGTATGTTCAAAGGGATACAAGGTAGATCCAGGTGAAGAGAATAGTAGGAAGGATATGAGGTAGATCCAAAGGAACAAGAGAATAGTAGAAATGATACAAGGTAGATCCAGATGAAGAGAATAGTAGAGAGGATCCAAGGTAGATCCAGAGGAAGAAGTGAATAGTAGGAAGGATACAATGTAGATCCAGAGGAAGAAGAGAATAGTAGAGAGGATACAAGGTAGATCCAGAGGAAGAAGAGAATATTAAAAAGGATATTAGGTAGATCCAAAGGAAGAAGAGAATAGTATAAAGGATACAATGTAGATCCAGAGGAAGGAGTAGGAGAGAATAGTAGAAAGGATACAATGTAGATCCAGAGGAAGGAGAGAATAGTAGAAAGAATAGAATGTGGATTTGGAAGAAGAAGAGAATAGGAAGGATACAAGGTAGATCCAGATGAAGAGAATAGTAGAGATGATCCAAGGTAGATCCAGAGGAAGAAGAGAATAGTAGGAAGGATACAAGGAAGATCCAGAGGAAGAAGAGAATATTCAAAGGGATACAAAGTAGATCCAGAGGAAGGAGAAGTAGAGAATAGTAGAAAGGATACAATGTAGATCCAGAATAAAAAGAGACTAGTAGAAAGGATTCAAGGTAGATCCAGGGGAAGAAGAGAATAGTAGAAAGAATACAATGTGGATTCAGAAGAAGAAGAGAATATTCAAAGGGATACAAGGTAGATCCAGAAGAAGAGAATAGTAGAAAGGATACAATGTATATCCAGAAGAAAAAGAGAATAGTAGGAAGGATCCAAGGTAGATCCAGATTAAGAAGAGAAAAGTAAAACGGATACAAGGTAGATACAAACGAAGAAGAGAATATTCAAAAGGATACAAGGTAGATCTAGAGGAAGAAGAGGATAGTAGAGAGGATACAAGGTTGATCCAGAAAAAAAAGAGAATACTATGTTTCCCCCGAAAATAAGACCTACCCCGAAAATAAGACCTAGCGTTATTTTCCAGGAAGGCTGCAATCTGAGCGCTACTCCAAAAATAAGCCCTAGTTTAAAATGCTTGTAAAATCCGATAGTCCACTCTATTTTAGTAGTATATACTATACAAGGTGTGCGATGCTCTAATATAATTGCAGGGGAAGAGAGCTCTGGCAGGTCACAGAAGCGCAGAGCGGCACTATAACGAAGGTATTTGGTACAATTATATTACAGAAACATTATACATTGTACATTATATAATAGTGTAATAGAGTGGATTATAGGATTTTACAAGCATTTTAACTCTGTTCACACCGGGAGAGAGAAGACAGCACATTACATGATAAGACCTACCCCGAAAATAAGCCCTACTGTGTTTTTTGTTTCCAAAATTAATATAAGACCCGGGCTTATTTTCGGGGAAACCTGGTAGTAGGAAGGATACAATGTAGATCCAGAGGAAGAAGAGAATAGTAGGAAGGATACAAGGTAGATCCAGAGGAAGAAGAGAATAGTAGAAGAATACAATGTAGATCCAGAAGAAGAAGAGAATAGTAGGAAGGATACAAGGTAGATCCAGAGGAGGAAGAGAATTTTCGAAAGGATACAAGGTAGATCCAGAGGAAGGAGAGAATAGTAAAAAGGATACAATGTAGATCCAGAAGAAAAAGAGAATAGTAGGAAGGATACAAGGTAGATCCAGAGGAAGAAGAGAATAGTTAAAATAATACAATGTAGATCCAGATTAAGAAGAGAATAGAAGAAATAATACAAGGTTGATCCAGAGGAAGAAGAGAATAGTAAAAAGGATACAATGTAGATCCAAAAGTAAAAGAGAATACTTGGAAGGATACGAGATAGAGCCAGAGGAAGAAGAGAATCGTAGAAAGGATTTACGTAAGACAGCACATTACATGGTAAGACCTACCCCGCAAGTAAGCCCTACTGTGTCTTCTGTTGACAAAATTAATATAAGACCCGGGCTTATTTTTGGGGAAACCTGGTAGTAGGAAGGAATCAAGGTAGATCCAGAGGAAGAAGAGAATAGTAGAAGGATACAATGTAGATCCAGAGGAAGAAGAGAATAGTAGAAGGATACAATGTAGATCCAGAGGAAGAAGAGAATAGTAGAAGGATACAATGTAGATCCACAAAAAGAAGAGACTAGTAGAAGGATACAATGTAGATCCAGAGGAAGAAGAGAATAGTAGAGAGGATACAATGTAGATCCAGAGGAAGAAGAGAATAGTAGAAAGGATACAATGTAGATCCAGAGAAAGAAGAGAATAGTAGAGAGGATACAATGTAGATCCAGAGGAAGAAGAGAATAGTAGAAAGGATACAATGTAGATCCAGAGGAAGAAGAGAATAGTAGAAGGATACAATGTAGATCCAGAGGAAGAAGAGAATAGTAGAAGGATACAATGTAGATCCAGAGGAAGAAGAGAATAGTAGAGAGGATACAATGTAGATCCAGAAAAAGAAGAGAATAGTAGAAGGATACAATGTAGATCCAGAGGAAGAAGAGAATAGTAGAAGGATACAATGTAGATCCAGAAAAAGAAGAGACTAGTAGAAGGATACAATGTAGATCCAGAGGAAGAAGAGAATAGTAGAAAGGATACAATGTAGATCCAGAGGAAGAAGAGAATAGTAGAAGGATACAATGTAGATCCAGAAAAAGAAGAGACTAGTAGAAGGATACAATGTAGATCCAGAGGAAGAAGAGAATAGTAGAGAGGATACAATGTAGATCCAGAAAAAGAAGAGAATAGTAGAAGGATACAATGTAGATCCAGAGGAGGAAGAGAATAGTAGGAAGGATACAATGTAGATCCAGAAGAAGAAGAGAATAGTAGGAAGGATACAATGTAGATCCAGAGGAAGAAGAGAATAGTAGAAGGATACAATGTAGATCCAGAGGAAGAAGAGAATAGTAGAAGGATACAATGTAGATCCAGAGGAAGAAGAGAATAGTAGGAGGATACAATGTAGATGCACTTTATAGGACGGGGAAATGTCGCTCTCAGTTGATGGATCGATGGAATGGGAAGCGGATATTTTGCTGCCCTCATAGAAAGTTCTTTTGTTGTGTGAAATTGATGATGTTGTTTTCCTCCAACCGGAAGACTCGCTTTGTCTGCTGTGTGATTCTTCTTTGGAATGTCGGTAGATCGGCGGTTGATAAGTAGCGCGGCTCGTATCTCGCCCGGCGGGTTCAGCCGTACAATCCGCATTGATCGGCGTCCTGTCTGCAGAGGAATGAATTCCTTCCCTGATAACGTCTCTCTTATTTCCGGATTTAGCTGGAAATCCTGCGAATTCGCCGGCTGAGCGTCCCGACCGCGAGACGAATGTCTGCTTTCTATATTCTGCAGAAGAATGGAAATAACTGTCACAAATACCTGTAAAATGAGACTATAATATCCGTGATACGCTCAGCTGTGTACATTACAGAATGTGGGGGAGGGGATTTTTTTACAGGGAACCTGCTGTCAATGCCTTCATCTACTTTTCTCTCCAGAAGGACGGCACCATCTTTGTTCAGGCATCATCCAGGGTCACCATCTAATTCCTGGACTGAGATGTCTGACACAGATCATCCCCTGCTGCAGCCTCTCACCTTGTGACTTGATACAAAGTTACAATGTACAGTCTGATCACTGAGGGGAGGGGAGACTGAGGAAATGACTCCTCCTCCTTCTACATCGTTACAATGTACAGTCTGATCACTGGGGGAGAGGAGTCTGAGGAAATGCTTCAACCTCCCTGCAGCAGACTGATGACATAATTCTCCCAGCATGCCCCTCTCTGGCCTAGGCAGAGTCATCTGATTGGATTTGAAGGGTGGCTTTCCTATCTTGTTATTGTATCCAGTAAAATGTCATAAATGTGTAGCCAGGTCATCTTGGAATCGGCCCTCATGGGAATGTTTGACCATTCTTCCAGAAGCGCATTTGTGAGGTCGGGCACTGATGTTGGACAAGAAGGCCTGGCTTGCAGTCTCCACTCTAATTCATCCCAAAGGTGTTCTATCGGGTTGAGGTCAGGACTCTGTGCAGGCCAGTCAAGTTCCTCCACCCCAAACTCACTCACCCATGTCTTTATGGACCTTGCTTTGTGCACTGGTGGGCAGTCATGTTGGAACAGGAAGGGGCCATCCCCAAACTGTCCCCACAAAGTTGGGAGCATGAAATTGTCCAAAATGTCTTGGTATCCTGACGCCTTAAGAGTTAAGAGTTTGGCCCCTTCACTGGAAATAAGGGGCCAAACCCAACCCCTGAAAAACAACCCCCGACACCATAATCCCCCCTCCACCAAATGGTTTGGACCAGTGCACAAAGCAAGGTCCATAAAGACATGGATGAGCGAGTTTGGGGTGGAGGAACTTGACTGGCCTGCACAGAGTCCTGACCTCAACCCAACAGAACGCCTTTTGGATGAATGCACGCCAGGCCTTCTCATCCAACATCAGTGCCTGACCTCACAAATGCTCTTCTGCTTTCTGATTACGTTGCATTGATGGTCACATTGCTGGTGGTATCGGAGAGCCTGGCTCTGTCCGTTCTGAGGCCTTGCACACTGCCATCGGGGGGAGGGGGGTTCCTGGCTGACAAATGTTCTATGACTAGTAAGCCTCGTGCTGGGCGCAGGTGAGCTCTGCGGATGCGGCGATGCTTTGATGTTCAGGATCTGGGGGGGGGGAGGGGAGCCGGTGTGTGGGGACCCCCTACTGCCCGCTCTGTGATTCCAGCTTAGTGTAATAAGATGTCTGTGATCAGAGACACCGGGCATGTGGCTGAGAACAGCAACGGCTAAACCGGCTCAGGGAAATCATTACAGAGCGAACGTTTTCCCGAACCTCCGGGGGCCAAATATCCAGAATGTACAGCGATGATTGTACAAGACGACTTCATACACCGACAGAGGAAATCCTTCTACAACCTTTCCGAATAGATACTTTGTATTCTTATTGGATGTTTCGATTTGTATAATACAATCATTTTTTTGGTTCTATTGTTTCTTATCTCTGTAGGATGCGGAGGGGGGGGGGGGGGAGGATTTGCTAAAACTGGAGAGTGAAAAATCTGGTGCAGCTGTGTATGGGAGCCAATCAGCTTCCAGGTTTTATTGTCAAAGCTTAACTGAACAACTTGAAGTTAGAAGCTGATTGGCTCCCATGCGAAGCTGCTCCAGATTCTACACTTTAGTAAATCAACCCCCTTCAAGGTCTATTAGGATCGCTATACTAAAACTGGGTACGGTCTCCCTCACTTCTTCATGGCATGGACTCCACCAACATTCCTCTGACTTTGTGCTCCATGTTGACACAATTTCTGCAGCTTCGTCAGCTCCACATCCATGCTGTAAATCCCACAAATCCCAAAGGTGTTCCATTGGATTCAGATCCGGTGACTGGATTGGAAGACGGTCCATGTCCAATGTGAGAAGAACAGTCCTGTTGATTGCAGGAGCGTACCTGGGAGGAGACGTAGCAGAGGTTGCTATCAGAGGAGTGTAACCAAACAGACAACTGCAGAGCATGCTGGTGACCGCATGGAGACACACAAGCCATGGAGGTGCACAGGGGCAGCTAGAGGCACAGGTTGATTTTGGAGACACAGAAGTCATGCAGGTACACAGGGGCAGCTAGAGGCACAGGTTGATTTTGGAGACACAGAAGTCATGGAGGTGCACAGGGGCAGCTAGAGGCACAGGTTGACTTTGGAGACACAGAAGTCATGGAGGTGCACAGGGGTAGCTAGAGGCACAGGTTTATTTTGGAGACACAGAAGTCATGGAGGTGCACAGGGGCAGCTAGAGGCACAGGTTGACTTTGGAGACACAGAAGTCATGGAGGTGCACAGGGGTAGCTAGAGGCACAGGTTTATTTTGGAGACAGAGAGGCGCACTGAAGTTGCACAGGTGCACTTGTAGACACAGTGTATTGGAATCATAGGGGTGCACATAGAGAAATAGAGGAGCACCTAAGGTACTGGTGGCACTGGGTTGCACTTGGAGGCAAGGACTAGCATTGAGGGTGGTGGTGGCACAGGGGTGCACTTGGAGGCAAGGAGAAGCATTGAGGGTGCTGGTGGCACAGGGGTGCACTTGGAGGCAAGGAGGGGCATTGAGGGTGCTGGTGGCATAGGGGTGCACTTTATGACATGGAAGAGGGTGCTAGTGGCACAAGGGTGCAACTGGGGACAAGCAGAAGCACCAAGGGCACCGGTGGCACAGGGGTACACCTGGAGACACAGAGGTGCACAGAAGCATCCTTGAATCATAGGGGTGCAAATGGAGACACGGGGGTGCTTGAGGAGACACAGAGGCATAGTGGAGGCACAGGGTAGCTCTTGGAGACATGGAGGGTCACAGAGGCGCTCTGGTGGCACAGGGGTACACTGGGAGACACAGAGGTGCACAGAGGCATGCAGGAGTGTCAGGGGTGCACTTAGAGACAAGGAGGAGCACAGAAGGTGCTAATAGCACAGGGGTACACTTGGAGACACAGAGGTACACAGAGACATGCAGGAGTCAAGGGGTGCAAATGGAGGCAAGAAGGAGCACTGAGGGTGCTGGTGGCACTGGGGTACACCTGAAGACACACGCAGAAGCATCCTTGAGTCATAGGGGTGCAAATGGAGACACCAGGGTGTATGAGGAGACACCGAGGCATGCTGGAGGCACAAGAAAGCTCTTGGAGACACGGAGGGTCACAGAGGCGATCTGGTGGCACAGGGGTACACTGGGAGACACAGAGGTACACAGACACATGCAGGAGTCGCGGGGGTTCAAATGGAGGCAAGGAGGGGCATTGAGGGTGCTGGTGGCACTGGGGTACACCTGAAGACACACACAAGCATCCTTGAGTAATAGGGGTGCAAATGGAGACACAGAGGCATGCTGGAGGCACAGGAAAGCTTTTGGAGACACCGAGGGTCACAGAGGCGCTCTGGTGGCACAGGGTACACTCTGAGACACAAAAGCACACAGAGGCTTGCTGGAGGCACAGGAAAGCTTTTGGAGACACCGAGGGTCACAGAGGCGCTCTGGTGGCACAGGGTACACTCTGAGACACAAAAGCACACAGAGGCTTGCTGGAGGCACAGGAAAGCTTTAAGAGTCATGGAGGATCATAGAGGTGCTTTGGTGGCACAGGGTTACACAGAGAGACACAATGGCACACAGAGGCATGCTGGAGTCCTGTGGAGGTTACAACGGGATCATAAGAACATGGGAGGCATAGATGAGACAATTGTTGGGGTACTGAAGGACATTGGAAGTACAGGGCTCAACTAAGGCGTAGTGACACATTTCTTGAATACTGAGCCATGCTTTGCTACATCATTTAGGCCAATGGCAATAACAAAATAGTCTCTTTGGGCAAAACCCAGAAGTGCTGGTGGCCACTCTATGGAGAGAAGGCCTAGTGCTGCATCCTGGGAGAGGCGAATATAACCTACCATCTGTGTACCTGTGCATTGAGACCCATCAGCCCAGGATACCATTTACCTGTCCAGATTTGGTGATCGATTTGGTGATCTCACTGGAGCTTCCACTTCCTGTTCTTGGCTGGCAGGATCCCAATGTGGCCTTCTCCTACTCAAGGTCGTGCATGTTGTGCGTTCTGAGATGCTTACCTCAGTTTTAAAGAGTGGTTTTCCGAGTTACCGGGGACTTTCCAGCAGCTGAAATCAGTCCAGCCATTCTCCTCCAACCTCTCCTAATATCAAGACATTCTCATCTGCAGATGCACCATTCTGAGTAAACTCTATAAACTGTTCTACATAAAAATCCCAGGAGATCAGCAGTTCTAGAAATACGCAAACCATCCTGTGCCAACAACCATGCCATGGCCACAATCAATGAGATCACATTTCCTGGCTGAGGGGAACCCAGTGAGTGTGGTCTTCTGCTGGTGTGCTCCATCCTCCTCGGGGTTTTGTGTGTTTTATATTCTGAGATGCTTTCCTGATCACCATAGTTGTACAAAGCGGTGAACTGAGTTTTATCATGGCCATTCTGCCCATTCCAACCAGTCCCATAATTCTTCTCTGATCTCTCATCAACAAGACGTTTCCACCTGCAGACTGATCTACAAGGTATTCCCAGGAGTTCCAGAAAAAATGCAACCAGCCCATCCTCCACCAACAACCATGTCACGGTCACAGTTACTGAGATCACATTTCTTGGTTTATGGGAACCCAGAGTGGTCTTGGTCTACTTGTTGCCTAATCCCAACCTTAAATAGTACCTCTTCCCTATTGAACTGTAATTACCCAAGAGGGGAACCGGCTGGGACTTTAACGATACTAGACATGTGCAATTTGTTTCATTCCGAATTCGTGCCTCTCGTACTCCAGAAATAAATTCAGTTATTTTTATTCACCAAGATCTAGAAAAAAAAAATTTGATATTGGGTGGAGTGATCCTTTAACATCCCGGCTCCATTTCAGCCCATCGCCTTCAATAGTCTCTCTGTTCAGCCTACAAGTGGATTTGCGTCGTTCGCCGCCTGGCTGAGTCCGGGAAGCGGCGCGAGTTAATGACTTCTATTCATGTTGTCGCTGATCCGTGTAAATAACGGTAAAAGGAGGAAAGAAAATAGTTATGCGGGAGGCAAAACATTGATTATCCAGATTAGCCGCGGCAGAAGAATAGCGTGTTACCTTCTCATTATACCGCGTTTCATTCCTGTGCTAAACAGCTTTCACGCTGGTAGGACGTATTATACGGGAACAATCAGCCGTAACCTCCTACGCCTGCTTTTCACACCCTGGCTCTAGACCCCTCCTTTCATTCAATGTCCATAGACCCCTCTTTATCCCTTGTCCATAGACCATTCTTTCATTGCATGTCCATAGACCACCCCCCCTTTATCCCCTGTCCATAGACCACTCTTTCATTGCGTGTCCATAGACCACCCCCCCCCCCCACATCCCCTGTCCGTTGGCCACTTATTCATTCAATATCCATAGACCCCCCCGTCATCCCCTGTCCGTAGACCACCCTTTCATTCAATCTCCATAGACCCCCCCTTCACCCCCTGTCCATAGACCACTCTTTCATTGCGTGTCCATAGACCACCCGCCCCCCCCCCCCAACATCCCCTGTCCGTAGGCCACTTATTCATTCAATATCCATAGACCCCCCGTCATCCCCTGTCCGTAGACCACCCTTTCATTCAATCTCCATAGACCCCCCCCCCCTTCATCCCCTGTCCATACAGTAGATCACCCTTTCATTCCCTGTCCATGGACCCCTCTTTATCCCTTGTCCATAGACCA
Organism: Lithobates clamitans; assembly: GCA_037952925.1. Taxonomy (NCBI): domain Eukaryota; kingdom Metazoa; phylum Chordata; class Amphibia; order Anura; family Ranidae; genus Lithobates; species Lithobates clamitans. The sequence continues at coordinate 28,824 of JBBGZY010003163.1, read as the reverse complement.
CCCTTTCATTTAATGTCCATAGACCCCCCCCCTTCATCCCCTGTCACTAGACCACTCTTTAATTTTGTGTCAATTGATGTCCATAGACCACTCTTTCATCTCCCACATATAAATCTACCTCTTATCCTGTATTTATACACCCACCTTTTATGCTACTATTTCTATCTTCCACATGTAGACCCGCCTTCCATCCTTCACCCTATAGACCCACTTTTTGTCCTCAAAACGTTCACCCCTTGCTTTCCATTCAACAACCATAGAGCCCCTTCCACCTCTTGCCCATATTCTTGCATTTCATTCTTTATCTATAAGCCCACTGTTCATGCTCCAGCCATAGAGACCCACCTTTTGCTGCCCTGACCATAGACCTACCTTTCATCCTTTTTCTACACCGCCCTTTAAATCCACACCTAAAGATCATTATTTCATAATATTTTTTTTTCATCCACTTCCCATAGACCCACCTTTCATCCTTTGACCGTAGAACCAACATTAAAATACTCCCACACTGCCTTTCATAGTCCGTCCATAGACCAACCATTTATATTCCACCCATAGACCTGCCTTTCATACTCCTCCTACAGATTCAATGTTCATCTTCCATCCATAGACCTATTTTTTTATCCCTATCTTTCTTACCCACTCATGGACCCACCATTCATCACTTATCCACAGAGCCTCCCATTTACTCCCCCTCCATAGACCTGTCCTTCATCCATCACCCATAGACCTGTCTTTTCACCCATATACCCACCTTTTGTTGTTCAGACACCCAATTTCATCTCTTGCTTTCCATCCTTCATCTGGAGACCCCCCTTTCAACTCCTACCCATAAACTTGCCTTTCATTTCTTATCCATAGACCAACTCTTCATGCTCTGGCCATAGACCCACCCTTTACTTTCCCGACTAGAGACCTTCCGTTTACCGCCCTGACCATAGAACTATCACTGATCCTCGCCCATAGACCCACCTTTTACCCTCCTGCCCATAGACCCACCTTTCATTTTCCACCAATTAGCCTGCCTTTTATACTCCACTCATAGACTCAACTTTCATCCTTCATCTAAAGATGTAATTTTTATTCCTTGACTATAGACCCACCCGTCATACTCTCCCCACAGACCGCCTTTCATCCTCTGACCATAGACCCATCTTTCTTACTCCACCCATGGACCCACATTTCAACACTCATCCGTAGACCCACCAATTTATCCCACTTATAGACCCGCTTTTCTTCCTCCAACCAAAGACCCACATTTTATCCATTGCTTTACATCCACTATTCCCAGATCTTCACCTACTGCCCATAGATCTGCCTTTTTATTCCCTACCCAATATCCTGCCATTCATCCCCTGTCCATATACTTAGATGAGTGTAGAGGCGCGCTCAGTATAAAGGTACGTCACACTTGTCTATATACTGTCTATGTACAGGGCCTTTCACCCCCCCCCCCCCCACCTCTTATATCCTCCACCCATAGACCCACCTTTCGTTTGTTCAAATAGACACCCAACTTTCAACCCTTGCTTTCCATTCTCCATCTTCAGATCCCCCTTTTTAACTCCTACCCATAGACCTGCCTTTCATTCCTTATCCGTAGGCCCGCTTTTCATGCTCCCACCATAGACCCACCCTTAACTGCCCCGATCATAGACCTATCCCCCATCCCCGCCCATAGACCCACTTTTTACCCTCTTGCCCATAGGCTCACCTTCTACCTAAAACCCTTCCCCCACACACTCATTTTTATCCTTCCTCCCCACAGACCCACCTTTCACTGCTCCTGCCCATAAACCTAGTCGTCCCCCCACCCCCCATAGACACCTCTCCCTTCCCCACCCACCATAATACTCCCTTTTACCCCATCTCTTGTTCCCCTGAGATGAGGCTAATACTAGGGTTGCTGTCACAATGTACTGTATAATCATAATCGTTTATTCAGTGTGTATATTCATGAATAGATCATTTAAAGCAGGGGTCTCAAACTGGTGGCCCTCCAGTTGTTGGGAAACTACAAGTCCCATGAGGCGTTGCAAGGCTGACAGTTACAGTGCCTTGAAAAAGTATTCATACCCCTTGAAATTTCCCATATTTTGTTACAACCAAAACCATAAATGTATTTTATTGGGATTTTATGTGATAGACCAACACAAAGTGTCTCATAAATGTGAAGTGGAAGGAAAATGATAAATGATACAAATAAATATGTGAAAAGTGTGGGGGGGGGGGGGCATTTGTATGGCGCCCCCCGGAGTCAATACTTTGTAGAACCCCCTTTCCCTACAAGTCTTTTTGGGGGTGTCTCTACCAGCTTTGCACATCTAGAGAGGGACATTTCTGCCCATTCTTCTTTGTAAAATATCTCAAGCTCTGTCAGATTGGATGGAGAGCGTCTGTGAACAGCAATTTTCAAGTCTTGCCACAGATTCTCAATGTGATTTAGGTCTGGACTGTGACTGGGCCATTCTAACACATGAATATGCTTTGATCTAAACCATTCCATTGTAGCTCTGGCTGGATGTTTCGGGTCGTTGTCCTGCTGGAAGGTGAACCTCCTCCCGGTCTCAAGTCTTTTGTAGACTCTAACAGGTTTTCTTCTAAGATTGTCCTGTATTTGTCTCCATCCATCTTCCCATCAACTCTGACCAGCTTCCCTGTCCCTGCTGAAGAAAAGAATCCCCACCACATGATGCTGCCACCACCATGTTTCACGGTGGGGATGGTGTGTTCAGGGTGATGTGCAGTGTTAGTTTTCCCCACACATAGCGTTTTGCTTTTAGGCCATAAAGTTGAATTTTGGTCTCATGTGACCAGATCACCTTCTTCCACATGTTTGCTGTGTCCTCCACATGGCTTCTCACAAACTACAAACAGGACTTCTTATGACTTTCTTTCACCAATGTCTTTCTTCTTGTCACTCTTCCATAAAGGGCAGATTTGTGGAGAACACGACTAATAGTTGTCCTGTGGACAGATTCTCCCACCTGAGCTGTGGATCTCTGCAGCTCCTCCAGAGTTACCATGGACCTCTTGGCTCTTCTCTGATGAATGCTCTCCTTGCCCGGCCGGTCAGTTTAGGTGGACGGCCATGTCTTGGTAGGTTTGCAGTTGTGCCATACTCTTTCCATTTTCCGATGATGGATTGAACAGAGCTCCGTGAGATGTTCAAAGCTTGGGAGATTTATTTATAACCTAACCCTGCTTTATACTTCTCCACAACTTTATCCCTGACCTGTCTGGTGTGTTCCTTGACCTTCATGATGCTGTTTGTTCACTAAGGTTCTCTAACAAACCTCTGAGGGCTTCACAGAACAGCTGTATTTATAGTGAGATTAAATGACACACAGGTAGACTCTATTTACTAATTAGGTGACTTCTGAAGGCAATTGGTTCCACTAGATTTTAGTTAGGGGTATCAGAGTAAAGGGGGCTGAATACAAATGCCCCCCCCCCCCACACTTTTCACATATTTATTTGTATCATTTATCATTTTCCTTCCACTTCACAATTATGTGTCACTTTGTGTTGGTCTATCACATAAAATCCCAATAAAATACATTTACGTTTTTTGGTTGTAACATGACAAAATGTGGGAAATTTCAAGGGGTGTGAATACTTTTTCAAGGCGCTGTACAAGCATGACTCCCTCAGGCAGGGGCATGATGGGACTTGTAGTTTCCGCAACAGCTGAAGGGCCCCCAGTTAGAGAAGACCTGATTTAAAGGAACTGTATGTTGGTGGTCTTTGGTGGTTTCTTTCCACTTATCTTACATCTACCGGGACCTTAAGCCAGCAGAGTCTCGGCACTGCAGGGCCGCGGTGCTGACTATCCAAACACTGGCAACTGAAGGGGTTAAACCGGCTCTGGTAAAATATCCAGAAATAAGGTAAAAATGATTTATTATTCAAGTCTTGAGAAAATCCTTTTGGGTTTGGACTGGGCTTTCATTTACATATTGTACTTTGAAGAATCTCCCCGTAGCTTTGTTAATGTGTGAAGACTCTGGCTGGGAATGGAGGTTTAATCCCCGGCGCCCTCCAATATTTCGGCGGTATTAGGAGTAAACTCTTGTTTAATAAACCCTATAAGATTTCATGAATATTCCCCAAATGGAGAAGGGATGAAGCTCGAGGATCAGCCGTGAGTCCGCAGCCGACATCTTTTTTTTTTTTTGAAGTCTTTAAATTATTTCTCCGCAGCGCAGAGATTCGCGAATCCGGGGGAAAAGTGCAGGAAAGGGCGCCAGGCTGTGGTGAGGATAATCGGGATCTGGGCTGAGCTCCATCATCAGTGGAATCCTAAATACCCTCTTCACGCGGGACTTCCCTTTGTATGAGAGCAATGTGAACAGCGAGCCTTTAAAGCGCCCTTCAGCTCCTGTTTAGGAATGTTATACACAGATCCTAATGGGGGGGGGGGGGGGGGGCTGATTGCCACTTTTAACGAGCTGCTAGCAGGCTTTGGCAGGCTTTTAACAAGCTTCAAGTTGTGTTGAAGCCTGCTAGCAGCTTGTTTAACCCCCTTCAATACCCTTCCTGGCCCAGGCCGATTTTCAGCTCTCAGCACTGTCACAGTTTGAATGACAATTACGCGGTCATTCTACATTGTAGACAAATGAAATTTTTATCACACATTTAGAACTTTCTTTTGGAGGTAATTAACCACTTGCCACCCGCCATATAGCAAAATGAGGCCGGCAAAGTGGTTGCGATATCCTGACTGGGCGTCATGTGACATTGTCGGGATATCAAGCCCGCAACTCTGATTTAGGTAAAGAGTCTCTGACAGAGACTCTTTACCACGTGATCAGCCATGTCCAATCACGATGTACACAGGAAGAGCTGTTGATCGTTGATCTGACAGACACGAGTAGAGGAGAGCCGATCGGCTGCTCTCCTGACAGGAAGGGGGGGGGGTTTGTGCTGATTGTTTATCAGCGCAGCCCCCCTTGCATGCCTGCCCAGGACCACCAGGCAGCTGCCAATCAGTGCCAATAAAAAATGCCTGCCAGTGCCACCAGTGATGCCTATCAGTGAAATATTTCAGTGCCAGCCATCAGTGCCCATCAGTGCTGCCTATCAGTGCCCATCAGTGCCATCTATCAGTGCAACCCATAAGTGCCCATCAGTGCTGCCTATGAATGCCCATCAGTGCCACCTATCAGTGCTGCCTATCAGTGCCCATCAGTGCCGCCTATGAATGTCCATCAGTGCCACCTATCAGTGCTGCCTATCAGTGCCTATCAGTTCCGCCTATAAATGCCTATCAGTGCCACCTTTTAGTGCCACCTATCAGTGCCCAGCAGTGCTGTCTATCAGTGCCACCCTAATATAAAAGAAATTGCGTTGCGCTAGATTAAATGTACTACAGAGAAATATCCTAAAAAATTATGTTTTCAAAATATCTCATTATTTACCTCAATTATGCATAACTATGTTAAAAAAACTAATTTAAATATAATGAAATACTCCTGTGAAGAAATAATATCACTCCTGTGCAATGTGCATAAGTATATGGACAATCAATAAAAGTGCATATAGTGCCAAAAGATATATATTTTTTTTTTAAAGGTGACTGCAAACAAAAAGCATGCAATACTTCATGTAACGTGCAGCATGCAAAACATCAAAAAAACGCAAAAATAGCTTAAATATAAAGTTCTTATATAAGTGTCCCAAAATTGCAACTAAAAAGTGTTTCCTTGTCCATAAATCTCCATTGAGTGTCCAGGTAATCCAATGTGCCGAATTCCAGTGTTTTGAATAATGGTATTGTGCCAAAGTGCCCCCCCACAGTGGTTGCGCTCACCTTAGAGCGTGTGACACAGCTTTTACCTTGTGTCAAAACACGCTATGTAGCCACCCCCTGGGCTATATGCGAACGCTAGATCGATCTCCACTCTGGGTCAATTAGGCTCCATAGACATTAATCATAAAAACAAGGAGAGACTATATAGTGTAATTCCACTTTAAAAATTTATTCCAACAAGACAACTTTCCCACAAAGGGGTACTCACATTTCATGGGTGCTGTTGTGCACCAAACAGTAAAAAGCTCCAAAAGGGTATATTGTGTGGTCTGCCGCGGGGTATGTGCTTCTCCCGGCTCAGCTGTTCACTATTCCGCTGTACGCTGCTCGCTCCGTCCTGGCCCCTCCCCTACGCGTGTTCGACACAGGGAGTCACGTGTCTTCATCAGGGGGATATAATTGGACGGGCGCTCTATCTCTTAAATACTCTCCCGGCGGCCATTTTCCCTAAGATCTCAGACTACTCGTCAACAGGCTCCTTTCCTCTATCTAATGTGTGACGCTAGACATAGCTCAAACGAAGGACATGGTGTCTAATAGACCTTCCACCGCAAATACGATTTTAACTTAGCTCAATCCAGGACGGAGCTTGGGAAAGCAACATACCGCACAGCAACCCAATATAGCAAATAGATACAAAAAATACATAAATAATAGGTAGTCATTTCGAAGTATCATATTCTTAACCCATTAAAATCGTATATTTATTAAATATATAAAAAATCAGTGCCACCCATAAGTACCCATCAGTGCAGCCTTTCAGTGCCCATCAGTGTCACCTATCAGTGCCCACCAGTGCCACTCATGAGTGCCCATCAGTGCTGCCTATCAATGCCGCCTATCAGTGCCCATCGTCAGTGCCCATCAGTGCCACCTCATCAGTGCCATCTCATTGGTGCCACCTCATCAGTGCCATCTCATTGGTGCCACCTCATCAGTGCCCATTAGTGAAGGAGAAAAATTACTTATTTACAAAATTTCATAACAAAAACAAAGGAAAACTTTTTTTTTTCAAAAATTTCGGTCTTTTTTTATTTGTTTTCCAAAAAAACAAACAAACAAACAAAGAGTTGATCAAATACCACCCAAATAAAGCTCTATTTGTGGGAACAAAATGATAACAATTCAGTCTGGGTACAGTGTCACATGACCGCGCAATTGTTCATTTAAACAGCGACAGCGCTGAAAGCTGAAAATTGGCCTGGGCAGGAAGGTGCGAAAGTGCCCTGAATTGAAGGGGTTAATTGCTACTGGGTTTCAAATTTTTTGCTAAATAAGCGAAAGAAGACTGAAAATTGTAAAAAAAAACAAAAAACAAAAAGAAAACTGAAATTTTTTCTATCAATTACCGTAATTTTCCTTTCCTGACAGACTCCATGGCAGCCTACGTGTGTGTTAGCCCCAACTCCATAACTATCCTATAGGACCCCTCTCCCATAGATCTTCGCTCCGGGCCAAGGGCCGTGTTCCGTAACTTAACCTACTCCAGACATTGGGAGGGACTCCTGCTGCCATGGAGTCTATCAGGAAAGGAAAATTACGGGAAAGTATTTGATAGGAAATTTTCCGTTTTCCTGACAGACTCCATTGCGGCCTACGTGTGGGGAAAGCTCGCCGTACACACCCAGGCGGGCTAATGCTGAGCAAAGAAGATTTATTCAACACCGTCAACCGAAAGTAATTGTAAACCAAAACTGACCGAAAATAGGCCAGCTGGTCCAACACCATAATGGGACTTAAGCGTGTCCAGGGGCAAGGTGGCAAAAAAAACCAGGGGCTTCAGTCACCGGGGGGGGGGGGTTAGTACCTACCTGACGCGCGCTGACCTACTTGACACTGACCTACATTGACTTACCTGACACACACTGACCTACATTGACCTACCTGACCTACACTGACCTACCTGACACACACTGACCTACCTGCCACACACTGACCTACACTGACCTACCTGACACACACTGACCTACCTGACACACACTGACCTACACTGACCTACCTGACACACACTGACCTTCACTGACCTACCTGACACACACTGACCTACGTGAGACACACTGACCTACCTGACCAGACTTCAGGTGTCCTCCTGCATCTCAGCGTTGCGCCCATCACACAGTAGAGTAGACTCCAGGCAGCCAGAGCCATGATGAGGAGAGAAGAGCCGCCCGCCCGAGTGCCGAGTGGGGTCGGGATCTTCTGAAAGTGGCGCGGCGGCCGCATTGTAATTCCCGCCTTCTGGAGCCTGCAGCGTCTATGATGGACGTCACACATCCCGTGGTCCCGGCATTGGAACAGTGGGACGTCCATCATAGGCGCTGCAGACTCCAGAAGGCGGAACCCGCTAATACACTCGGCCGTGCTCGGGATCAGATCAGTCCCCGCTCGGCGGCGGCTCTCGGGGCTAATAATAGAACCGTGCCCACTTGAGACCCGGGGCTTTTTGGGGACCCACTCGGGGCTTCAACCACTGTCAGCCCCCCCCCTGTTGACACCACTGATAGTGTCGATAGAAGACCAGGAAGCTCCCCTGCAGATTACTTTGGGAGCGACATGTCCTGAAGCTGCCCAAGATGTCGAAATGCTTCCGGGATGAATGCGCCGCCACTGCTTCCCGGAGGAGCCAAGCCCTTCCCTTTATAAGCCCATTGAATAGCCTGAATGATCCGAGCAGCAGTGGATCTAAATTAGGCCGGCATTCCCTTGTTCTTTCCATGGAGGAGGATGAAGAGAAAATCTGATTGACGAAAGGGGAGCCTTGGCTTCCAGATACTGTTTTAGAGTGTATCAAGGAGATGGACATCCAGATTATCTACTGATCTGAAGGTGGGGAGCTGTCAAGGCTCAGCCCTTCCCTCTCTGAGTTGGCCGCTGAGCTGTCGGCTAATTACCAGCTCCTATCTCTCTCCACAGTGACTCAGCTGTTGATGATATCCTGCTCGTCAGTCCTGCCTACTTAAGCCGTTCAGTCCAGAGGATCTCTGCCTTCGCCTTGGTCAACATCACAGAAACTTACTCCTGCGATCCTGTTCAAGACTTGCTTTGCTGACAACCCTTCTGGCTCCAGATCCTGCTTGCTGTTCCACTACATTGATCCCTGACTTCTGGCTTGGCTTAAGTAGGCAGGACTGACGAGCAGGATATCATCAACAGCTGAGTAACTGAGGAGAGAGATGGGAGCTGGCAATTAGCCGACCAGCTCAGAGAAGGAAGGGCTAAGCCCAGCCCTGACAGGAGCACAACCTCTTGATTCTCATGGAAAATTGTGGTCACTTTAGGGGTTGGGCCCCCAGCATGGGGATTAGCACCACTCTATCTGGAAAGAAAGTTAGAACAGGCTCCTTTGAACCCAGGTCCCCTGATTTCAGATGCTCTTTTTGCCGAAGTGACGCCCACCAGAAAGGTGGTTTTAAGAGTAAGTTCTTTAACCGAGACACGGCCCTTGGCCCGGGGCAAAGGTCTATGGGAGAGGGGTCCTATAGGGTAGTTATGGAGGCGGGGCTAACCCACACGTAGGCTGCCATGGAGTCTGTCAGGAAGCGCATTATTTTTCGTTTCTGTTATAACATCTTCATTAATTTCGGCCAAATTGTATTCTGCTACATTTCATTGGTCAAAATAACCCACATCAGCATCTATTATTTAGTCTGTAGGAAAGTTATAGAGTCCACAATCTATGAGATATATATCTGAAAATCGATCAATCCTGATGTACTGACGGCCGATCTCATTTCTTGAAGCCCGAAAACGCCAGGACAGTACAAATACCCCCCAAAATGACCTTTTTGGGGAAGTAGACAGTCCAAGGTATTTAGTAGGAGGCACAGTTAGTTTTTTGAAGTTGTAATTTTTTGTCACATTTTTTTGGAAAATGAGAAATTTAAAAATTTTTTTTTTTTTTTTTCACAATTTTTTTTTGTTACATACTGTCACCGGTGCAGTACAGCATCATCATATAATGGGTGTAGCCGTGATCAGTGACACCGACTGAAAAAAATTTAATTATTATTATTTTTTCTTTCTTTTTTATTCTGCCTTTTCCCTATTCTCTATTTTTTTCTATTCTTCTTTTTTTTTTTCTTTTTTATTACATTACATTAAAAAATATTTATTAAACACTGTGACCAGAGCTATACAGTGTTACCATCCCTCAAAATTTCTGCTCTGTGAGTGTGGAGCGGGGGGCGGACTGGGCCGACCGTTTTCTTGGCTGATCGCTTCCGCCATCTAATGCCCTGTAAAAAAGGCCACACCTCTTCTGCCAGAAGCGATCAGCCAGGAAACTGTCAGGAGAGCCGGCCGGGTCGCACAGAGCGGGGATCTCCCGCTGTCACACATGCTGTATATGAAACGCTAGCCACTGTCAAACGAAGTCCCGCCTCCTGGACCGGCTCCTATGATAGACAGCAAACTGGTCCAATGTCGGTTCAGGAGGCGGGACTTTGTTTGACATCGACCGACATTTCAAATACAAGCCGAATCTCAGCGGGAGATCCCCGCTCTGTGTGATCCGGATGGCAATCCTCCCGATTCCTCCCTGTGGCCTCGTGCTGCATTGATGGGCACTGATAGGCTGCATTGATGGGCACTGATAGGCTGCATTGATGGGTACTGATGAAGCTGCATTGATGGGCACTGATAGGCTGCATTGATGGGCACTGATAGGCTGCATTGATGGGTACTGATGAAGCTGCATTGATGGGCACTGATAGGCTGCATTGATGGGCACTGATAGGCTGCATTGGTGGGTACTGATGAAGCTGCATTGATGGGCACTGATGAAGCTGCATTGATGGGCAATGATGAAGCTGCATTGATGGGCACTGATAGGCTGCATTTATGGGCACTCATGAAGCTGCATTGATGGGTACTGATGAAGCTGCATTGATGGGCACTGATGAAGCTGCATTGATGGGCACTGATGAAGCTGCATTGATGGGCACTGATGAAGCTGCATTGATGGGCACTGATGAAGCTGCATTGATGGGTACTGATGAAGCTGCATTGATGGGCACTGATGAAGCTGCATTGATGGGTACTGATGAAGCTGCATTGATGGGCACTGATGAAGCTGCATTGATGGGTACTGATGAAGCTGCATTGATGGGTGCTGATGAAGCTGCATTGATGGGCGCTGATGAAGCTGCATTGATGGGTACTGATGAAGCTGCATTGATGGGCACTGATAGGCTGCATTGATGGGCACTGATAGGCTGCATTTATGGGTACTGATGAAGCTGCATTGATGGGCACTGATGAAGCTGCATTGATGGGTACTGATGAAGCTGCATTGATGGGCACTGATGAAGCTGCATTGATGGGTACTGATGAAGCTGCATTGATGGGCACTGATGAAGCTGCATTGGTGGGTACTGATGAAGCTGCATTGATGGGCACTGATGAAGCTGCATTGATGGGCACTGATGAAGCTGCATTGATGGGCACTGATAGGCTGCATTGATAGGCACTAATAGGCTGCATTTATGGGTACTGATGAAGCTGCATTGATGGGCACTGATGAGGCTGCATTGATGGGTACTGATGAAGCTGCATTGATGGGCACTGATGAAGCTGCATTGATGGGTACTGAGGAAGCTGCATTGATGGGCACTGATGAAGCTGCATTGATGGGTACTGATGAAGCTGCATTGATGGGCACTGATGAAGCTGCATTGATGGGCACTGATAGGCTGCATTGATGGGCACTGATAGGCTGCATTGATGGGCACTTATAGGCTGCATTGATGGGCACTGATGAAGCTGCATTGATGGGCACTGATGAAGCTGCATTGATGGGCACTGATGAAGCTGCATTGATGGGCACTGATAGGCTGCATTGATGGGCACTGATGAAGCTGCATTGATGGGCACTGATGAAGCTGCATTGATGGGCATTCATTAGGCTGCACTGATGGGCACAGTTATCTGTAAATAACTTTGCAGTGCATTGCAGCAGAGATATAATTTTATTTCATTTTAAAGAGGATAAATAATAGAATCAAATCTACAGTAACCATATAATTTTTTTTTTATTTAATTTTTTTTATTTGTTTTTTTTTTTTTAATAGTGACCCCCGAGGGGCCGGGGGGGGGGGGGGGGGTTGTTTTGCTTTCCTGTAAACCAGCCAATCAGAGTTGAGATGGTTTGCACTCCATAGACACTTTTTGATCCTTATTATATCTAATAACGCAGAGTTTGTACCGATCGTAAATCCCCCGGAGTTCCCTGGTAAAGAAATCCGCGCAACAAATCACGCGGCGCTGAGAACGGCGTCCAGCCGCTTCACTACTGTCGCCATTTCCTGATCAAACACAGAGCTGAGTGATATCAGTGGGATTCCTCTCCTCAGATCTCTCTGCTGCGTTTCGGATTGCCAGATGTGCATTTTAATGAGACGTCTGCAGGCAACGTGATGTGATATTGATCGTGTGTAGAACCCGGGGTCATGGGAAAGATACGAAGCCTGAGACTCCTGAAAATGCTGATTGCCTGGCTGCTGTGTTTATTTTCTGAGTCGTTATCTGGAACAAGCATGCCGTCAGTGAAATCGCAACTCTGAGGGCCGATTCACACCAGAACTGCACAGGAACGCTGTCCGTATTTCCTGTGCGAATCCTCTGCAGTGCGATTTTGCAGCCCCTTTCCTGCACTGCATTCGGTGTACCAGAATACAATATACCTGTATACAGGATACAAAGTAACATTGTTTATAAACATTGATCAGATAGGAGATACAAAGTAACATTGTTTATAAACATTGATCAGACGGGAGATAGAGAGATACAAAGTAACATTGTTTATAAACATTGATCAGACGGGAGATAGAGGGATACAAAGTAACATTGTTTATAAACATTGATCAGACAGGAGATAGAGAGATACAAAGTAACATTGTTTATAAACATTGATCAGACAGGAGATACAGAGTCAGAGGATCATTAAGACAGCCAGACAACTAGAATTTTCAGAAAGAGAGTTCGGAAATGGCAGCCTTCATGTTTCTCAAAGCAAGTTCTGAATTTTGTTGGTGAAATATATTGTAACTGTTAGTAAATAGAAGCCGCTGTTTAGAAGTCTGTCACAAGACTGAGTGTGGAGCTGTTGATGTAATGTATGGAGAATGACCCCCAATATAGAGCGTGGAGCCGTTGATGTAATGTATGGAGAATGACCCCCAATATAGAGCGTGGAGCCGTTGATGTAATGTATGGAGAATGACCCCCAATATAGAGCGTGGAGCCGTTGATGTAATGTATGGAGAATGACCCCCAATATAGAGCGTGGAGCCGTTGATGTAATGTATGGAGAATGACCCCCAATATAGAGCGTGGAGCCGTTGATGTAATGTATGGAGAATGACCCCCAATATAGAGCGTGGAGCCGTTGATGTAATGTATGGAGAATGACCCCCAATATAGAGCGTGGAGCCGTTGATGTAATGTATGGAGAATGACCCCCAATATAGAGCGGTTGAGCCATTGATGTAATGTATGGAGAATCACCCCCAATATAGATCGTGGACCTGTTGATGTAATGTATGGAAAATGACCCCCAATATAGAGCATGGAGCTGTTGATGTAATGTATGGAGAATGACCCCCAATATAGACCGTGGACCTGTTGATGTAATGTATGGAAAATGACCCCCAATATAGAGCATGGAGCTGTTGATGTAATGTATGGAGAATGACCCCCAATATAGAGCGTGGAGCCATTGATGTAATGTATGGAGAATGACCCCCAATATAGAACGTGGAGCCGTTGATGTAATGTAAGGAGAATGACCCCCAATATAGAGCGTGGAGCCATTGATGTAATGTATGGAAAATGACCCCCACTATAGAGCGTGGAGCCGTTGATGTAATGTATGGAGAATGACCCCCAATATAGAGCATGGAGCCATTGATGTAATGTATGGAGAATGACCCCCAATATAGAGCGGTTGAGCCGTTGATGTAATGTATGGAGAATGACCCCCAATATAGAATGTGGAGCCGTTGATGTAATGTATGGAGAATGACCCCCAATATAGAATGTGGAGCTGTTGATGTAATGTATGGAGAATGACCCCCAATATAGAGCGTGGAGCCGTTGATGTAATGTATGGAGAATGACCCCCAATATAGAGCGTGCAGCCGTTGATGTAATGTATGGAGAATGACCCCCAATATAGAGCGTGGAGCCGTTGATGTAATGTATGGAGAATGACCCCCAATATAGAGCGGTTGAGCCATTGATGTAATGCATGGAGAATGACCCCCAATATAGAGCGTGGAGCCGTTGATGTAATGTATGGAGAATGACCCCCAATATAGAGCGTGGAGCCGTTGATGTAATGTATGGAGAATGACCCCCAATATAGAGCGTGCAGCCGTTGATGTAATGTATGGAGAATGACCCCCAATATAGAGCGTGGAGCCGTTGATGTAATGTATGGAGAATGACCCCCAATATAGAGCGTGGAGCCGTTGATGTAATGTATGGAGAATGACCCCCAATATAGAGCGGTTGAGCCATTGATGTAATGTATGGAGAATCACCCCCTATATAGATCGTGGACCTGTTGATGTAATGTATGGAAAATGACCCCCAATATAGAGCGTGGAGCCGTTGATGTAATGTATGGAGAATGACCCCAATAAAGAGCGGTTGAGCCGTTGATGTAATGTATGGAGAATGACCCCCAATATAGACCGTGGACCTGTTGATGTAATGTATGGAAAATGACCCCCAATATAGAGCATGGAGCTGTTGATGTAATGTATGGAGAATGACCCCCAATATAGAGCGTGGAGCCATTGATGTAATGTATGGAGAATGACCCCCAATATAGAACGTGGAGCCGTTGATGTAATGTAAGGAGAATGACCCCCAATATAGAGCGTGGAGCCATTGATGTAATGTATGGAAACTTACCCCCAATATAGAGCGTGGAGCCATTGATGTAATGTATGGAGAATGACCCCAATATAGAGCGGTTGAGCCGTTGATGTAATGTATGGAGAATGACCCCCAATATAGACCATGGACCTGTTGATGTAATGTATGGAAAATGACCCCCAATATAGAGCATGGAGCTGTTGATGTAATGTATGGAGAATGACCCCCAATATAGAGCGTGGAGCCATTGATGTAATGTATGGAGAATGACCCCCAATATAGAACGTGGAGCCGTTGATGTAATGTAAGGAGAATGACCCCCAATATAGAGCGTGGAGCCATTGATGTAATGTATGGAGAATGACCCCCAATATAGAGCGTGGAGTTGTTGATGTAATGTATGGAGAATGACCCCCAATATAGAGCGTGGAGCTGTTGATGTAATGTATGGAGAATGACCCCAAATATAGAATGTGGTGCCGTTGATGTAATGTATAGAGAATGACCCCCAATATAGAGCGTGGAGCTGTTGATGTAATGTATGGAGAATGACCCCCAATATAGAACGTGGAGCCGTTGATGTAATGTAAGGAGAATGACCCCCAATATAGAACGTGGAGCCATTGATGTAATGTATGGAGAATGACCCCCAATATAGAACGTGGAGCCATTGATGTAATGTATGGAGAATGACCCCCAATATAGAACGTGGAGCTGTTGATGTAATGTATGGAGAATGACCCCCAATATAGAACGTGGAGCCATTGATGTAATGTATGGAGAATGACCCCCAATATAGAGCATGGAGCCATTGATGTAATGTATGGAGAATGACCCCCAATATAGAACGTGGAGCCGTTGATGTAATGTATGAAGAATGACCCCCAATATAGAGCATGGAGCCATTGATGTAATGTATGGAGAATGACCCCCAATATAGAACGTGGAGCCGTTGATGTAATGTATGGAGAATGACCCCCAATATAGAGCATGGAGCCATTGATGTAATGTATGGAGAATGACCCCCAATATAGAACATGGAGCCGTTGATGTAATGTATGGAGAATGACCCCCAATATAGAACGTGGAGCCATTGATGTAATGTATGGAGAATGACCCCCAATATAGAGCGTGGAGCCGTTGATGTAATGTATGGAGAATGACCCCCAATATAGAACGTGGAGCTGTTGATGTAATGTATGGAGAATGACCCCCAATATAGAACGTGGTGCCCTTGATGTAATGTATAGAGAATGACCCCCAATATAGAACGTGGAGCTGTTGATGTAATGTATGGAGAATGACCCCCAATATAGAGCATGGAGCCGTTGATGTAATGTATGCAGAATGACCCCCCAATATAGAACGTGGTGCCGTTGATGTAATGTATGGAGAATGACCCCCAATATAGAACGTGGAGCTGTTGATGTAATGTATGGAGAATGACCCCCAATATAGAACATGGAGCTGTTGATGTAATGTATGGAGAATGACCCCCAATATAGAGCGTGGAGCCGTTGATGTAATGTATGGAGAATGACCCCCAATATAGAGCGTGGAGCCGTTGATGTAATGTATGGAGAATGACCCCCAATATAGAACGTGAAGCTGTTGATGTAATGTATGGAGAATGACCCCCAATATAGAACGTGGAGCCGTTGATGTAATGTATGGAGAATGACCCCCAATATAGAGCGTGGAGCCGTTGATGTAATGTATGGAGAATGACCCCCAATATAGAGCGTGGAGCCGTTGATGTAATGTATGGAGAATGACCCCCAATATAGAACGTGGAGCCGTTGATGTAATGTATGAAGAATGACCCCCAATATAGAGCGTGGAGCTGTTGATGTAATGTATGGAGAATGACCCCCAATATAGAGCGTGGAGCCGTTGATGTAATGTATGGAGAATGACCCCCAATATAGAACGTGGAGCCGTTGATGTAATGTATGGAGAATGACCCCCAATATAGAGAGTGGAGCCGTTGATGTAATGTATGGAGAATGACCCCCAATATAGAACGTGAAGCTGTTGATGTAATGTATGGAGAATGACCCCCAATATAGAACGTGGTGCTGTTGATGTAATGTATGGAGAATGACCCCCAATATAGAGCGTGGAGCTGTTGATGCAATGTATGGAGAATGACCCCCAATATAGAACGTGGAGCCGTTGATGTAATGTATGGAGAATGACCCCCAATATAGAGAGTGGAGCCGTTGATGTAATGTATGGAGAATGACCCCCAATATAGAACGTGGAGCTGTTGATGTAATGTATGGAGAATGACCCCCAATATAGAACGTGGAGCTGTTGATGTAATGTATGGAGAATGACCCCCAATATAGAGCGTGGAGCCGTTGATGTAATGTATGGAGAATGACCCCCAATATAGAGCATGGAGCCATTGATGTAATGTATGGAGAATGACCCCCAATATAGAACGTGGAGCCGTTGATGTAATGTATGGAGAATGACCCCCAATATAGAACGTGGAGCCGTTGATGTAATGTATGGAGAATGACCCCCAATATAGAACGTGGAGCTGTTGATGTAATGTATGGAGAATGACCCCCAATATAGAACGTGGAGCTGTTGATGTAATGTATGGAGAATGACCCCCAATATAGAACGTGAGGCTGTTGATGTAATGTATGGAGAATGACCCCCAATATAGAACGTGAAGCTGTTGATGTAATGTATGGAGAATGACCCCCAATATAGAACGTGGTGCTGTTGATGTAATGTATGGAGAATGACCCCCAATATAGAGCGTGGAGCCGTTGATGTAATGTATGGAGAATGACCCCCAATATAGAACGTGGAGCCATTGATGTAATGTATGGAGAATGACCCCCAATATAGAGAGTGGAGCCGTTGATGTAATGTATGGAGAATGACCCCCAATATAGAACGTGAAGCTGTTGATGTAATGTATGGAGAATGACCCCCAATATAGAACGTGGTGCTGTTGATGTAATGTATGGAGAATGACCCCCAATATAGAGCGTGGAGCTGTTGATGCAATGTATGGAGAATGACCCCCAATATAGAACGTGGAGCCGTTGATGTAATGTATGGAGAATGACCCCCAATATAGAGAGTGGAGCCGTTGATGTAATGTATGGAGAATGACCCCCAATATAGAACGTGGAGCTGTTGATGTAATGTATGGAGAATGACCCCCAATATAGAACGTGGAGCTGTTGATGTAATGTATGGAGAATGACCCCCAATATAGAGCGGTTGAGCCGTGGATGTAATGTATAGAGAATGACCCCCAATATAGAGCGTGGAGCCGTTGATGTAATGTATGGAGAATGACCCCCAATATAGAACGTGGAGCCATTGATGTAATGTATGGAGAATGACCCCCAATATAGAACGTGGAGCTGTTGATGTAATGTATGGAGAATGACCCCCAATATAGAACGTGGAGCCATTGATGTAATGTATGGAGAATGACCCCCAATATAGAACGTGGAGCTGTTGATGTAATGTATGGAGAATGACCCCCAATATAGAACGTGGAGCTGTTGATGTAATGTATGGAGAATGACCCCCAATATAGAACGTGGAGCCATTGATGTAATGTATGGAGAATGACCCCCAATATAGAGAGTGGAGCCGTTGATGTAATGTATGGAGAATGACCCCCAATATAGAACGTGAAGCTGTTGATGTAATGTATGGAGAATGACCCCCAATATAGAACGTGGTGCTGTTGATGTAATATATGGAGAATGACCCCCAATATAGAGCGTGGAGCTGTTGATGCAATGTATGGAGAATGACCCCCAATATAGAACGTGGAGCCGTTGATGTAATGTATGGAGAATGACCCCCAATATAGAGAGTGGAGCCGTTGATGTAATGTATGGAGAATGACCCCCAATATAGAACGTGGAGCTGTTGATGTAATGTATGGAGAATGACCCCCAATATAGAGCGGTTGAGCCGTGGATGTAATGTATAGAGAATGACCCCCAATATAGAGCGTGGAGCCGTTGATGTAATGTATGGAGAATGACCCCCAATATAGAACGTGGAGCCATTGATGTAATGTATGGAGAATGACCCCCAATATAGAACGTGGAGCTGTTGATGTAATGTATGGAGAATGACCCCCAATATAGAACGTGGAGCCATTGATGTAATGTATGGAGAATGACCCCCAATATAGAACGTGGAGCTGTTGATGTAATGTATGGAGAATGACCCCCAATATAGAACGTGGAGCTGTTGATGTAATGTATGGAGATTGACCCCCAATATAGAGCGGTTGAGCCGTGGATGTAATGTATAGAGAATGACCCCCAATATAGAGCGTGGAGCCGTTGATGTAATGTATGGAGAATGACCCCCAATATAGAACGTGGAGCCATTGATGTAATGTATGGAGAATGACCCCCAATATAGAGCGTGGAGCTGTTGATGTAATGTATGGAGAATGACCCCCAATATAGAACGTGGAGCTATTGATGTAATGTATGGAGAATGACCCCCAATATAGAACGTGGAGCCATTGATGTAATGTATGGAGAATGACCCCCAATATAGAGCGTGGAGCTGTTGATGTAATATATGGAGAATGACCCCCAATATAGAGCATGGAGCCGTTGATGTAATGTATGGAGAATGACCCCCAATATAGAACGTGGAGCCGTTGATGTAATGTATGGAGAATGACCCCCAATATAGAACGTGGAGCCATTGATGTAATGTAATGAGAATGACCCCCAATATAGAACGTGGAGCCATTGATGTAATGTATGGAGAATGACCCCCAATATAGAACGTGGAGCCATTGATGTAATGTAATGAGAATGACCTCCAATATAGAGCATGGAGCCGTTGATGTAATGTATGGAGAATGACCCCCAATATAGAATGTGGAGCCGTTGATGTAATGTATGGAGAATGACCCCCAATATAGAACGTGGAGCTGTTGATGTATTGTATGGAGAATGACCCCCAATATAGAACGTGGAGCTGTTGATGTAATGTATAGAGAATGACCCCCAATATAGAGCGTGGAGCTGTTGATGTAATTTATGGAGAATGACCCCCAATATAGAGCGTGGAGTCATTGATGTAATGTATAGAGAATGACCCCCAATATAGAGCGTGAAGCTGTTGATGTAATATATGGAGAATGACCCCCCAATATAGAACGTGGAGCTATTGATGTAATGTATGGAGAATGACCCCCAATATAGAGCGGTTAGGCTGTTGATGTAATGTATAGAGAATGACCCCCAATATATCTCTCTTTGTGTCTGGGCAGCTCCAGGATCGCACTCAGTTCAGTGACCATGACCTGGCCACCCTGAAGAAGTACTGGGACAATGGCATGACGAGCTTGGGCTCCGTGTGTCGGGAGAAAATCGAGGCCGTGGCCGCGGAGCTGAACGTGGACTGCGAGATAGTGCGGGTGAGGAGGAAGACGCACATTGGGGGAGGATGAGATATGAAGGGGGAATCAGGGAGGCATTTTTGGAAAATGGTGGAAATTTGTGAGGGAGAATTCAGGGGTGGGGGTGTGGGTTGGGTAAAATGGAGAATTGGAGACGGGGTTGAGTTATTGTGGGGGTTCGAACATGTGAGGGGATTAGGAATTTGGGACATAGTTAAGGAAATGAGGGGAACAAGAAAGCAATTGGGGGAGGGGGATTGTAGAACAGGGTGAGGAAATGGGGAGAATCTGGGAAGTAGTTGGACTGGGAATTGGAGAACGGGTTGAGTTAATGTAGGGTTTGGCGATGGGGAGGATAAAGTGGTAATTGGGGTGATGGGACATGAAAATGGGGAGTGGTCAGGAAGACTTGGGGAGTGGTTGGATTGAGATTTAGGGAGGGGGTTAGGGATTGAGAGGTCTAAGGTGAGGGGTTAAAATTTAGAAAAAATGGGAAATTGGGGAGAAGTTTGATTAAGAATTAAGGGGGGGGGGGGGGCTAGTTCTTTAATGATCAGTCCACATCAAGCGATGTCAATGACTGCCAAATCAATGAATGCCAAGACTGGAGTTTACCCAAAATCCTATACACTCTCTGGCCACTTGATTAGGTCCCCTTTGCTAGTAGTGGTCACCATTATTTTCCAGCACTGCCTTAACCCTCTTGGGCATGGAGGTCACCAGAGCTTCACAGGTTGTCACTGGAGTCCTCTTCCCCTCCTCCATGATGACATCACAGAGCTGGTGGATGTTAGAGACCTTGCGCTCCTCCACCTTCCGTTTGAGGATGTCCCACAGATGATCAATAGGGTTTAGGTCTGGAGACATGCTTGGCCAGTCCATCACTTTTACCCTCAGCTTCTTTAGCAAGGCAGCGGTGGTTTTGGAGGTGTGTTTGGGGTGGTTATCATGTTGGAATACTGCCCTGCGGCCCAGTCTCTGAAGGGAGAGGATCATGCTCTGCTTCAGTAGGTCACAGTACATGTTGGCATTCATGGTTCCCTCAATGATCTGTAGCTCCCCAGTTCCGGCAGCTCTCATGCAGCCTCAGACCATGACACTCCCACCACCATGCTTGACTGTAGACAAGACACACTTGTCTTTGTCCTCCTCACCTGGTTGCCCCCACACACGCTTGTCACCATCTGAACCAAATACGTTTATCTTGGTCTCATCAGACCACAGGACATGGTTCCAGTAATCCATGTCCTTAGTCTGCTTGTCTTCAGCAAACTGTTTGTGGACTTTCTTGTGCATCATCTTTAGAAGAGGCTTCCTTCTGGGACGACAGCCATGCAGACCAATTTGATGCAGTGTGCGGCGTATGGTCTGAGCACTGACAGGCTGACCCCCCACCCCTACAACCTCTGCAGCAATGCTGGCAGCACTCATATGTCTATTTCCCAAAGACAACCTCTGGATATGACGCTGAGCACGTGACCTCAACTTCTTTGGTGGACCATGGCGAGGCCTGTTCTGAGTGGAACCTGTCCTGTTATACCGCTGTATGGTCTTGGCCACCGTGCTGCAGCTCAGTTTCAGGGTCTTGGCAATCTTCTTATAGCCTAGTCCATCTTTATGTAGAGCAACAATTCTTTATATCAGATCCTCAGAGAGTTCTTTGCCATGAGGTGCCATGTTGTACTTCCAGTGACCAGTATGAGAGAGTGAGAGCGATAACACCAAATTTAACACACCTGCTCCCCATTCACACCTGAGACCTTGCAACACTAATGAGTCACGTGACATCGGGGGAGGAAAAATGGCTAATTGGGCCCAATTTGGACATTTTCACTTAGGGGTGTACTGACTTTTGTTGCCAGCGGTTTAGACATTAATGGCTGTGTGTTGAGTTATTTTGAGGGGACAGCAAATTTACACTGTTATACAAGCTGTACACTCACTACTTTACATTGTAGACAAGTGTCATTTCTTCAGTGTTGTCACATGAAAAGATAGAAGAAAAGATTTACACAAATGTGACTGAGGGGTGTACTTACTTTTGTCAGATACTGTATACATATAATGTTTGGGGGGTTCTAAGTAATTTTCTAGCAAAAAAAAAATAATTCAGAGTTTTTTATGTAGGAGAGAAATGTTAGGTCTGGGTGGGAACTGGTTAAATCTTTCCCCGTCATGGAAGGGTTAATGGACGCCGGTCACAGTCTGCTCGGTGAAATAGCGACGATTGTAAAGTAGATTTTCTGGCCACCAACTCCCGATGCCGGGTATGAATTCCAAAGGCAGCTCTTTAAATTGCATGAGACGCAGCGCCTGACAGGAGGCCTGGAATAGATTGGAGCGGGTGCAGAATAAATCTCCACGCTGCAATCCACTTACTCATCCTGTCTGTGCGGCTAAATATAGACACAAACCGCAGGTGAGCGGGATCGATCGGCGAACATCGCTACGCATCCCCCTCACCGTCCGGGAGAATCACCATCACTGTCCTGGACAATCACCCCCACCGTCCGGGACAATCACCCCCACCGTCCGGGACAATCACCCCCACCATCATGGAGAATTCCCCCCACCGTCCTGGAGAACCACCATCACCGTCCGGGAGAATCACCGTCCTGGACAATCACCCCCACCATCATGGAGAATTCCCCCCACCGTCCGGGAGAATCACCATCACCTTCTGGGACAATCACCCCCACCGTCCTGGACAATCACCCCCACCGTCCGGGAGAATCACCGTCCTGGACAATCACCCCCACCGTCCTGGACAATCACCCCCACCGTCCGGGAGAATCACCGTCCTGGACAATCACCCCCACCGTCCGGGAGAATCACCGTCCGGGACAATCACCCCCACCGTCATGGAGAATTACCCCCACCTTCCGGGAGAATCACCCCCACCGTCCGGGAGAATCACCATCACCTTCCGGGACAATCACCCCCACCATCCTGGAGAATCACCCCCACCGTCCTGGACAATCACCCCCACTGTCCGGGAGAATCACCGTCCGGGACAATCACCCCCACCGTCCTAGAGAATCACCATCACCTTCCGGGAGAATCACCCCCACCGTCCTGGAGAATCACCCCCACCTTCCGGGAGAATTACCCCCACCGTCTGGGAAAATCACCCCCATCGTCCGGGACAATCACCCCCACCGTCCGGGACAATCACCCCTACTGTCCGGGAGAATCACCCCCACCGTCCGGGAGAATCACCATCACCGTCCGGGACAATCACCCCGCACTGTCCGGGACAATCACCCCCACCGTCCTGGAGAATCACCCCCACCGTCCGGGACAATCACCCAAACCATCTGGGAGAATCACCCCCACCGTCCTGGAGAATCACCCCCACCGTCCGGGAGAATCACCCCCACCATCCGGGAAAATCACCCCCACCGTCCGGGACATTCACCCCCACCATCCGGGAGAATCACCCCCACCATCCAGGAGAATCACCCCCACCGTCCTGGAGAATCACCCCCACCGTCCGGGACAATCACCCCCACCGCCCTGGAGAATCACCCCCACCTTCCGTGAGAATCACACCCACCGTCCGGGAGAATCACCCCCACCGGGAGTGTAGGAGAAAAAACTGCGCTACAGCAAATATATATGAAGTGAAAAAAAGGGGAGCAGCCAACACTCAAACATACAAGGTTTAAGGTGAATAATAAAATTACAGTCTGGCGCTAACTAAAACTGTATAAATGTGTACCTTAGATATGGTACAGCTGTGGCGAAATAATGTGCAAGTGTACCACAACAAAAACAGAACCAAAGAAAATGCAAAACATTGGGCTAAACAATAGATTGGGTCTGTGCAGCATACAGAGTCCACAATATTGTGACGAGGTAAATTGCTCCCGTGAGGGTGTCTTCAGTTACATGGGGATGGTAATTTGCTTGTCTGCAATTACTTTTCAGTAAACAAATAATGGAGAAGAAATGGGGACTCTTACCAAATGTGGTGGACCCTAAATGTCATATGACAAAAGGGTCATACAGGCTCAAGATCCTATGAAGTATGGAACAGGTGTAGAGGTCAGACGGGTCCTGGTATGGTGCCCCCAACTCTCGGTCCTGGTATGGTGTCCCCAACTCTCGGTCCTGGTACGTTGTCCCCAACTCTCAATCCTGGTACGGTGTCCCCAACTCTCGGTCCTGGTACGGTGTCCCCAACTCTCGGTCCTGGTATGGTGTCCCCAACTCTCGATCCTGGTACGGTGTCCCCAACTCTCGGTCCTGGTATGGTGTTCCCAACTCTCGGTCCGTGGACTTCAAAGGCACTCTGCGGTCAGGACGAAGGTCTCCGAACTCACCTCTTCAAAGGCTCCCAGCAACGAACACATGAAGAAAAGGAAAGGGAAGAAGGACTCCAAATGGTGCAGGTCAAGCCAGGTGGTTTATTGATAACAAATCAAGTATCAAATGGCAGTACAATAAAAGTGATCATGAGCAAAATAAAAGGATAAAAGCTTTTGCCCCAGTTGAAGACCTCCTAGTGTTGAAACCCGTCGGGCCAGCATTCTTGTACCCCACATTGCTTTTATCCTTTTATTTTGCTTGTGATCACTTTTATTGTACTGCCATTTGATACTTGATTTGTTATCAATAAACCACCTGGCTTGACCTGCACCATTTGGAGTCCTTCCTCCCTTTCCTTTTCTCCATGTGTTCGTTCCTTGGAGCCTTTGAAGAGGTGAGTTCGAAGACCTTCATCCTGACCGCAGAGTGCCTTTGAAGTCCACGGACCGAGAGTTGGGAACACCATACCAGGACCGAGAGTTGGGGACACCATACCAAGACCGAGAGTTGGGGACACCGTACCAGGACCGAGAGTTGGGGACACCGTACCAGGACCCGTCTGACCTCTGCACCTGTTCCATACTTCATAGGATCTTGAGCCTGTATGACCCTTTTGTCATATGACATTTAGGGTCCACCACATTTGGTAAGAGTACCCATTTCTTCTCCATTATTTGTTTACTGAAAAGTAACTGCAGACAAGCAACTTACCATCCCCATGTGACCGAAGACACCCTCACGGGAGCAATTTACCTCGTCACAATATTGTGGACTTTGTATGCCGCACAGACCCAATCTATTGTTTAGCCCAATGTTTTGCATTTTCTTTGGTTCTGTTTTTGTTGTGGTACACTTGCACAATATTTCGCCACAGCTGTACCATATTTAGGGTACACATTTACACAGTGTTAGTTAGCGCCAGACTGTCACTTTATAAATCACCCCCACCATCCGGGACAATCAGCCCCACCGTCCTGGAGAACCACCCCCACCGTCCTGGAGAACCACCCCCACCGTCCTGGAGAATCACCTTCACCGTCCGGGACAATCACCCCTACTGCCCGGGAGAATCACCCCCACCGTCCGGGAGAATCACCATCACCGTCCGGGACAATCACCCCGCACTGTCCGGGACAATCACCCCCACCGTCCTGGAGAATCACCCCCACCGTCCAGGACAATCACCCAAACCATCTGGGAGAATCACCCCCACCGTCCTGGAGAATCACCCCCACCTTCCGGGAGAATTACCCCCACCGTCTGGGAAAATCACCCCCATCGTCCGGGACAATCACCCCCACCGTCCGGGACAATCACCCCTACTGTCCGGGAGAATCACCCCCACCGTCCGGGAGAATCACCATCACCGTCCGGGACAATCACCCCGCACTGTCCGGGACAATCACCCCCACCGTCCTGGAGAATCACCCCCACCGTCCGGGACAATCACCCAAACCATCTGGGAGAATCACCCCCACCGTCCTGGAGAATCACCCCCACCGTCCCGGAGAATCACCCCCACCATCCGGGAAAATCACCCCCACCGTCCGGGACATTCACCCCCACCATCCGGGAGAATCACCCCCACCATCCAGGAGAATCACCCCCACCGTCCTGGAGAATCACCCCCACCGTCCGGGACAATCACCCCCACCGCCCTGGAGAATCACCCCCACCTTCCGTGAGAATCACACCCACCGTCCGGGAGAATCACCCCCACCGGGAGTGTAGGAGAAAAAACTGCGCTACAGCAAATATATATGAAGTGAAAAAAAGGGGAGCAGCCAACACTCAAACATACAAGGTTTAAGGTGAATAATAAAATTACAGTCTGGCGCTAACTAAAACTGTATAAATGTGTACCCTAAATATGGTACAGCTGTGGCGAAATAATGTGCAAGTGTACCACAACAAAAACAGAACCAAAGAAAATGCAAAACATTGGGCTAAACAATAGATTGGGTCTGCACAGCATACAAAGTCCACAATATTGTGACGAGGTAAATTGCTCCCGTGAGGGTGTCTTCAGTTACATGGGGATGGTAATTTGCTTGTCTGCAATTACTTTTCAGTAAACAAATAATGGAGAAGAAATGGGGACTCTTACCAAATGTGGTGGACCCTAAATGTCATATGACAAAAGGGTCATACAGGCTCAAGATCCTATGAAGTATGGAACAGGTGTAGAGGTCAGACGGGTCCTGGTATGGTGCCCCCAACTCTCGGTCCTGGTATGGTGTCCCCAACTCTCGGTCCTGGTACGTTGTCCCCAACTCTCAATCCTGGTACGGTGTCCCCAACTCTCGGTCCTGGTACGGTGTCCCCAACTCTCGGTCCTGGTATGGTGTCCCCAACTCTCGATCCTGGTACGGTGTCCCCAACTCTCGGTCCTGGTATGGTGTTCCCAACTCTCGGTCCGTGGACTTCAAAGGCACTCTGCGGTCAGGACGAAGGTCTCCGAACTCACCTCTTCAAAGGCTCCCAGCAACGAACACATGAAGAAAAGGAAAGGGAAGAAGGACTCCAAATGGTGCAGGTCAAGCCAGGTGGTTTATTGATAACAAATCAAGTATCAAATGGCAGTACAATAAAAGTGATCATGAGCAAAATAAAAGGATAAAAGCTTTTGCCCCAGTTGAAGACCTCCTAGTGTTGAAACCCGTCGGGCCAGCATTCTTGTACCCCACATTGCTTTTATCCTTTTATTTTGCTTGTGATCACTTTTATTGTACTGCCATTTGATACTTGATTTGTTATCAATAAACCACCTGGCTTGACCTGCACCATTTGGAGTCCTTCCTCCCTTTCCTTTTCTCCATGTGTTCGTTCCTTGGAGCCTTTGAAGAGGTGAGTTCGAAGACCTTCATCCTGACCGCAGAGTGCCTTTGAAGTCCACGGACCGAGAGTTGGGAACACCATACCAGGACCGAGAGTTGGGGACACCATACCAAGACCGAGAGTTGGGGACACCGTACCAGGACCGAGAGTTGGGGACACCGTACCAGGACCCGTCTGACCTCTGCACCTGTTCCATACTTCATAGGATCTTGAGCCTGTATGACCCTTTTGTCATATGACATTTAGGGTCCACCACATTTGGTAAGAGTACCCATTTCTTCTCCATTATTTGTTTACTGAAAAGTAACTGCAGACAAGCAACTTACCATCCCCATGTGACCGAAGACACCCTCACGGGAGCAATTTACCTCGTCACAATATTGTGGACTTTGTATGCCGCACAGACCCAATCTATTGTTTAGCCCAATGTTTTGCATTTTCTTTGGTTCTGTTTTTGTTGTGGTACACTTGCACAATATTTCGCCACAGCTGTACCATATTTAGGGTACACATTTACACAGTGTTAGTTAGCGCCAGACTGTCACTTTATAAATCACCCCCACCATCCGGGACAATCAGCCCCACCGTCCTGGAGAACCACCCCCACCGTCCTGGAGAACCACCCCCACCGTCCTGGAGAATCACCCCCACCGTCCTGGAGAACCACCCCCACCGTCCTGGAGAACCACCCCACCATCCTGGAGAATCACCCCCACCGTCCAGGACAGTCAGCCCCACCATCCGGGAGAATCATCCCCACCGTCATGGAACCCCTCCATCCTGGATAATCACCCCCCGCACTCGGGGAGGAGAGACTGAGGAAATGCTTCCTCCTCCTTCTACAAATTTTTAAGGGTTTTGTTTCTTCCACCATTGTCTGTAAATTCTAGAGCCCAGAGAGTGTTAAAATCCTGAGAGGACAGATGTATCTGAGATGCCACCAATAATCATTCCACCGTCCTTTAGATTATATTCTTCCCCATTCTAATGTTTGGTTGAATGCCAACTAGTTCTTTTGACCATCTCTGCATGCTTTATGTGCTGGTCCAAAGTAGCCACATGATTGGCTTTCCAGTCCAGCTAGAAGTTCCTGTCCGCAAAGGTGAGGTAGGTGTCTCTCCATGTCCTCACTCAACTAGGACAACTTCCCGGGAGGTAAAGGAGGCAAACGTCAGAAAAAGGGGTCATTGGGTCATGTCTACTCAGTACTAGGAGCTCACGGAGGTAAGTGTCTGTAAGGCTCCACCCTACACATCTCCTCTCTCCAGTTCTGCTAGAATGTTCTTGTCCCCTGACCTGAGGTAGGTGGCTATCCACCATATCCTCTCTCCACTAGGACAACTTCCTGGAGGTAAATGATGTTATTTGCACTAAGGGGGTCATTGATATAGATGGACTCTCCATATAGGTTTGGTCATTATAGGTCATTAAGAGGTCCGCCGGGTTGGCCTAGTCATTCTTCACCATTTCTTCACTGAGAGATCCAAGAACTCAGGCCACTAGATCCACCTGTAACTGGAATATTATATTTGGTGTTGTCCCAAGAATAGTTTACTGTTGAATT
>JBBGZY010003162.1:0-33299 GCA_037952925.1 Lithobates clamitans | reverse complement strand
GACTCCCCCCCCGGTCCCCTCCTGTACAGACTCCCCCCCGGTCCCCTCCTGTACAGACCCCCCCAGTCCCCTCCTGTACAGACTCCCCCCGGTCCCCTCCTGTACAGACTTCCCCCCGGTCCCCTCCTGTACAGACTTCCCCCCGGTCCCCTCCTGTACAGACTTCCCCCCCGGTCCCCTCCTGTACAGACTCCCCTCCTGTACAGACTCCCCCCCCCGGTCCCCTCCTGTACAGACTCCCCCCCCGGTCCCCTCCTGTACAGACTCCCCCCCGGTCCTCTCCTGTACAGACTCCCCCCCCCGGTCCCCTCCTGTACAGACTCCCCCCCCGGTCCCCTCCTGTACAGACTCCCCCCCCGGTCCCCTCCTGTACAGACTCCCCCCCGGTCCTCTCCTGTACAGACTCCCCCCCGGTCCTCTCCTGTACAGACTCCCCCCCGGTCCTCTCCTGTACAGACTCCCCCCCGGTCCCCTCCTGTACAGACTCCCCCCCGGTCCCCTCCTGTACAGACTCCCCCCGGTCCCCTCCTGTACAGACTCCCCCCCGGTCCCCTCCTGTACAGACTCCCCCCGGTCCCCTCCTGTACAGACCCCCCCGGTCCCCCCTGTACAGACTCCCCCCCGGTCCCCTCCTGTACAGACTCCCCCCCCGGTCCCCTCCTGTACAGACTCCCCCCCGGTCCCCTCCTGTACAGACTCCCCCCGGTCCCCCCTGTACAGACTCCCCCCCCGGTCCCCTCCTGTACAGACTCCCCCCCCGGTCCCCTCCTGTACAGACTCCCCCCCCGGTCCCCTCCTGTACAGACTCCCCCCCCGGTCCCCCCTGTACAGACTCCCCCCCCGGTCCCCTCCTGTACAGACTCCCCCCCCGGTCCCCTCCTGTACAGACTCCCCCCCCGGTCCCCTCCTGTACAGACTTCCCCCGGTCCCCTCCTGTACAGACTCCCCCCGGTCCCCTCCTGTACAGACTCCCCCCCCGGTCCCCTCCTGTACAGACTCTCCCCGGTCCCCTCCTGTACAGACTCCCCCCCCGGTCCCTCCTGTACAGACTTCCCCCTGGTCCTCTCCTGTACAGACTCCCCTCCGGTCCTCTCCTGTACAGACTCCCCCCGGTCCTCTCCTGTACAGACTCCCCTCCGGTCCCCTCCTGTACAGACTCCCCCCTGGTCCTCTCCTGTACAGACTCCCCTCCGGTCCTCTCCTGTACAGACTCCCCCCGGTCCTCTCCTGTACAGACTCCCCTCCGGTCCTCTCCTGTACAGACTCCCCCCGGTCCTCTCCTGTACAGACTCCCCCCGGTCCCTCTCCTGTACAGACTCCCCTCCGGTCCTCTCCTGTACAGACTCCCCCCGGTCCCCTCCTGTACAGACTCCCCCCGGTCCCCTCCTGTACAGACTTCCCCCCGGTCCTCTCCTGTACAGACTCCCCTCCGGTCCCCTCCTGTACAGACTCCCCCCCGGTCCTCTCCTGTACAGACTCCCCCCCGGTCCCCTCCTGTACAGACTCCCCCCCCGGTCCCCTCCTGTACAGACTCCCCCCCGGTCCCCTCCTGTACAGACTCCCCCCCGGTCCCCTCCTGTACAGACTCCCCCCCGGTCCCCTCCTGTACAGACTCCCCCCCGGTCCCCTCCTGTACAGACTCCCCCCCCGGTCCCCTCCTGTACAGACTCCCCCCCGGTCCCCTCCTGTACAGACTCCCCCCCAGTCCTCTCCTGTACAGACTCCCCCCGGTCCCCTCCTGTACAGACTCCCCCCGGTCCCCTCCTGTACAGACCCCCCCCCCGGTCCCCTCCTGTACAGACCCCCCCCCCGGTCCCCTCCTGTACAGACCCCCCCGGTCCCCTCCTGTGCAGACTCCCCCCCCGGTCCCCTCCTGTACAGACTCCCCCCCGGTCCCCTCCTGTACAGACCCCCCCAGTCCCCTCCTGTACAGACTCCCCCCGGTCCCCTCCTGTACAGACTTCCCCCCGGTCCCCTCCTGTACAGACTTCCCCCCCGGTCCCCTCCTGTACAGACTTCCCCCCCGGTCCCCTCCTGTACAGACTCCCCTCCTGTACAGACTCCCCCCCCCGGTCCCCTCCTGTACAGACTCCCCCCCCGGTCCCCTCCTGTACAGACTCCCCCCCGGTCCTCTCCTGTACAGACTCCCCCCCCCGGTCCCCTCCTGTACAGACTCCCCCCCCGGTCCCCTCCTGTACAGACTCCCCCCCCGGTCCCCTCCTGTACAGACTCCCCCCCGGTCCTCTCCTGTACAGACTCCCCCCCGGTCCTCTCCTGTACAGACTCCCCCCCGGTCCTCTCCTGTACAGACTCCCCCCCGGTCCCCTCCTGTACAGACTCCCCCCCGGTCCCCTCCTGTACAGACTCCCCCCGGTCCCCTCCTGTACAGACTCCCCCCCGGTCCCCTCCTGTACAGACTCCCCCCGGTCCCCTCCTGTACAGACCCCCCCGGTCCCCCCTGTACAGACTCCCCCCCGGTCCCCTCCTGTACAGACTCCCCCCCGGTCCCCTCCTGTACAGACTCCCCCCCGGTCCCCTCCTGTACAGACTCCCCCCCGGTCCCCCCTGTACAGACTCCCCCCCCGGTCCCCTCCTGTACAGACTCCCCCCCCGGTCCCCTCCTGTACAGACTCCCCCCCCGGTCCCCTCCTGTACAGACTCCCCCCCCGGTCCCCCCTGTACAGACTCCCCCCCCGGTCCCCTCCTGTACAGACTCCCCCCCCGGTCCCCTCCTGTACAGACTCCCCCCCCGGTCCCCTCCTGTACAGACTTCCCCCGGTCCCCTCCTGTACAGACTCCCCCCGGTCCCCTCCTGTACAGACTCCCCCCCCGGTCCCCTCCTGTACAGACTCTCCCCGGTCCCCTCCTGTACAGACTCCCCCCCCGGTCCCTCCTGTACAGACTTCCCCCTGGTCCTCTCCTGTACAGACTCCCCTCCGGTCCTCTCCTGTACAGACTCCCCCCGGTCCTCTCCTGTACAGACTCCCCTCCGGTCCCCTCCTGTACAGACTCCCCCCTGGTCCTCTCCTGTACAGACTCCCCTCCGGTCCTCTCCTGTACAGACTCCCCCCGGTCCTCTCCTGTACAGACTCCCCTCCGGTCCTCTCCTGTACAGACTCCCCCCGGTCCTCTCCTGTACAGACTCCCCCCGGTCCTCTCCTGTACAGACTCCCCTCCGGTCCTCTCCTGTACAGACTCCCCCCGGTCCCCTCCTGTACAGACTCCCCCCGGTCCCCTCCTGTACAGACTTCCCCCCGGTCCTCTCCTGTACAGACTCCCCTCCGGTCCCCTCCTGTACAGACTCCCCCCCGGTCCTCTCCTGTACAGACTCCCCCCCGGTCCCCTCCTGTACAGACTCCCCCCCCGGTCCCCTCCTGTACAGACTCCCCCCCGGTCCCCTCCTGTACAGACTCCCCCCCGGTCCCCTCCTGTACAGACTCCCCCCCGGTCCCCTCCTGTACAGACTCCCCCCCGGTCCCCTCCTGTACAGACTCTCCCCCGGTCCTCTCCTGTACAGACTCCCCCCCGGTCCCCTCCTGTACAGACTCCCCCCCCGGTCCCCTCCTGTACAGACTCCCCCCCGGTCCTCTCCTGTACAGACTCCCCCCGGTCCCCTCCTGTACAGACTCCCCCCCGGTCCCCTCCTGTACAGACTCCCCCCCCTGTACGGTCCCCTCCTGTACAGACTCCCCCCCCCCCCCGGTCCCCTCTGTACAGACTCCCCCCGGTCCCCTCTGTACAGACCCCCCCGGTCCCCTCCTGTACAGACTCCCCCCCGGTCCCCTCCTGTACAGACTCCCCCCCGGTCCCCTCCTGTACAGACTCCCCCCCGGTCCCCTCCTGTACAGACTCCCCCCCGGTCCCCTCCTGTACAGACACCCCCCCCCGGTCCCCTCCTGTACAGACCCCCCCCCCGGTCCCCTCCTGTACAGACCCCCCCCCCCGGTCCCCTCCTGTACAGACTCCCCCCCCCGGTCCCCTCCTGTACAGACTCCCCCCCGGTCCCCTCCTGTACAGACCCCCCCCGGTCCCCTCCTGTACAGACTCCCCCCGGTCCCCCCTGTACAGACTCCCCCCCGGTCCCCTCCTGTACAGACTCCCCCCGGTCCCCTCCTGTACAGACTCCCCCCGGTCCCCCCTGTACAGACTCCCCCCCGGTCCCCTCCTGTACAGACTCCCCCTGTACAGACTCCCCCCGGTCCCCCCTGTACAGACTCCCCCCCGGTCCCCTCCTGTACAGACTTCCCCCCGGTCCTCTCCTGTACAGACTCCCCCCGGTCCCCTCCTGTACAGACTTCCCCCCGGTCCTCTCCTGTACAGACTCCCCTCCGGTCCCCTCCTGTACAGACCCCCCCCGGTCCCCTCCTGTACAGACTTCCCCCCGGTCCTCTCCTGTACAGACTCCCCCCGGTCCCCTCCTGTACAGACTTCCCCCCGGTCCTCTCCTGTACAGACTCCCCTCCGGTCCCCTCCTGTACAGACTCCCCCCGGTCCTCTCCTGTACAGACTCCCCCCCCCCCGGTCCCCTCCTGTACAGACTCCCCCCCGGTCCCCTCCTGTACAGACTCCCCCCCCGGTCCCCTCCTGTACAGACTCCCCCCCCGGTCCCCTCCTGTACAGACTCCCCCCCCCCCCGGTCCCCTCTGTACAGACTCCCCCCCCCCGGTCCCCTCCTGTACAGACTCCCCCCCGGTCCCCTCCTGTACAGACTCCCCCCCCGGTCCCCTCCTGTACAGACTCCCCCCCCCGGTCCCCTCCTGTACAGACTCCCCCCCCCCCGGTCCCCTCTGTACAGACTCCCCCCCGGTCCCCTCTGTACAGACCCCCCCGGTCCCCTCCTGTACAGACTCCCCCCGGTCCCCTCCTGTACAGACTCCCCCCCGGTCCCCTCCTGTACAGACTCCCCCCCGGTCCCCTCCTGTACAGACACCCCCCCGGTCCCCTCCTGTACAGACTCCCCCCCGGTCCCCTCCTGTACAGACCCCCCCCCCGGTCCCCTCCTGTACAGACTCCCCCCCCCGGTCCCCTCCTGTACAGACTCCCCCCCGGTCCCCTCCTGTACAGACCCCCCCCCGGTCCCCTTCTGTACAGACTCCCCCCGGTCCCCTCCTGTACAGACTCCCCCCGGTCCCCCCTGTACAGACTCCCCCCCGGTCCCCTCCTGTACAGACTCCCCCCCGGTCCCCTCCTGTACAGACTCCCCCCCGGTCCCCTCCTGTACAGACTCCCCCCGGTCCCCTCCTGTACAGACTCCCCCCGGTCCCCTCCTGTACAGACTCCCCCCCGGTCCCCTCCTGTACAGACTCCCCCTGTACAGACTCCCCCCGGTCCCCCCTGTACAGACTCCCCCCCGGTCCCCTCCTGTACAGACTCCCCCTGTACAGACTCCCCCCGGTCCCCTCCTGTACAGACTCCCCCCGGTCCCCTCCTGTACAGACTCCCCCCCGGTCCCCCCTGTACAGACTCCCCCCCGGTCCCCTCCTGTACAGACTCCCCCTCCGGTCCCCTCCTGTACAGACTCCCCCTCCGGTCCCCTCCTGTACAGACTCCCCCTCCGGTCCCCTCCTGTACAGACTCCCCCCCGGTCCCCTCCTGTACAGACTCCCCCCCGGTCCCCTCCTGTACAGACTCCCCCCCCCCGGTCCCCTCCTGTACAGACTCCCCCCCCCCGGTCCCCTCCTGTACAGACTCCCCCCCGGTCCCCTCCTGTACAGACTCCCCCCCCCCGGTCCCCTCCTGTACAGACTCCCCCCCCCGGTCCCCTCCTGTACAGACTCCCCCCCCCGGTCCCCTCCTGTACAGACTCCCCCCGGTCCCCTCCTGTACAGACTCCCCCCGGTCCCCTCCTGTACAGACTCCCCCCGGTCCCCTCCTGTACAGACTCCCCCCGGTCCCCCCTGTACAGACTCCCCCCCGGTCCCCTCCTGTACAGACTCCCCCCCGGTCCCCTCCTGTACAGACTCCCCCCCGGTCCCCTCCTGTACAGACTCCCCCCGGTCCCCTCCTGTACAGACTCCCCCCGGTCCCCTCCTGTACAGACTCCCCCCCGGTCCCCTCCTGTACAGACTCCCCCTGTACAGACTCCCCCCGGTCCCCCCTGTACAGACTCCCCCCCGGTCCCCTCCTGTACAGACTCCCCCTGTACAGACTCCCCCCGGTCCCCTCCTGTACAGACTCCCCCCGGTCCCCTCCTGTACAGACTCCCCCCGGTCCCCTCCTGTACAGACTCCCCCCCGGTCCCCTCCTGTACAGACTCCCCCTCCGGTCCCCTCCTGTACAGACTCCCCCCCGGTCCCCTCCTGTACAGACTCCCCCCCGGTCCCCTCCTGTACAGACTCCCCCCCGGTCCCCTCCTGTACAGACTCCCCCCCGGTCCCCTCCTGTACAGACTCCCCCCCGGTCCCCTCCTGTACAGACTCCCCCCCCCGGTCCCCTCCTGTACAGACTCCCCCCCCGGTCCCCTCCTGTACAGACTCCCCCCCGGTCCCCTCCTGTACAGACTCCCCCCGGTCCCCTCCTGTACAGACTCCCCCCCGGTCCCCTCCTATACAGACCCCCCCCCGGTCCCCTCCTGTACAGACTCCCCCCGGTCCCCTCCTGTACAGACTCCCCCCGGTCCCCTCCTGTACAGACTCCCCCCCGGTCCCCTCCTGTACAGACTCCCCCCGGTCCCCTCCTGTACAGACTCCCCCCCGGTCCCCTCCTGTACAGACTCCCCCCGGTCCCCTCCTGTACAGACTCCCCCCGGTCCCCTCCTGTACAGACTCCCCCCCGGTCCCCTCCTGTACAGACTCCCCCCCCCGGTCCCCTCCTGT
This sequence comes from Lithobates clamitans, assembly GCA_037952925.1. Taxonomy (NCBI): domain Eukaryota; kingdom Metazoa; phylum Chordata; class Amphibia; order Anura; family Ranidae; genus Lithobates; species Lithobates clamitans. The sequence goes on along the minus strand of JBBGZY010003162.1, from coordinate 26,484 downwards.
ACAGACTCCCCCCGGTCCCCTCCTGTACAGACTTCCCCCCGGTCCCCTCCTGTACAGACTTCCCCCCGGTCCCCTCCTGTACAGACTTCCCCCCGGTCCTCTCCTGTACAGACTCCCCTCCGGTCCCCTCCTGTACAGACTCCCCCCCCCCGGTCCCCTCCTGTACAGACTTCCCCCCGGTCCCCTCCTGTACAGACTCCCCCCGGTCCCCTCCTGTACAGACTCCCCCCGGTCCCCCCTGTACAGACTCCCCCCCGGTCCCCTCCTGTACAGACTCCCCCCCGGTCCCCTCCTGTACAGACTCCCCCCGGTCCCCTCCTGTACAGACTCCCCCCCGGTCCCCTCCTGTACAGACTCCCCCCGGTCCCCTCCTGTACAGACTCCCCCCGGTCCCCTCCTGTACAGACTCCCCCCCGGTCCCCTCCTGTACAGACTCCCCCTGTACAGACTCCCCCCGGTCCCCCCTGTACAGACTCCCCCCCGGTCCCCTCCTGTACAGACTCCCCCTGTACAGACTCCCCCCGGTCCCCTCCTGTACAGACTCCCCCCGGTCCCCTCCTGTACAGACTCCCCCCGGTCCCCTCCTGTACAGACTCCCCCCGGTCCCCTCCTGTACAGACTCCCCCCCGGTCCCCTCCTGTACAGACTCCCCCCCCCGGTCCCCTCCTGTACAGACTCCCCCCCCCGGTCCCCTCCTGTACAGACTCCCCCCCGGTCCCCTCCTGTACAGACTCCCCCCCCGGTCCCCTCCTGTACAGACTCCCCCCGGTCCCCCCTGTACAGACTCCCCCCGGTCCCCCCTGTACAGACTCCCCCCGGTCCCCTCCTGTACAGACTCCCCCCCGGTCCCCTCCTGTACAGACTCCCCCCCGGTCCTCTCCTGTACAGACTCCCCCCCTGGTCCCCTCCTGTACAGACTCCCCCCGGTCCCCTCCTGTACAGACTCCCCCCGGTCCCCTCCTGTACAGACTCCCCCCCGGTCCCCTCCTGTACAGACACCCCCCCGGTCCCCTCCTGTACAGACTCCCCCCCGGTCCCCTCCTGTACAGACTCCCCCCCGGTCCTCTCCTGTACAGACTCCCCCCCGGTCCTCTCCTGTACAGACCCCCCCTCCTGTACAGACTCCCCCCCGGTCCCCTCCTGTACAGACTCCCCCCGGTCCCCTCCTGTACAGACTCCCCCCGGTCCCCTCCTGTACAGACACCCCCCGGTCCCCTCCTGTACAGACTCCCCCCGGTCCCCTCCTGTACAGACTTCCCCCCCCGGTCCCCTCCTGTACAGACTCCCCCCCGGTCCCCCCTCACACACCGGTTGCTATGGGAGACTCACCTCCGGCTCTCCGTCTTCTCTCTTCAGCGTCTCGTCTCCTCGTAACTGTCTCCCAGGCAACGCCCCGCCCTATCTAAAAATTAGCCAATAAATAAGGAGTTGATCTCGAGTGACACCGCTCTCCTCTAATCAGCCAGCTGTAGGGCGGGATCTAATGAGGAGGACGGCCCTCTCCTACATCCATAGTTCTGCGCATGCGCCATGTGTCAGAGCTACTTCCGGCTGTCCCCGATCCAAGATGGCGGAGACTGGAGGATGCGGCTGTGTGTGATTGTCCGGTATGAGGGCCCAGACGTGTGTGTGACCCACTGAGGGTGCAATACATGGGGAGGGGCGGGGGGTAGATTGTAAGAAAGACTGACAGGGGGTCAGGAGGGGGAGGAGGGCCTAGAAATGAGGGGAGAAAGAGAGACCAATGAGAGAGGAGCTGACAGAGGGGCAGGGGGGATGTAGAGGGACAGGTGTGAGGAGAGGGGTAGTAGAGGGACAGGTGTGAGGCGGGGGGGTAGTAGAGGGACAGGTGTGAGGCGGGGGGATGTAGAGGGACAGGTGTGAGGCGGGGGGGATGTAGAGGGACAGGTGTGAGGCGGGGGGATGTAGAGGGACAGGTGTGAGGCGGGGGGATGTAGAGGGACAGGTGTGAGGCGGGGGGGATGTAGAGGGACAGGTGTGAGGCGGGGGGGGATGTAGAGGGACAGGTGTGAGGCGGGGGGGGATGTAGAGGGACAGGTGTGAGGCGGTGGCGATGTAGAGGGACGGGTGTGAGGCGGGGGGGGATGTAGAGGGACAGGTGTGAGGCGGGGGGGTAGTAGATGGACAGGTGTGAGGCGGGGGGGGATGTAGAGGGACAGGTGTGAGGCGGGGGGGATGTAGAGGGACAGGTGTGAGGCGGGGGGGATGTAGAGGGACAGGTGTGAGGCGGGGGGGTAGTAGAGGGACAGGTGTGAGGCGGGGGGGTAGTAGAGGGACAGGTGTGAGGCGGGGGGTAGTAGATGGACAGGTGTGAGGCGGGGGGGATGTAGAGGGACAGGTGTGAGGCGGGGGGGATGTAGAGGGACAGGTGTGAGGCGGGGGGGATGTAGAGGGACAGGTGTGAGGCGGGGGGATGTAGAGGGACAGGTGTGAGGCGGGGGGATGTAGAGGGACAGGTGTGAGGCGGGGGGGTAGTAGAGGGACAGGTGTGAGGCAGGGGGGGAGGTGGGGGAAAGGTGTGAGGCGGGGGGGGATGTAGATGGACAGGTGTGAGGCGGGGGGGATGTAGAGGGACAGGTGTGAGGCGGGGGGGCTGTAGAGGGACAGGTGTGAGGCAGGGGGGATGTAGAGGGACAGGTGTGAGGCGGGGGGGATGTAGAGGGACAGGTGTGAGGCGGGGGGGATGTAGAGGGACAGGTGTGAGGGGGGGGATGTAGAGGGACAGGTGTGAGGCGGGGGGTAGTAGATGGACAGGTGTGAGGCGGGGGGGATGTAGAGGGACAGGTGTGAGGCGGGGGGGATGTAGAGGGACAGGTGTGAGGCGGGGGGGGTAGTAGAGGGACAGGTGTGAGGCGGGAGGTAGTAGATGGACAGGTGTGAGGCGGGGGGGATGTAGAGGGACAGGTGTGAGGCGGGGGGGATGTAGAGGGACAGGTGTGAGGCGGGGGGGGTAGTAGAGGGACAGGTGTGAGGCGGGAGGTAGTAGAGGGACAGGTGTGAGGCGGGGGGGATGTAGATGGACAGGTGTGAGGCCGGGGGATGTAGAGGGACAGGTGTGAGGCGGGGGGGATGTAGAGGGACAGGTGTGAGGCGGGGGGGATGTAGAGGGACAGGTGTGAGGCGGGGGGGATGTAGAGGGACAGGTGTGAGGCGGGGGGGATGTAGAGGGACAGGTGTGAGGAGAGGGGTAGTAGAGGGACAGGTGTGAGGAGAGGGGTAGTAGAGGGACAGGTGTGAGGAGAGGGGTAGTAGAGGGACAGGTGTGAGGAGAGGGGTAGTAGAGGGACAGGTGTGAGGCGGGGGGATGTAGAGGGACAGGTGTGAGGCGGGGGGGTAGTAGAGGGACAGGTGTGAGGCGGGGGGGATGTAGAGGGACAGGTGTGAGGCGGGGGGGATGTAGACGGACAGGTGTGAAGCGGGGGGGATGTAGAGGGACAGGTGTGAGGCGGGGGGGATGTAGAGGGACAGGTGTGAGGCGGGGGGGATGTAGATGGACAGGTGTGAGGCGGGGGGGGATGTAGAGGGACAGGTGTGAGGCGGGGGGGGATGTAGAGGGACAGGTGTGAGGCGGGGGGGATGTAGATGGACAGGTGTGAGGCGGGGGGGATGTAGAGGGACAGGTGTGAGGCGGGGGGGATGTAGAGGGACAGGTGTGAGGCGGGGGGGATGTAGAGGGACAGGTGTGAGGCGGGGGGATGTAGAGGGACAGGTGTGAGGCGGGGGGATGTAGAGGGACAGGTGTGAGGCGGGGGGGATGTAGAGGGACAGGTGTGAGGCGGGGGGGATGTAGAGGGACAGGTGTGAGGCGGAGGGTAGTAGAGGGACAGGTGTGAGGCGGGGGGGATGTAGAGGGACAGGTGTGAGGCGGGGGGGATGTAGAGGGACAGGTGTGAGGCGGGGGGGATGTAGAGGGACAGGTGTGAGGCGGGGGGATGTAGAGGGACAGGTGTGAGGCGGGGGGGTAGTAGAGGGACAGGTGTGAGGCGGGGGGGATGTAGAGGGACAGGTGTGAGGCGGGGGGGATGTAGAGGGACAGGTGTGAGGTGGGGGGGATGTAGAGGGACAGGTGTGAGGCGGGGGGGATGTAGAGGGACAGGTGTGAGGCGGGGGGGATGTAGAGGGACAGGTGTGAGGCGGGGGGGATGTAGAGGGACAGGTGTGAGACGGGGGGGGATGTAGAGGGACAGGTGTGAGGCGGGGGGGTAGTAGATGGACAGGTGTGAGGCGGGGGGATGTAGAGGGACAGGTGTGAGGCGGGGGGATGTAGAGGGACAGGTGTGAGGCGGGGGGGTAGTAGAGGGACAGATGTGAGGCGGGGGGGTAGTAGAGGGACAGGTGTGAGGCGGGGGGGTAGTAGAGGGACAGGTGTGAGGCGGGGGGGGTAGTAGAGGGACAGGTGTGAGGCGGGGGAGATGTAGAGGGACAGGTGTGAGGCGGGGGGGGATGTAGAGGGACAGGTGTGAGGCGGGGGGGATGTAGAGGGACAGGTGTGAGGCGGGGGGGTAGTAGAGGGACAGGTCTGAGGCGGGGGGGTAGTAGAGGGACAGGTGTGAGGCGGGGGGGATGTAGAGGGACAGGTGTGAGGCGGGGGGGGATGTAGAGGGACAGGTGTGAGGCGGGGGGGATGTAGAGGGACAGGTGTGAGGCAGGGGGGTAGTAGAGGGACAGGTGTGAGGCAGGGGGGTAGTAGAGGGACAGGTGTGAGGCGGGGGGGTAGTAGAGGGACAGGTGTGAGGCGGGGGGATGTAGAGGGACAGGTGTGAGGCGGGGGGGATGTAGAGGGACAGGTGTGAGGCGGGGGATGTAGAGGGACAGATGTGAGGCGGGGGGGATGTGGAGGGACAGGTGTGAGGCGGGGGGGATGTAGAGGGACAGGTGTGAGGCGGGGGGATGTAGAGGGACAGGTGTGAGGCGGGGGGGATGTAGAGGGACAGGTGTGAGGCGGGGGGGGATGTAGAGGGACAGGTGTGAGGCGGGGGGGATGTAGAGGGACAGGTGTGAGGCAGGGGGGTAGTAGAGGGACAGGTGTGAGGCGGGGGGGTAGTAGAGGGACAGGTGTGAGGCGGGGGGATGTAGAGGGACAGGTGTGAGGCGGGGGGGATGTAGAGGGACAGGTGTGAGGCGGGGGGGATGTAGATGGACAGGTGTGAGGCGGGAGGGATGTAGAGGGACAGGTGTGAGGCGGGGGGTAGTATAGGGACAGGTGTGAGGCGGGGGGGATGTAGATGGACAGGTGTGAGGCGGGAGGGATGTAGAGGGACAGGTGTGAGGCGGGGGATGTAGAGGGACAGATGTGAGGCGGGGGGGATGTGGAGGGACAGGTGTGAGGCGGGGGGGATGTAGAGGGACAGGTGTGAGGCGGGGGGATGTAGAGGGACAGGTGTGAGGCGGGGGGGATGTAGAGGGACAGGTGTGAGGCGGGGGGGCTGTAGAGGGACAGGTGTGAGGCGGGGGGGATGTAGAGGGACAGGTGTGAGGCGGGGGGGATGTAGAGGGACAGGTGTGAGGCGGGGGGATGTAGAGGGACAGGTGTGAGGAGGGGGGATGTAGAGGGACAGGTGTGAGGCGGGGGGATGTAGAGGGACAGGTGTGAGGCGGGGGGGTAGTAGAGGGACAGGTGTGAGGCGGGGGGTAGTAGAGGGACAGGTGTGAGGCGGGGGGGATGTAGAGGGACAGGTGTGAGGCGGGGGGGATGTAGAGGGACAGGTGTGAGGCGGGGGGGATGTAGAGGGACAGGTGTGAGGAGGGGGGATGTAGAGGGACAGGTGTGAGGCGGGGGGGGATGTAGAGGGACAGGTGTGAGGCGGGGGGGATGTAGAGGGACAGGTATGAGGCGGGGGAATGTAGAGGGACAGGTTTGAGGAGAGGGGTAGTAGAGGGACAGGTGTGAGGTGGGGGGGTAGTAGAGGGACAGGTGTGAGGCGGGGGGGATGTAGAGGGACAGGTGTGAGGCGGGGGGGATGTAGAGGGACAGGTGTGAGGCGGGGGGGATGTAGAGGGACAGGTGTGAGGCGGGGGGTATGTAGAGAGACAGGTGTGAGGCGGGGGGGTTGTAGAGGGACAGGTGTGAGGCGGGGGGGATGTAGAGGGACAGGTGTGAGGCGGGGGGGATGTAGAGGGACAAGTGTGAGGCGGGGGTAGTAGAGGGACAGGTGTGAGGCGGGGGTAGTAGAGGGACAGGTGTGAGACGGGGGGGTAGTAGAGGGACAGGTGTGAGGTGGGGGGGGATGTAGAGGGACAGGTGTGAGGCGGGGGGGATGTAGAGGGACAGGTGTGAGGCGGGGGGGATGTAGATGGACAGGTGTGAGGGGGGGTAGTAGAGGGACAGGTGTGAGGGGGGGTAGTAGAGGGACAGGTGTGAGGCGGGGGGGATGTAGAGGGACAGGTGTGAGGCGGGGGGGTAGTAGAGGGACAGGTGTGAGGCGGGGGGGATGTAGAGGGACAGGTGTGAGGCGGGGGGGATGTAGAGGGACAGGTGTGAGGGGGGGTAGTAGAGGGACAGGTGTGAGGCGGGGGGGATGTAGAGGGACAGGTGTGAGGCGGGGGGGGATGTAGAGGGACAGGTGTGGGGCGGGGGGGATGTAGAGGGACAGGTGTGAGGCGGGGGGGATGTAGAGGGACAAGTGTGAGGCGGGGGTAGTAGAGGGACAGGTGTGAGGCGGGGGTAGTAGAGGGACAGGTGTGAGACGGGGGGGTAGTAGAGGGACAGGTGTGAGGCGGGGGGGTAGTAGAGGGACAGGTGTGAGGCGGGGGGGGATGTAGAGGGACAGGTGTGAGGCGGGGGGGGATGTAGAGGGACAGGTGTGAGGCGGGGGGGGATGTAGAGGGACAGGTGTGAGGCGGGGGGGATGTAGAGGGACAGGTGTGAGGCGGGGGGGATGTAGAGGGACAGGTGTGAGGCGGGGGGGATGTAGAGGGACAGGTGTGAGGCGGGGGGGATGTAGAGGGACAGGTGTGAGGCGGGGGGGATGTAGAGGGACAGGTGTGAGGCGGGGGGGATGTAGATGGACAGGTGTGAGGGGGGGTAGTAGAGGGACAGGTGTGAGGGGGGGTAGTAGAGGGACAGGTGTGAGGCGGGGGGGATGTAGAGGGACAGGTGTGAGGCGGGGGGGTAGTAGAGGGACAGGTGTGAGGCGGGGGGGTAGTAGAGGGACAGGTGTGAGGCGGGGGGGTAGTAGAGGGACAGGTGTGAGGCGGGGGGGTAGTAGAGGGACAAATGTGAGGCGGGGGGGATGTAGAGGGACAGGTGTGAGGCGGGGGGTAGTATAGGGACAGGTGTGAGGCGGGGGGGTAGTATAGGGACAGGTGTGAGGCGGGGGAGATGTAGAGGGACAGGTGTGAGGCGGGGGGGTAGTAGAGGGACAGGTGTGAGGCGGGGGGGATGTAGAGGGACAGGTGTGAGGCGGGGGGGATGTAGAGGGACAGGTGTGAGGCGGGGGGATGTAGAGGGACAGGTGTGAGGCGGGGGGTAGTATAGGGACAGGTGTGAGGCGGGGGGGTAGTATAGGGACAGGTGTGAGGCGGGGGAGATGTAGAGGGACAGGTGTGAGGCGGGGGGGGTAGTAGAGGGACAGGTGTGAGGCGGGGGGGATGTAGAGGGACAGGTGTGAGGCGGGGGGGTAGTAGAGGGACAGGTGTGAGGCGGGGGGGATGTAGAGGGACAGGTGTGAGGCGGGGGGGATGTAGAGGGACAGGTGTGAGGCGGGGGGGATGTAGAGGGACAGGTGTGAGGCGGGGGGGATGTGGAGGGACAGGTGTGAGGCGGGGGGTAGTATATGGACAGGTGTGAGGCGGGGGGGTAGTAGAGGGACAGGTGTGAGGCGGGGGGGATGTAGAGGGACAGGTGTGAGGCGGGGGGTAGTAGAGGGACAGGTGTGAGGCGGGGGGGGATGTAGAGGGACAGGTGTGAGGCGGGGGGTAGTAGAGGGACAGGTGTGAGGCGGGGGGGGATGTAGAGGGACAGGTGTGAGGCGGGGGGTAGTAGAGGGACAGGTGTGAGGCGGGGGGGATGTAGAGGGACAGGTGTGAGGCGGGGGGTAGTAGAGGGACAGGTGTGAGGCGGGGGGGAAGTAGAGGGACAGGTGTGAGGCGGGGGGGTAGTAGAGGGACAGGTGTGAGGCGGGGGGGTAGTAGAGGGACAGGTGTGAGGCGGGGGGGATGTAGAGGGACAGGTGTGAGGCGGGGGGATGTAGAGGGACAGGTGTGAGGCGGGGGGGATGTAGAGGGACAGGTGTGAGGCGGGGGGGATGTAGAGGGACAGGTGTGAGGCGGGGGTAGTAGAGGGACAGGTGTGAGGCGGGGGGGAAGTAGAGGGACAGGTGTGAGGAGGGGGGGTAGTAGAGGGACAGGTGTGAGGCGGGGGGGATGTAGAGGGACAGGTGTGAGGCGGGGGGATGTAGAGGGACAGGTGTGAGGCGGGGGGGATGTAGAGGGACAGGTGTGAGGCGGGGGGGATGTAGAGGGACAGGTGTGAGGCGGAGGGGAGAGGTGAGGACGGGAGGCGGGGAGATTAGGGCGGTGATGTAGATCAGTGGGGAGTTGATTGGGAGGCGGGGAGATGATGATGAGGCGGGATGTAGATCAGTGGGGAGGTGATTGGGAGGGGGGGAGGAGATTGGGACGGGAGGCGGGGCAGTGATGGGGATTTGAGGACTGGAGGCGGGGAGTTGATGATGAGGCGGGATGTAGATCAGTGGGGAGGTGATTGGTACAGGAGGCGGGGCAGTGATGGGGAGGTGAGGATGGGAGGCGGGGGGTGAGGGCGGGAGGCGGGGCAGTGATGGGGAGGAGAGGATGGGAGGCGGGGGGTGAGGACGGGAGGCGGGGAGATGATGATGAGGGCGGGATGTAGATCAGTGGGGAGGTGATTGGGAGGGGGGAGGAGATTGGGACGAGAGGCGGGGCAGTGATGGGGAGGTGAGGCGGGGAGATGATAATGAGGGCGGGATGCAGATCAGTGATGGGGAGATTAGGATGGGAGGCGGGGGGGTGAGGACGGGAGGCGGGGAGATGATGATGAGGGCGGGATGCAGATCAGTGGGGAGGAGTTTAGGACGGGAGGCGGGGCAGGGATGGGGAGGTGAGGCGGGGAGATGATAATGAGGGCGGGATGCAGATCAGTGGGGAGGAGATTAGGATGGGAGGCGGGGCAGTGATGGGGAGGTGAGGCGGGTGATGATAATGAGGGCGGGATGCAGATCAGTGGGGAGGAGATTAGGACGGGAGGCGGGGCAGTGATGGGGAGGTGAGGACTGGAGGCGGGGAGTTGATGTTGAGGCGGGATGTAGATCAGTGGGGAGGTGATTGGGAAGGGAGGCGGGGCAGTGATGGGGAGGTGAGGATGGGAGGCGGGGAGTTGATGATGAGGCGGGATGTAGATCAGTGGGGAGGTGATTGGGAGGGGGGGAGGAGATTGGGACGAGAAGCGGGACAGTGATGGGGATTTGAGGACTGGAGGCGGGGAGATGATGATGAGGCGGGATGTATATCAGTGGGGAGGTGATTGGAAAGGGAGGCGGGGCAGTGATGGGGAGGTGAGGATGGGAGGCGGGGGGTGAGGGCGGGAGGCGGGGCAGTGATGGGGAGGTGAGGATGGGAGGCGGGGGGTGAGGGCGGGAGGCGGGGCAGTGATGGGGAGGTGAGGATGGGAGGCGGGGGGGATGTAGAGGGACAGGTGTGAGGCGGGAGGTAGTAGAGGGACAGGTGTGAGGCGGGGGGGATGTAGAGGGACAGGTGTGAGGCGGGGGGGATGTAGAGGGACAGGTGTGAGGCGGGGGGTAGTAGAGGGACAGGTGTGAGGCGGGGGGGTAGTAGAGGGACAGATGTGAGGCAGGGGGGATGTAGAGGGACAGGTGTGAGGCGGGGGGGGTAGTAGAGGGACAGGTGTGAGGCGGGGGGGATGTAGAGGGACAGGTGTGAGGCAGGGGGTAGTAGATGGACAGGTGTGAGGCGGGGGGGATGTAGAGGGACAGGTGTGAGGCGAGGGGTAGTAGATGGACAGGTGTGAGGCGGGGGGGGATGTAGAGGGACAGGTGTGAGGCGGGGGGTAGTAGATGGACAGGTGTGAGGCGGGGGGGGATGTAGAGGGACAGGTGTGAGGCGGGGGGGGGATGTAGAGGGACAGGTGTGAGGCGGAGGGATGTAGATCAGTGGGGAGGTGATGGGGAAGGGAGGCGGGGCAGTGATGGGGAGGTGAGGACAGGAGGCGGGGAGATTAGGGCGGGGATGTAGATCAGTGGGGAGTTGATTGGGAGGCGGGGAGATAATGAGGCGGGATGTAGATCAGTGGGGAGGTGATTGGGAAGGGAGGCAGGGAGATGATGATGAGGCGGGATGTAGATCAGTGGGGAGGTGATTGGGACAGGAGGCGGGGCAGTGATGGGGAGGTGAGGATGGGAGGCGGGGGGTGAGGGCGGGAGGCGGGGCAGTGATGGGGAGGTGAGGATGGGAGGCGGGGGGTGAGGACGGGAGGCGGGGAGATGATGATTAGGGCGGGTATGTAGATCAGTGGGGAGGAGATTAGGACGGGAGGCGGGGCAGTGATGGGGAGGTGAGGATGGGAGGCGGGGGGGGTAAGGGCGGTAGGCGGGGGAGATGATGATGAGGCGGGATGTAGATCAGTGGGGAGGAGATTAGGACGGGAGGCGGGGTAGTGATGGGGAGGTGAGGACGGGAGGCGGGGGGTGAGGACGGGAGGCGGGGAGTTGATGATGAGGCGGGATGTAGATCAGTGGGGAGGTGATTGGGAAGGGAGGCGGGGCAGTGATGGGGAGGTGAGGATGGGAGGCGGGGGGGGGTAAGGGCGGGAGGCGGGGGAGATGATGATGAGGCGGGATGTAGATCAGTGGGGAGGTGATTGGGAGGGGGGGAGGAGATTGGGACGAGAGGCGGGGCAGTGATGGGGAGGTGAGGACGGGAGGCGGGGAGATGATGATTAGGGCGGGTATGTAGATCAGTGGGGAGGAGATTGGGACGAGAGGCGGGGCAGTGATGGGGAGGTGAGGACGGGAGGCGGGGGGTGAGGACGGGAGGCGGGGGAGATGATGATGAGGCGGGATGTAGATCAGTGGGGAGGTGATTGGGAGGGGGGGAGGAGATTGGGACGAGAGGCGGGGCAGTGATGGGGAGGTGAGGACGGGAGGCGGGGAGATGATGATTAGGGCGGGGATGTAGATCAGTGGGGAGGAAATTAGGACGGGAGGCGGGGTAGTGATGGGGAGGTGAGGATGGGAGGCGGGGGGTGAGGACGGGAGGCGGGGAGATGATGATTAGGGCGGGGATGTAGATCAGTGGGGAGGAGATTAGGACGGGAGGCGGGGTAGTGATGGGGAGGTGAGGACGGGAGGCGGGGGGTGAGGACGGGAGGCGGGGAGTTGATGATGAGGCGGGATGTAGATCAGTGGGGAGGTGATTGGGAAGGGAGGCGGGGCAGTGATGCGGAGGTGAGGATGGGAGGCGGGGAGATGATGATGAGGCGGGATGTAGATCAGTGGGGAGGAGATTGGGAGGGGGGGAGGAGATTGGGACGAGAGGCGGGGCAGTGATGGGGGGGTGAGGACTGGAGGCGGGGAGTTGATGATGTGGCGGGATGTAGATCAGTGGGGAGGAGATTGGGAGGGGGGGAGGAGATTGGGACGAGAGGCGGGGCAGTGATGGGGGAGGTGAGGACGGGAGGCGGGGGAGTTGATGATGTGGCGGGATGTAGATCAGTGGGAAGGTGATTGGGAAGGGAGGCGGGGCAGTGATGGGGAGGTGAGGACGGGAGGCGGGGGGTGAGGACGGGAGGCGGGGAGATGATAATGAGGGCGGGATGCAGATCAGTGGGGAGGAGATTAGGATGGGAGGCGGGACAGTGATGGGGAGGTGAGGATGGGAGATGATGATGAGGGCGGGATGCAGATCAGTGGGGAGGAGATTAGGATGGGAGGCGGGACAGTGATGGGGAGGTGAGGATGGGAGGCGGGGGGTGAGGGCGGGAGGCGGGGCAGTGATGGGGAGGTGAGGATGGGAGGCGGGGGGGTAGTAGAGGGACAGGTGTGAGGCGGGAGGTAGTAGAGGGACAGGTGTGAGGCGGGGGGGATGTAGAGGGACAGGTGTGAGGCGGGGGGGATGTAGAGGGACAGGTGTGAGGCGGGGGGTAGTAGAGGGACAGGTGTGAGGCGGGGGGGTAGTAGAGGGACAGATGTGAGGCAGGGGGGATGTAGAGGGACAGGTGTGAGGCGGGGGGGGGTAGTAGAGGGACAGGTGTGAGGCGGGGGGGATGTAGAGGGACAGGTGTGAGGCAGGGGGTAGTAGATGGACAGGTGTGAGGCGGGGGGGATGTAGAGGGACAGGTGTGAGGCGAGGGGTAGTAGATGGACAGGTGTGAGGCGGGGGGGGATGTAGAGGGACAGGTGTGAGGCGGGGGGTAGTAGATGGACAGGTGTGAGGCGGGGGGGGGATGTAGAGGGACAGGTGTGAGGCGGGGGGGGATGTAGAGGGACAGGTGTGAGGCGGAGGGATGTAGATCAGTGGGGAGGTGATGGGGAAGGGAGGCGGGGCAGTGATGGGGAGGTGAGGACAGGAGGCGGGGAGATTAGGGCGGGGATGTAGATCAGTGGGGAGTTGATTGGGAGGCGGGGAGATAATGAGGCGGGATGTAGATCAGTGGGGAGGTGATTGGGAAGGGAGGCAGGGAGATGATGATGAGGCGGGATGTAGATCAGTGGGGAGGTGATTGGGACAGGAGGCGGGGCAGTGATGGGGAGGTGAGGATGGGAGGCGGGGGGTGAGGGCGGGAGGCGGGGCAGTGATGGGGAGGTGAGGATGGGAGGCGGGGGGTGAGGACGGGAGGCGGGGAGATGATGATTAGGGCGGGTATGTAGATCAGTGGGGAGGAGATTAGGACGGGAGGCGGGGCAGTGATGGGGAGGTGAGGATGGGAGGCGGGGGGGGTAAGGGCGGTAGGCGGGGGAGATGATGATGAGGCGGGATGTAGATCAGTGGGGAGGAGATTAGGACGGGAGGCGGGGTAGTGATGGGGAGGTGAGGACGGGAGGCGGGGGGTGAGGACGGGAGGCGGGGAGTTGATGATGAGGCGGGATGTAGATCAGTGGGGAGGTGATTGGGAAGGGAGGCGGGGCAGTGATGGGGAGGTGAGGATGGGAGGCGGGGGGGGTAAGGGCGGGAGGCGGGGGAGATGATGATGAGGCGGGATGTAGATCAGTGGGGAGGTGATTGGGAGGGGGGGAGGAGATTGGGACGAGAGGCGGGGCAGTGATGGGGAGGTGAGGACGGGAGGCGGGGAGATGATGATTAGGGCGGGTATGTAGATCAGTGGGGAGGAGATTGGGACGAGAGGCGGGGCAGTGATGGGGAGGTGAGGACGGGGGGTGAGGACGGGAGGCGGGGGAGATGATGATGAGGCGGGATGTAGATCAGTGGGGAGGTGATTGGGAGGGGGGGAGGAGATTGGGACGAGAGGCGGGGCAGTGATGGGGAGGTGAGGACGGGAGGCGGGGAGATGATGATTAGGGCGGGGATGTAGATCAGTGGGGAGGAAATTAGGACGGGAGGCGGGGTAGTGATGGGGAGGTGAGGATGGGAGGCGGGGGGTGAGGACGGGAGGCGGGGAGATGATGATTAGGGCGGGGATGTAGATCAGTGGGGAGGAGATTAGGACGGGAGGCGGGGTAGTGATGGGGAGGTGAGGACGGGAGGCGGGGGGTGAGGACGGGAGGCGGGGAGTTGATGATGAGGCGGGATGTAGATCAGTGGGGAGGTGATTGGGAAGGGAGGCGGGGCAGTGATGCGGAGGTGAGGATGGGAGGCGGGGAGATGATGATGAGGCGGGATGTAGATCAGTGGGGAGGAGATTGGGAGGGGGGGAGGAGATTGGGACGAGAGGCGGGGCAGTGATGGGGAGGTGAGGACTGGAGGCGGGGAGTTGATGATGTGGCGGGATGTAGATCAGTGGGGAGGAGATTGGGAGGGGGGGAGGAGATTGGGACGAGAGGCGGGGCAGTGATGGGGGAGGTGAGGACGGGAGGCGGGGGAGTTGATGATGTGGCGGGATGTAGATCAGTGGGAAGGTGATTGGGAAGGGAGGCGGGGCAGTGATGGGGAGGTGAGGACGGGAGGCGGGGGGTGAGGACGGGAGGCGGGGAGATGATAATGAGGGCGGGATGCAGATCAGTGGGGAGGAGATTAGGATGGGAGGCGGGACAGTGATGGGGAGGTGAGGACGGGAGGCGGGGGGTGAGGACGGGAGGCGGGGAGATGATAATGAGGGCGGGATGCAGATCAGTGGGGAGGAGATTAGGACGGGAGGCGGGGCAGTGATGGGGAGGTGAGGATGGGAGATGATGATGTGGGCGGGATGCAGATCAGTGGGGAGGAGATTGGGACGGGAGGCGGGGCAGTGATGGGGAGGTGAGGATGGGAGGCGGGGGGGTGAGGACGGGAGGCGGGGCAGTGATGGGGAGGTGAGGATGGGAGGCGGGGGGTGAGGACGGGAGGCGGGGAGATGAGGGCGGGATGCATATCAGTGGGGAGGAGATTGGGACGGGAGGCGGGGCAGTGATGGGGAGGTGAGGATGGGAGGCGGGGGGGGGTGAGGACGGGAGGCGGGGCAGTGATGGTGAGGTGAGGACGGGAGGCGGGGAGATGATGATGAGGGTGGGATGTAGATCAGTGGGGAGGTGATTGGGAGGGGGGGAGGAGATTGGGACGGGAGGCGGGGCAGTGATGGGGAGGTGAGGATGGGAGGCGGGGGGAGTGAGGACGGGAGGCGGGGCAGTGATGGTGAGGTGAGGATGGGAGGCGGGGGGGTGAGGACGGGAGGCGGGGCAGTGATGGTGAGGTGAGGATGGGAGGCGGGGAGATGATGATGAGGGTGGGATGTAGATCAGTGGGGAGGTGATTGGGAGGGGGGGCGGAGATTGGGACGAGAGGCTGGGCAGTGATGGGAGGCGGGGCAGTGATGGGGAGGTGATTGGGACAGGAGGTGAGGATGGGGGCGGGATGTAGATCGGAGGGGTGTGGCTTGCTCAGGGTCATTGATGTCTCTTCTGATCCTTTTTCCAGGTGATTCGATCATCTCAGATTGTGTCAGTAAATGTGTTTCCTATGTGGAGAGGACCCCTCATAGCGCACCCCTCATAGCGGACCCCTCATAGAGGACCCCTCATAGCGGACCCCTCATAGAGGACCCCTCATAGCGCACCCCTCATAGCGGACCACCATGTCTGGGGCCGGCAGTAAGAGATCAGCGGGGGATGGGGGTGCTGGTCCTTCAGAGAAGAAACCCAACCATGAAGAAAAGACCCCGACTACCCTCATCGAGCCGATCCGCCTGGGAGGAATCTCTTCTACGGTCAGTACACGGAGCATTGCTGACTACTGCCAGGTGGTGCTGTGTGCAATGTTGGGCACAGGGTAGGGGGGTGCTGTATGGAGTGCCTGGCACAGTGCGGGAAAGGGTGCTGTGTGCAGAGGTGGGCTCAGTGGGGGTGTTGCTTTGTGACAAATGGGGCACAGTTTTGGGGGGTTGCTGTGGGACACAGTGTGGGGGGGTTGCTGTGTGGGGATTAGTGTGTGTGTGGGGGGGTCGCTGTGTGGGGCACAGTGGGAGGGGGGTCGCTGTGTGGGGCACAGTGGGGGGGGGTCGCTGTGTGGGGCACAGTGTGTGGGGGAGGGTCGCTGTGTGGGGCACAGTGTGTGGGGGAGGGTCGCTGTGTGGGGCACAGTGGGGGGGGGGGGGGCACTGTGGGGAGGGTCGCTGTGTGGGGGTACACACCTGTAGGGATGATAGGTATGGAGTCATTTTTTCCCAAGGTGTCTTTCAGGACAGCACCTAAGAGATAGTGACTCCTCCCACCAGACCACAGGAAACGCCTTCTTCCTCCAGATCTTTAAAGGGAGGCACCTCCCTAGCACCCCTCGGTTGTAGAAGAGAACCTCCGGCCCCGGCTGGAACACCTATACACATACGTTAGTCACAGCATAGTACATCAGAACCTATAGGGCGGGATGTTGCTCTCCTGAAAGACTTCTGGAAAACAAGTCCCCGGTAAGTCTGAGTTGGTTTTTCTCAAGGCGTCTTTCAGGTGGGCATCTGAGAGGATAACAGAGATTTACCCCCTCAGGGCGGGACAACAGCCTGCAGGACCTTTCTGCCAAACGCCTGATCGCTGGCCAGTGTGAGGTCCAGCCTGTAATGTTTCACGAACGTGTGGAAACTTCACCATGTTGCCGCCTTGCAAATCTGTTCAGGGGTGGCACCAGCTCTCTCTGCCCAAGTGGCCGCCGGTGCTCTGGTTGAGTGTGCCCAGATTCCCTCTGGTGGAGACAAACCTGCATGTCAATATGCCTCTGAAATGGATCATTTCAGCATCTGACTAAAGAAACTTTAGAAGCCTGGCAACCTTTTGTAAAGAACAAATAATGAATCTGAAGGTCTAAAGACCTTTGTCTTTTCCAAGTAACACAATAAAGTCCTCTTGACATCGAACATGTGGAGAAAGGTCTCCTCCTCCCCTGCTGGGTTTGCGCAGAAGGTTGGAAGTACAATGTCCTGAGCACGATTCTGCACTGAAGCTACCTTCAGGAAGAATTTTCGGGTCTGTCCTTTAGTAGAACTCTATCCGGAAATCTAGATAGGAAGGTTCCTTAGTAGAGCGTTTAGCTCACTGATCCTACACGTAGAAACCATGGCAACCTGGAACACGGTCTTAAAAGTAAGATACCTGAGAGGTGCTTCTTCCAAAGACTCAAAAGGACTCTTTGTTAGGGACTGTAGGACTACTGATAGATCCCATCTAGGGAAACCCTTGATTAGTGCTGGTCCTAGATCTTGTAAGAGCTTTAATAAATCTGATTACCAGTGGATCCGAGGCCACAGATTCTTCTAAGAACACTGCTAGCGCAGCAACCTGGACTTTCACGGTTCTGACCGCTAGTCCCTTATCTGCTCCATCCTGTAAAAACTCTAGAATGGAAACAAGGCTCGCTGGGTCTCGGGCAGATGAATTACACCAAGTATTATAAACTTTCCAGACTTTGGTATTAATGTCCTTTGTTACCTTTTTTATACTTGATATTAGTGGTTGGAAAACCCCTTGCTGTTTAGGAGCTGCTCCTCAGATACCAGGATGCAAGAGCCAGACCGGCCACCTCTGGGTGATTTATCGGGCCTTGTATTAATAGATCGTGCCTGAGGGGTAGATGCCAACAAGGTTTGATTGGCATTCCCAGAACGGTTGAAACCAGACAGTTTTTGGCCAAAAGGGCGTGATTAAGATGACTGGTACCATTTTCCTTTTGAATTTTCCTCAATATTAACGGCATTAACTGGAATGGGGGGGAAAGCATAGCAAAGATGAAATTTCCATGTATAGGCCAATGCGTCTGTACCTAGTGACCGGTCTTGATTGCCTAGGGAAAAGAATTGAGGAACCTGAGCATTCTCCTTTGAGGCAAACAGGTCCACGTCTGGCTGCCCCCACCTATCAGCAATCATAGCAAAGACCTCCTGAGTTTAGTGACCATTCTGCTTCTTGAATGGGATTCCTGCTCAGGAAATCCACCACTCTGTTCAGGGTTCCCTTTAAGTGGATCGGATGGGCTGACAGAGACCGCAAGTGTTCTGCCCACCAAAGAATTTCCATAACTAGTGCTTGCAAGGACTTGCTCCTTGTGCCCCCCCCGCCTGTTTAGATAAGCCACCGCCGTGTCCGTTAGTACCTGAATATGGTGTAAACGAAGATCCTGAGCAAATGTTACCAGAGATAAAGCGATCACTTTGAGCTCTCTCCAGTTTGAGGACCTTGTTGCCTCCTTCTTGGACCAACTTCCCTGAGTGAAGTTCTTTTCCAACCCCAAGAGCTGGCATCGGTTGTCAGTCTTTTTTTTGACTGGAAAAGACCAGACTAAACCTTTTTCTAGGATCTCCTGCCTCTTCCACCACCATAGTGACCTCTTCACCTGAGTTGGAATCTTCACCTCTGTGTCTAGGGATCCCAAATTGTGATTCCCATGACCTCAGGAGAAAAGCCTGCAGGCACCTGAAATGCATTCTCGCCCACTGAACAGCCGGCATTGTTGAAGTCAGTACTCCCAAAGCCAACATAACCTGTCTTATCGTTAGCTGCTGGTTGGTCTGCAGTACTGACACCACATAGTGAATCTTGTCCTTTTTCTCTGGGGGGGGGGATTTTTTGATCCACAGAATTGAGTAGATAACCCAGAAAACGAATCTCCTGAGACTGGTTCAGGGAAGATTTTTGAAGGTTTAGAATCCATCCCAGAGACGCCAAATGGTTGCGTGCTCTGTTTAAGTTGCTCTGCAATTCTTCTCTTGAGGGGACGAAAAATAGCAGATCGTCTAAATAAGGAATTACTGTGATTCCCTGAAGACGAAGCCGAGCTAAAGCTTCTGCCATCACCTTGGTGAAAAGTACCGCCAACCTGAGATACATCTGGGACTGGGGCGAGATCAGGATATGCAGATATGCGTCCTTTACATCTATTGACGCCATGAAACAACATGGAGTCAGCAGATTTCTGACTGAAAAAAAATCGAGTCCATCTTGAACCTTCTGTATTTGATGGATTTGTTCAGAGGCTTTGGATTGAGAATCAATCGGAATCTCCCTGTTGGTTTTCTTACCGGGAAGACATGAGAAAAGAATCCCTCCTGCCGTTCTTTTGATGGCACGTGGATCACCACACCCTTCTGCCTCAGTTCCTCTAGAGAGGACTTTGGGGCCATGGCTTTTACTGGATCCTTTGGGGTATTCGTCACCAAAAACCTCTTTGGGGGGCTTTCGGTAAACTCCACTGTGTAGCCCTGCGAAAGAGTGGTCAGAATAAACTGATTTGACGTTATCCCTGACCACTGTGGAAGGAACTTTTGTACCCTTCCGCCCACCCGCAGGAGTCATTGGGGTTTTTCGGCTTGTGTAGAAGGACGGAAAAGGATTCCGCCCTTACCTTTTGCCTGGACCAATTTTTCCTTCTCCCCTGAAACTTGCTGTCTTGCTCCTGAGCTTTTTGAGGTCAAAAAAGACGTTTTGGAGGCTGCTTTTTCTTTTTGACCGGGAACGGGAAGGACCTTTTCTTATCGGCAGTCCTGGCTAGAATATTATCTAGATCAGGGCCAAAAAGGTGGTCAGCCGTAAAGGGAATCCCACAAGGTTTGCTTTTTGACGCTGTGTCACCCGGCCAGATCTTTACCCATAAAGCTCTTCTCGCAGCATAAGGCTGCTGATCTAGCCGACATTTTAATTGCTTCAGCTGAAGCAACTGCTCTATAAGCAACTGCAGAGGACAGGGTAGAAAAAGAATCTAAAATCTCGTTTGGGAGAACCTGTCACTATATGAGACTTTAGCTGGTTAATGCAGATTCCTGGGAACACATGTTGTGGCCATAGTTGGCTTTAAATTGCTCATGACTGATTTCCACGACCCCTTGAGCAAAAGATCCATACGTTTATCCATTGGATCCTTTAGAACCCCCATGTCTTCAAAAGGCAGATCTCAAGACCTGGGAAAAAGCAGCATCCAACCTGGGCACCTTGTTCCAAACTGCAGAGAGGACCTCCTCAAAAAGAAAACGTCTTTTGTGGGCTTTGGAGAAAAAAAGGTTTTCTCTCCGGATCCTGCCATTCTTTTTTTTTGATGGCATCAGAAATGATCGAATGAACCGGGAAAGTCCGCCCCCTTAGGTTCGTTTAACCCTGCATACATGCGGTTATGAAGAGATAATTCTTTCTTTTCTTCACTTAAGCCAAGAGTAAGATGAATGGCTTTAAGAAGCCCATCCACCTCTTCCAGGGATACCTTAAATTTGGAGGGGGCTACTTCAGCTTCCTCACCCTCCTCTTCTGAGTCTTTATCGGAGGGTGCGGGGGGAATGCTCTTCCCTGTTTAAAGAGCCTTCAGATAGTTTCCAACACCGGGATAGGAAGTGAACCCTGGGAAGACTGAAGTGGATGGCTGACTAGCAGCCGGATTATAGACCCTTTTTTACAGAGGCAACCAGGTCATCACAAACAGAAGCCGATTCCTCCTTCACTAAAGAAGTACTGCATGGGGCTTTCTTCCAATCCTCTCCCATCTTGGCCCTGCAGAAAGGACATCTCTTTTTGCCAGGTCAGAGCTTGTGGCTTATGAGAGAAGACAAAAAAAGGGAAGAAAAACCAGGGGACCCTTAGAGAGACCCAGCCTCTGCTTTAAAGGACCACCACACAGGTGCACTAGGAAGAAACCAGTAAGCCTCCAGTGCCCAGACAGGCTCCTTGCTACTGGGGGGGGGGGGGTAAAAAAGTTAGAGAGACCAAAACCCCAGGTAAAGGAAAAAAGGCAGACTTGAACCACTGCCTCCTACCTGAGCCTTGCTGGTGCCTGTCCCCACCGCTGCAGGTGCCGACTCCTCCATGGCGGGTGTGCAGCGCTCCACTCGTGGCTTTACACTCCGCTGCCGGACTCCCTCAGTCCCACTGCACTGGACCAGAAGCGGAAATACACATGTGCACCGCCGCCTCCAGGACTGTGCAGGCCACCAGATCTCCGGCTCTCACCGAGCACCAAGGGGAGAAGGAGCCCAAGATGCTACCACTGGTAGGACGGGAGGACAGAGGGTCTCTAAGGAGGAAAAAATAGGAGCACCGTCTCTCAGCAGCACCCAAGAGATCCTGACTCCCCTTCTAAAAGATGTTCCCTCCGGGCCGGAAGAAACACAAAAACTGAGGGGTGGTAGGGAGGTGCCTCCCTTTAAAGATCTGGAGGAAGAAGGCGTTTCCTGTGTTCCAGTGGGAGGAGTCACTATCTCAGGTGCTGTCCTGAAAGACTTCTGGAAAACAAGTTACCGGTAAGTCTAACCTGGATTTTCATTCATTCTGCCCCCTTCAGGAGGAGATGGATATGAAGGTTCTGCAGTTTAAGAACAAGAAGCTGGCAGAGCGGCTGGAGCAGCGGCAGGGGTTTGAGGACGAGCTCCGGGAGAAGATTGAGAAGCTGGAGAAGAGACAGGCCACCGATGACGCCACTCTGCTCATCGTCAACCGATACTGGAGCCGGGTAGGTGCAGCGCCAACATCTGACAGATCTCAGTCAGAGCGGGGATTGTAGGTGCTGAACTGTGGGCTCATTTCTGAAGGAATGACCCAGTACTCCCTGCTCTGACCCAGTACTCCCTGCTCTGATCCTGTTCCCCCTGCTCTGACCCTGTTCCCCCTGCTCTGACCCTGTTCCCCCTGCTCTGACCCATGACCCTGTTCTCCCTGCTCTGACCCTGTTCTCCCTACTGTGACCCATGACCCTGTTCTCCCTACTCTGACCCATGACACTGTTCTCCCTGCTCTGACCCAGTACTCCCTGCTCTGACCCAGTACTCCCTGCTCTGATCCTGTTCCCCCTGCTCTGACCCATGACCCTGTTCCCCCTGCTCTGACCCTGTTCCCCCTGCTCTGACCCATGACCCTGTTCTCCCTGCTCTGACCCTGTTCTCCCTACTGTGACCCATGACCCTGTTCTCCCTGCTCTGACCCTGTTCTTCCTACTCTGACCCATGACCCTGTTCTCCCTGCTCTGACCCTGTTCTCCCTGCTCTGACCCTTTTCTCCCTACTCTGACCCATGACCCTGTTCTTCCTGCTCTGACCCTGTTCTCCCTGCTCTGACCCTGTTCTCCCTGCTCTGACCTATTTCTCCCTACTCTGACCCATGACCCTGTTCTCCCTGCTCTGACCCTGTTCTCCCTACTGTGACCCATGACCCTGTTCTCCCTGCTCTGACCCTGTTCTCCCTACTCTGACCCATGACCCTGTTCTCCCTGCTCTGACCCTGTTCTCCCTACTCTGACCCATGACCCTGTTCTCCCTGCTCTGACCCTGTTCTCCCTACTCTGACCCATGACCCTGTTCTCCCTGCTCTGACCCTGTTCTCCCTGCTCTGACCCTGTTCTCCCTACTCTGACCCATGACCCTGTTCTCCCTGCTCTGACCCTGTTCTCCCTACTCTGACCCATGACCCTGTTCTCCCTGCTCTGACCCTGTTCTCCCTATTCTGACCCATGACCCTGTTCTCCCTACTCTGACCCATGACCCTGTTCTCCCTACTCTGACCCATGACCCTGTTCTCCCTACTCTGACCCATGACCCTGTTCTCCCTACTCTGACCCATGACCCTGTTCTCCCTGCTCTGACCCATGACCCTGTTCTCCCTGCTCTGACCCTGTTCTCCCTGCTCTGACCTTGTTCTCCCTACTCTGACCCATGACCCTGTTCTCCCTGCTCTGACCCTTTTCTCCCTGCTCTGACCCTTTTCTCCCTGCTCTGACCCTTTTCTCCCTGCTCTGACCCTGTTCTCCCTGCTCTGACCCTGTTCTCCCTGCTCTGACCCTGTTCTCCCTGCTCTGACCCATGACCCTGTTCTCCCTGCTCTGATCCTGTTCTCCCTGCTCTGACCTTGTTCTCCCTACTCTGACCCATGACCCTGTTCTCCCTGCTCTGACCCTTTTCTCCCTACTCTGACCCATGACCCTGTTCTCCCTGCTCTGACCCTGTTCTCCCTGCTCTGACCCTGTTCTCCCTGCTCTGACCCTGTTCTCCCTGCTCTGACCCTGTTCTCCCTACTCTGACCCTGTTCTCCCTGCTCTGAGCCATGACCCTGTTCTCCCTGCTCTGACCCTGTTCTCCCTGCTCTGACCCTGTTCTCCCTGCACTGACCTATTTCTCCCTACTCTGACCCATGACCCTGTTCTCCCTGCTCTGACCCTGTTCTCCCTACTCTGACCCATGACCCTGTTCTCCCTGCTCTGACCCTGTTCTCCCTACTCTGACCCATGACCCTGTTCTCCCTACTGTGACCCATGACCCTGTTCTCCCTGCTCTGACCCTGTTCTCCCTACTCTGACCCATGACCCTGTTCTCCCTGCTCTGACCCTGTTCTCCCTGCTCTGACCCTGTTCTCCCTACTCTGACCCTGTTCTCCCTACTCTGACCCATGACCCTGTTCTCCCTGCTCTGACCCTGTTCTCCCTATTCTGACCCATGACCCTGTTCTCCCTACTCTGACCCATGACCCTGTTCTCCCTACTCTGACCCATGACCCTGTTCTCCCTACTCTGACCCATGACCCTGTTCTCCCTACTCTGACCCATGACCCTGTTCTCCCTACTCTGACCCATGACCCTGTTCTCCCTACTCTGACCCTGTTCTCCCTGCTCTGACCCTGTTCTCCCTGCTCTGACCCTGTTCTCCCTGCTCTGACCCTGTTCTCCTCCCTGCTCTGACCCTGTTCTCCTCCCTGCTCTGACCCTGTTCTCCCTGCTCTGACCCTGTTCTCCTCCCTGCTCTGACCCTGTTCTCCTCCCTGCTCTGACCCATGACCCTGTTCTCCCTGCTCTGACCCTGTTCTCCTCCCTGCTGTGACCCATGACCCTGTTCTCCCTGCTCTGACCCTGTTCTCCTCCCTGCTCTGACCCATGACCCTGTTCTCCCTGCTCTGACCCATGACCCTGTTCTCCCTGCTCTGACCCTGTTCTCCTCCCTACTCTGACCCATGACCCTGTTCTCCCTGCTCTGACCCTGTTCTCCCTGCTCTGACCCTTTTCTCCCTACTCTGACCCATGACCCTGTTCTCCCTGCTCTGACCCTGTTCTCCCTGCTCTGACCCTGTTCTCCCTGCTCTGACCTATTTCTCCCTACTCTGACCCATGACCCTGTTCTCCCTGCTCTGACCCAGTTCTCCCTACTGTGACCCATGACCCTGTTCTCCCTGCTCTGACCCTGTTCTCCCTACTCTGACCCATGACCCTGTTCTCCCTGCTCTGACCCTGTTCTCCCTACTCTGACCCATGACCCTGTTCTCCCTGCTCTGACCCTGTTCTCCCTACTCTGACCCATGACCCTGTTCTCCCTGCTCTGACCCTGTTCTCCCTGCTCTGACCTATTTCTCCCTACTGTGACCCATGACCCTGTTCTCCCTGCTCTGACCCTGTTCTCCCTACTCTGACCCATGACCCTGTTCTCCCTGCTCTGACCCTGTTCTCCCTACTCTGACCCATGACCCTGTTCTCCCTGCTCTGACCCTGTTCTCCCTGCTCTGACCCTGTTCTCCCTACTCTGACCCATGACCCTGTTCTCCCTGCTCTGACCCTGTTCTCCCTGCTCTGACCCTGTTCTCCCTGCTCTGACCCTGTTCTCCCTGCTCTGACCTATTTCTCCCTACTCTGACCCATGACCCTGTTCTCCCTGCTCTGACCCAGTTCTCCCTACTGTGACCCATGACCCTGTTCTCCCTGCTCTGACCCTGTTCTCCCTACTCTGACCCATGACCCTGTTCTCCCTGTTCTCCCTACTCTGACCCATGACCCTGTTCTCCCTGCTCTGACCCTGTTCTCCCTGCTCTGACCCATGACCCTGTTCTCCCTGCTCTGACCCTGTTCTCCCTACTCTGACCCATGACCCTGTTCCCCCTGCTCTGACCCTGTTCTCCCTGCTCTGAGCCATGACCCTGTTCTCCCTGCTCTGACCCTGTTCTCCCTGCTCTGACCCTGTTCTCCCTGCACTGACCTATTTCTCCCTACTCTGACCCATGACCCTGTTCTCCCTGCTCTGACCCTGTTCTCCCTACTCTGACCCATGACCCTGTTCTCCCTGCTCTGACCCTGTTCTCCCTACTCTGACCCATGACCCTGTTCTCCCTGCTCTGACCCTGTTCTCCCTACTCTGACCCATGACCCTGTTCTCCCTGCTCTGACCCTGTTCTCCCTGCTCTGACCCTGTTCTCCCTGCTCTGACCCTGTTCTCCCTGCTCTGACCCTGTTCTCCCTGCTCTGACCCTGTTCTCCCTACTCTGACCCATGACCCTGTTCTCCCTGCTCTGACCCTGTTCTCCCTGCTCTGACCCTTTTCTCCCTACTCTGACCCATGACCCTGTTCTCCCTGCTCTGACCCTGTTCTCCCTGCTCTGACCCTTTTCTCCCTACTCTGACCCATGACACTGTTCTCCCTGCTCTGACCCTGTTCTCCCTGCTCTGACCCTGTTCTCCCTGCTCTGACCCATGACCCTGTTCTCCCTGCTCTGACCCTGTTCTCCTTGCTCTGACCCTGTTCTCCCTACTGTGACCCATGACCCTGTTCTCCCTGCTCTGACCCTGTTCTCCCTACTCTGACCCATGACCCTGTTCTCCCTGCTCTGACCCTGTTCTCCCTGCTCTGACCCTGCTCCCCCTACTCTGACCCATGACCCTGTTCTCCCTGCTCTGACCCTGTTCTCCCTGCTCTGACCCTGTTCTCCCTGCTCTGACCCATGACCCTGTTCTCCCTGCTCTTACCCTGTTCTCCCTGCTCTGACCCTTTTCTCCCTACTCTGACCCATGACCCTGTTCTCCCTGCTCTGACCCTGTTCTCCCTGCTCTGACCCTGTTCTCCCTGCTCTGACCTATTTCTCCCTACTCTGACCCATGACCCTGTTCTCCCTGCTCTGACCCTGTTCTCCCTACTGTGACCCATGACCCTGTTCTCCCTGCTCTGACCCTGTTCTCCCTACTCTGACCCATGACCCTGTTCTCCATGCTCTGACCCTGTTCTCCCTACTCTGACCCATGACCCTGTTCTCCCTGCTCTGACCCTGTTCTCCCTGCTCTGACCCTGTTCTCCCTACTCTGACCCATGACCCTGTTCTCCCTGCTCTGACCCTGTTCTCCCTGCTCTGACCCTGTTCTCCCTACTGTGACCCATGACCCTGTTCTCCCTGCTCTGACCCTGTTCTCCCTACTCTGACCCATGACCCTGTTCTCCCTGCTCTGACCCTGTTCTCCCTACTCTGACCCATGACCCTGTTTTCCCTGCTCTGACCTGTTTTCCCTGCTCTGACCCTGTTTTCCCTGCTCTGACCCTGTTTTCCCTGCTCTGACCCTGTTTTGCCTGCTCTGACCCTGTTTTCCCTGCTCTGACCCTGTTTTCCCTGCTCTGACCCTGTTTTGCCTGCTCTGACCCTGTTTTGCCTGCTCTGACCCTGTTTTCCCTGCTCTGACCCTGTTTTCCCTGCTCTGACCCTGTTTTCCCTGCTCTGACCCTGTTTTCCCTGCTCTGACCCTGTTTTCCCTGCTCTGACCCTGTTCTCCCTGCTCTGACCCTTTTCTCCCTACTCTGACCCATGACCCTGTTCTCCTTGCTCTGACCCTGTTCTCCCTGCTCTGACCTATTTCTCCCTACTCTGACCCATGACCCTATTCTCCCTGCTCTGACCCTGTTCTCCCTACTCTGACCCTGTTCTCCCTGCTCTGACCCTGTTCTCCCTGCTCTGACCCTGTTCTCCCTGCTCTGACCCTTTACTCCCTACTCTGACCCTGTTCTCCCTGCTCTGACCCTTTTCTCCCTGCTCTGACCCTGTTCTCCCTGCTCTGACCCTGTTCTCCCTACTCTGACCCATGACCCTGTTCTCCCTGCTCTGACCCTGTTCTCCCTGCTCTGACCCT
>JBBGZY010003161.1:317500-336312 GCA_037952925.1 Lithobates clamitans | reverse complement strand
TCTCTCTCTCTCCTTCTCTCTCTCTCTCCTTCTCTCCCCTTCTCTCTCTCCTTCTCTCTCTCTCTCCTTCTCTCTCTCTCTCTCTCTCTCCTTCTCTCCTTCTCTCTCTCCTTCTCTCCTTCTCTCTCTCTCTCTCTCTCTCTCTCTCTCTCTCTCTCTCTCTCTCTCTCCTTCTCTCTCTCCCTCTCCTTCTCTTCCCTTCTCTCTCTCTCTCTCTCTCTCTCTCTCTCTCTCTCTCCCTCTCCCTCTCCCTCTCTCTCTCTCTCTCTCTCTCTCTCTCTCTCTCTCTCTCTCCTTCTCTTCTCTTCCCTTCTCTCTCTCCCTCTCTCTCTCTTCTCTCTCCAGCCCTGGTGGAGGTGTCTTGCACCATGGCCCAGTTAGAGCCATCATGTCTCCCCGGGGTCCTGTCCTGCAGATAATAATCTATCCATTAATGACACAAGTGTGTTCCTTCTCAGACCCTCTAATCCCGGCCAGCTTGGCTCCCATCTATATGCCTGGGGTGCCCTCAGAGGCAGCAGATCTACATTTCCACCAACAAGCATCTCACACATAGAAAATAAAACCCAACGTTGCCATTTCTCCTTGCAATGTCACTGCAGTTTCTCAGACACTGATGTATCTCTCATCACATTTCCTGGAAAGATGATTGTTAGTCCCAAGTAACCTATTCACACCTAATGCTGCATTAGCAAGGGTTGGGAGACCACGCTCTCCCACAGCAATCTGAAGGAGATGTATCCCTTATTTTTAGATGTTACATGTTACATGGAGAGATGGGCAACTAAAAGGGATGACATTCCTTAAAGCGTATTTACACTCTAACCATGAAATCATCTTATTTGCTCCCCTTGGGTCTGTTAATGCAGAATTCCACCTTTTGCAAAAAAAAATAAAAAAAAATAATAATCATTAAAATAACAATAAATGTATCCATTGTTCAAGAATGGAAAGTTGGCGCTTGCAATGGAATGCGGGTGCAATGCTTTGGCTCCTGCAGACTTTTCCTCCAGTCCCTGGTCCATACAGAGGTACAGACCTTCAGCTATAGAGCTAGAGGAGGTTCTTAATGGACTTCAAGTGCGGTGACGTCATCACGTTTGTGCTCCAATGAGAACTACAAGTGCCTCTGGCGCAGCAGCAGTGGTGCCTTCCTGTGAATGTATGATGCAAATGGGTGGGCGGAGGCAGGAGCAGCTGATTTCAAATTTAACAGGATGTTGTGGGGAGTACAACCCTGAGATCCTGTAAAGGGTGGCTAGGGGCAGTCAAGGGTGGGGGGCTGTGCATGGTGACCATGGTTCATATTACACCCATGGTAAGAACAGTGGACTGATCTTTTATTAACACTAATGAAAGTGTTTTGTTCTATCAGTTTTATAAGTGCAAAAAAAAAAATTGTTGATCCCGCCAGAAATCCAAAAATCCAGTGAACCTAAAAGTAAGGCGCAGTCTCCCATTCATCGCTACTGCGATATTAATGAGGACCCCCCCGTCCTTCATCCATACTTTATAAACTTGTCAATGCAGGGGAAATAAACAATCACGCTGAGATCCTTCTGATGTTCTCATTCATTATTTACCTTTTTTGTGCTGCTTGGGCCCCTATTCCTGCACCCCCATGAGACTGCGCATGCACCATATAACACACTGGGGGTTATTTACTAAAACTGGAGAGTGCAAAAATTAGAAGTCAGCAGCTACAAATCCTGTAGCTGCTGACTTTTACTATTAGGGCACTTTTCTGTCCAGGGATCCAGCAGTATCTTCACCTAAGCCGATTCTGGAATCAGCTCTCGGGTGCTGGCGCCGCCATCTTGGGTAAGGGAAACTGACAGTGAAGCCTTGTGGAGGAGCGGGGTGGATGGAGGAGCGGGGTGGACGGAGGAGCTGGGGGGACGGAGAAGCGGGGCGGATGGAGGAGCAGGGCGGATGGAGGAGCGGAGGTAATGGAGGAGCGGGGGGGATGGAGGAGCGGGGGGGGGGTGGAGGAGCGGAGGGGATGGAGGAGCGGAGGGGATGGAGGAGCGGGGGGGATGGAGGAGCGGGGCGGACGGAAGAGCGGGGGGGACAGAGGAGCGGGGCGGATGGAGGAGCGGGGGGGATAAAGGAATGGGGCGTATGGAGGAGCGGGGGGACGGAGGAGCGGGGAGGATGGAGGAGGGGGGCGGATGGGGGAGCGGGGGGGATGGAGGAGGGGGGCGGATGGAGGAGCGGGGCGGATGAAGGAGCGGGCGGATGGAGGGGCGGGGCGGACGGAGGAGCGGGGCGGACTGAGGAGCGGGGAGGATGGAGGAGGGGGGCGGATCGAGGAGCAGGGGGGATGGAGCAATGGAGAAGGGGGGCGGATGGAGGAGCGGGGCGGGCGGACGGAGGAGAGGGGGGGACGAAGAAGCGTGGAGGATGGAGGAGGGGGGCAGATGGAGGAGCGGGGGGACGGAGGAGCGGGAAGGATGGAGGAGGGGGGTGGATGGAGGAGCGGGGGGGATGGAGGAGCGGGGGGGTGGCGGTGCGGGGCAGATAGAGTAGCGGGGCGGATGGCGGCGGTGCGGGGCGGGGTGGATGGAGGAGGGTGATGGATGAAGGAGCGGGGCGGATGGAGGAGCGGGCGGATGGAGGAGCGGGGCGGACAGAGGAGCGGGGAGGATGGAGGAGGGGGGCGGATGGAGGAGCAGGGTGGATGGAGGAGGGGGGCGGATAAAGGAGAGGGGCGGATGGAGGAGCGGGGCGGATGGAGGAGCGGGGCGGATGGAGGAGCGGGGGGGATGGAGGAGCGGGGGGGATGGAGGAGCGAGGCGGATGGAGGAGCGGGCGGATGGAGGAGCGAGGCGGATGGAGGAGCGGGCGGATGGAGGAGAGGGGGGGACGAAGAAGCGTGGAGGATGGAGGCAGATGGAGGAGCGGGGGGGATGGAGGAGCGGGAAGGATGGAGGAGGGGGGCAGATGGAGGAGCGGGGGGGATGGAGGAGCGGGGGGTTGGCGGTGCAGGGCAGATAGAGGAGCGGGGCGGATGGCGGCGGTGCGGGGCGGATGGTGGAGCGGGGTGGATGGAGGAGGGGGGCGGATGAAGGAGCGGGGCGGATGGAGGAGCGGGGAGGATGGAGGAGCGGGCGGATGGAGGAGCGGGGCGGACGGAGGAGCGGGGAGGACGGAGGAGGGGGGCGGATGGAGGAGCGGGGCGGATGGAGGAGCGGGGTGGATGGAGGAGGGGGGCGGATGAAGGAGCGGGGCGGATGGAGGAGCGGGCGGACGGAGGAGCGGGGCGGACGGAGGAGCGGGGGGAGGACGGAGGAGGGGGGCGGATGGAGGAGCGGGGTGGATGGAGGAGGGGGGCGGATGGAGGAGCGGGCGGATGGAGGAGCGGGCCGGACGGAGGAGCGGGGAGGATGGAGAAGAGGGGCGGATGGAGGAGCGGGGGGACGGAGGAGCAGGGCGGATGGAGGAGCGGGGGGGACGGAGGAGCAGGGAAGATGGAGGAGGGGGGCGGATGGAGGAGCAGGGGATGGAGGAGCGGGGAGGATGGAGGAGGGGGGCGGATGGAGGAGCGGGGGGGACGGAGGAGCAGGGAAGATGGAGGAGGGGGGGATGGAGCAGCGGGGGGGACGGAGGAGCAGGGAAGATGGAGGAGGGGGGGATGGAGGAGCGGGGGTGTGGCGGTGCGGGGCGGATAGAGGAGCGGGGCGGATGGTGGAGCGGGGCGGATGGCAATGCGGGGCAGATGGTGGAGCAGGGGGGGGGATGGCAGTGCCTACAGATATCGAAGTCCCTCGGTAACCTGACACAGCTCAGCAGGCACAGCGATCGTCTCATCATCAGCCGCTGTTAGTCATCTGACAGTCATCACTTCTCTTCCAGGTAAAAAGATTCCTCCATCCGCTATTTACACCGCAATCCCAGCGCTGATGGCAGATCACATAACGACACTGTCTGTGGGTGGAATTGATAAATGTTAATGTCTGCTCAGCACCCCCCCAACTCCCAATAGATTCTTCCAGTCTGGGGAGACTCATAGGACCCCGGAGAACACGAAGATATACACCGCTGTGCAAAAGTCTTAGGCAGGGGTGAAGAAATGCTGTAAAGTAAGAATGATTTCAGAAATATTGATTTAAATAATTTATTTTTATCAATTTACAAAATGCAAAGTGAGCGAACAAAAGTGAAATCCAATCAATATTTGGGGTGCGGTGTCCCCCCTCCCCCTTTTGCCTTCTTTCTAGGTAGACTTGCACCCAGTGTGTGAAGGAACTCGGCAGGTAGGTTGTTCTATGTGAGAACTAAGCACAGATCTTGTGTGGATGTCGGCTGCCTCCAATCTTTCATCCCAGACAGACTCCATGATGGGGAGATCATGGCTCTGTGGGGGCCAAACCATCACTTCCAGGACTCCATGTTCTTCTTTACACTGAAGATAGTTCTAAAAGGGTAACTCCACTTTCGTGGGAAAAAAAATAGCAAATAAAAAAATAAATAATCTATCAGATACAATTGCTACAAAACTCATATTGTAATTGAATGTTATTAGAAATTCTCTTTCCTTTTCAATCTGCAGCCGCTGTCATTTTCTGTAAAATGGAATATGGCCACCTGGAGGCGCTCTGCACACAGATGGTAAATGGACCCCCCCCCCCCAGAACTGTCAATTCCTGCTCGTGCGATTGGCTCTCTGATTTCCCAGAAGTCTGTGGGGGGGTTGATTTACTAAACCTGGGGAGTGTAAAATCGGGTGCATCTGAGCTGTGCATAAAAATCAGCTTCTGTGCATAACAATCTGCAGTTAGAAGCTGATTGGCTCCCATGCACAGCTGCACCCGATTTTGTACTCTCCAGTTTCAGTAAATCTCCTACTAAGATACAAGTCAGATATTGGGCATCCCCTGCAACAAAAATGCCAGAGGAAAATGGCATCTAAAGGGATGCAGACCCTGCTGCTTCCCTCATTAGAGCCCTGCAGGGGCAGCAGCTGATTGATAATGATAAAGTCACTCCCATTCACACTGAGAAACAAACAGCTATTTCTTCAGAGTAACAAAAGGCTACAAAGTTTATTCCAATCCCTGCAATGTACAGAGATCACCCGGAGGGGGCGGGGTTATTCTCAACAAAAGTGAAGTTACATTGGCTGGATGTTTGGGGGGGGGGGGGGCATCCTGCTGCAGAATAAGTTTGGGGCCAATCACACATGTCCCTGATGGTATGACATAATGGGGAAGTATCTGCCGGGCTCCACCTACTACAGAAAACTACAGGAGGGGGCGGAGACAAGACCAGTCCCCCTGCACACACAGAGCAGAGCTGTGGGAGGGGCCTAGCAGGCTCCACCCACTACAGGGGGTGGAGACAAGACCAGTCCCCCTGCACACAGAGAGAGAGAGAGAGAGAGAGAGAGAGCAGAGCTGTGGGAGGGGCCTATCAGGCTCCACCCACTGCAGGGGGTGGAGACAAGACCAGTCCCCCTGCACACAGAAAGAGAGCAGAGCTGTGGGAGGGGCCTGGCAGGCTCCACCCACTACAGGAGGGGGGCAGAGACAAGACCAGTCCCCCCTGCACAAAGAGACAGGGCAGCAGTGAGCGGTCTTCATTACAGGAAGTCTCACACTGGATTACTGCACAGATCTGGGAGAAGATTCCAGAAGTCACATGACCGATGGATTTTTTTTATCCCGGAGTTCATGTTCAGGACTGAGCCCGGGGGTATTTATTTGCCATTTTGAGGGGAATTTCTCTCCACTTCCTGTTCAACAGAAAAAAAATCTCTGCAATGTGAGGGTTGTCACCAGAAGCGGTGTCACCACTGGAAGACTTCCCTTCACCTCCTATTGCAGAGAAATAAAGGGGAATGAGTGGACACGGTGAGCGATGAACACCTGGCAGAGGGTCTAACCCCTCCCACACAGTTCTAAATTTCATGTGTCATTAATGTTTTGCTGCTCCTTCCTGCAGGACGCAGAAATCTCCTATAATTCCTTCCATCAGCCCCCCTCCCCCACACATTCCGGGTATGTAGTCCCAGAATTGTGCTTGGACCGGGTTTGTAGTACTCCCCCCATTATCCACATTGCATAGAGTTCTGTCTACTCAGGTGGGAAACTAAAGTAGGAAATCAGCTAAAGATCCAATCTGTGCGTTCCTCTGTGCGTGCGTCTGTGCGTTTGTGCATTCATCTGTGCTTGTGTCTTTGCATTTGTCTGTGAGTGCGTCTGTGCATTCGTCTGTGGGCGCTGCTGTGCGTGTGTTCCTCTGTGCATGCGTTTGTGTGTTCGTCTGTGCGTTTGTCTGTGCATGTGTCTGTGCATGCTTCTATGCGTGCATCTGTGTGTTCCTCTGTGCATGCGTTTGTGTGTTCGTCTGTGCATTTGTCTGTGCATGCTTCTATGCGTGCATCTGTGTGTTCATCTGTGCATGCTTCTATGCGTGCGTCTGTGCATTCATCTGTGCATGCGTCTGTGCATTCATCTGTGCATGCGTCTGTGCATTCATCTGTGCATGCGTCTGTGCTTTCCTTTGTGCATGCGTCTGTGCTTTCCTTTGTGCATGCGTCTGTGCATTCATCTGTGCATGCGTCTGTGCATTCATCTGTGCATGCGTCTGTGCTTTCCTTTGTGCATGCGTCTGTGCTTTCCTTTGTGCATGCGTCTGTGCTTTCCTTTGTGCATGCGTCTGTGCTTTCCTTTGTGCATATGTCTGTGTGTTCGTCTGTGCATATGTCTGTGCGTTCGTCTGTGCATGTGTTTTTGCTTTCCTCTGTGCGTGCGTTTGTGTGTTCGTCGGTGTGTTCATCTGTGCGTGTGTCTGTTCATGCACCTGTGCGTTCCTCTGTGCGTTCGTCTGTGCATGCTTCTGTGCGTGTGTTCCTCTGTGCATGCGTTTGTGTGTTCATCTGTGCGTGCTTCTAGGCGTGCGTTTGTACGTTCCTCTGTACATTCCTCTGTGTGTGCATCTGTGTGTTTGTCTGTGCATGTGTCTGTGCGTTCGTCTGTGCGTGTGTTAGTGTGTTTGTCTGTGCATGCTTCTGTGTCTTTGCGTGCGTCTATGCGTTCGTCTGTGCGTCCGTCTGTGCGTGCGTCTGTGCGTGCGTGCGTCTGTGCGTGCATCTGTGCATGCGTCTGTGCGTGCGTCTGTGCATCCGTCTGTGCGTGCGTCTGTGCGTCCGTCTGTGCGTGCGTCTGTGCGTCCGTCTGTGCGTGCGTCTGTGCGTGCGTCTGTGCGTCCGTCTGTGCGTGCGTCTGTGCGTCCGTCTGTGCGTGCGTCTGTGCGTTCATATGTGCGTGCGTCTGTGCGTCCGTCTGTGCGTTCTTCTGTGCGTGCGTCTGTGCGTGCGTCTGTGCGTCCGTCTGTGCGTGCGTCTGTGCGTTCATATGTGCGTGCGTCTGTGCGTCCGTCTGTGCGTTCTTCTGTGCGTGCGTCTGTGCGTGCGTGCGTGCGTCTGTGCATGCGTCTGTGCGTCCGTGTATTTGTATGTGTGTGCGTCTGCGCGTGCGTTTGTGCGTTTGTGTGTGCTTCTGTGCATGCTGTCTGTACGTGCGTCTTTGCGTGCATAGGTGATGAATGGGCGATCAATGGGTAATCAATGGGCAATTCAGCCATAACTTCCCTTCACATCGATATATGACGGTTACAAAGGCTTTCATACCTTTATACAATCGATGTGCAATTCGATTGAATCTATTGAATCTGCAATAAATTGAGTAGCTATAACTTTTTTACTGATCAATATAGACTTTCAATTATTATTATTATTATTATTATTATACAGGATTTATATATCGCCAACAGTTTGCGCAGCTCTTTACAACATGAGGGCAGACAGTACAGTTACAATACAATTCAATACAGGAGGAATCAGAGAGCCCTGATCCCAAGAGCTTACAATCTAGGAGGGAGGGTCAAGTGATACAAAAGGGTAATCGCTGTGGGGGAGGAGCTGATGGAGAAATTAGTGCCGTTGTTAGATGGAGGCCGGAGAGGCTTCTCTGAAGAGGAAAGTTTTCAGGGATCGTCTAAAAACGTTCAATTGGATTCCATCAAAGTGAGGTTGATTGGTTGGGTGGAAAATTATTGATCGGTAGCACCGAGACGCTTTGTTCATAAATTTGATTGTATATCGATTGATCAGATTATGAGATCACATAGTGGAAACAGAGATTCATACAATCAGATTGGACAGTGTGCGGGATTGTACAATCAGATTGGACGGTGTGTGGGATTGTACAATCAGATTGGACGGTGTGTGGAATTGTACAATCAGATTGGACGGTGTGTGGGATTGTACAATCAGATTGGACGGTGTGTGGGATTGTACAATCAGATTGGACGGTGATTGGTCATTCAGCTTTTTATTTAAACGTCAACTCAGGCAGAAACAGGCCTGTTGCTCATAGCAACCGCCCCTCCTCTTCCTGGTTGCTCAGGGCTCTCTGAGGCGTAGAAGGTGAGGGCGGAAGTCTGGGGAAGCTGTTGCCTGGTAACGCTCAGAGCAGCTAGAAGGCGGGGTGCTGGGCGGGGAAGTGGGCGGTGTGAAGTGGTGGGGGGCGGATCTCAGTAGGCACGGCCGTATATAAGCGCCCACACAGGTGTCACTAATCAGTCTCGGCCGCCGCCAGAGAAAGACCGCAGCGGCTCCGGAGAGAGAGGCAGACCGGGGGCCACCATGTCCCGCTCCGATGAGGTCCACCGACTCACCGAGAATGTCTACAAGGTGAGACACCTACCGGGGGGGCAGCCGGAGTCTCTGGGCCCTCCATGTATCTCTGTGTGTAGAATTAATGTGTAATTGTTACATTGTTCTTCTTTATTAGAACTTTGTATCCTCTCACTGTTTTGGATGTGGCTTCTGATTGGTTCTCTTATTGTTATTATCTTATTATTGGACTTTTTATCGATCGTCTCATTCGCTGTGCATTGTGAATATTTGATCGGTCGGAGTTGCGGTCTGGCGGTGCTCCTCCTTCCATGTGAATTTGGCAGATTTTTTAGGACGATGTGAAGATCGGATGAACTTTAGATTGGAGTCAATTCAAACAGCGATCGCTCTTACCGCAGCCATTGATGTCTTGGAATTATCGCTAACCGCCGCCATACACGCTTCCGTTATCCAATCGATGTGCGCAATCAGCCATCCTTCCCAAGGACCTGAGTCGATCGGAGGCAGTTTGTGAATTTAATCAGATTTCGATCAATCGGATTATAAAATGACATGGGGGGGGGGGGAAGCAATCACATCTTCCATCGATTTCACCCCCCACCAGTGTGTGTGTGTGTGTGTGTACGCCATATCGATTGAATGGGTTGTCGATCGTTTTATTCAAGCGTGTATGGCCGCCATAAGAGGGTTCGCCGTCCGGTCTGGTTTGCAAATATTTTTGTAAATTATATATACATTTTAGTTTAGTGATCCTGTGAGATGTGTGCACCCCTCCTCCATTCTGTGATGTGGCGTTCGTCCCATTGTTTTGACCAGACGAGTGACTTCCCACCTTCTCAGAAATCATAATTTAAAAAAAATAAATGTATATATTATTATTTTTTGCAACAATGTATTTTATCCAGTTGGCTGTAAATAAATGGGGGGGGACCTGTACCACTCTGCTTCTATGGCCCCCCCCCCCCCCCCCCCCCCTCCGCACATGCCGTTCTGTTTCTCTGGGGGCAGCAAATAAATTTGATTTGCAGCAAATGTTCATCCAACGTGTGTGTGTGTGTGTGTGTGTGTGTGTGTGTGTGTGTGTGTGTGTGTGTGTGTTTTCCAATGTCTCCCCCCCCCCAAATTTTGCAAAGGGGGGGGGGGGGGAGGAGGAAAGAGGGGTAGGGCCTCTGACTTGACCCCCTATGTGGTACCATGCATCCCTTACAAATATGGCCTCCCTGAGGAGAGTTGTTGGACAGCCAATTATTTATCTGGATCTGAATTTTGAAGATTGTCTGCAATGTTTGGACCATTTCGGTTGGGGGGGGCAGGGGTCTGGAGCTCAATATCAGGGGGACCTTTTATGCTTAGGTGACTCGCTATGAGGATGGCAGCTGATGGTCCATTTTGGCTGGAGAGCTCAGCAATACTGGCGAGATCCGTCTATGGAGGACGAAGGCTGGGGGAGGGGCGAGATCCGTCTGTGGAGGACGGGGCTGGGGGGGGAGGGGCGAGATCCGTCTGTGGAGGACGGGGCTGGGGGGTGGAGCGAGATCCATCGGTGGAGGACGCGGCTGGGGCGAGATCCGTCTGTGGAGGACGCGGCTGGGGCGAGATCCGTCTGTGGAGGACGCGGCTGGGGCGAGATCCGTCTGTGGAGGACGCGGCTGGGGCGAGATCCGTCTGTGGGAGGACGCGGCTGGGGCGAGATCCGTCTGTGGAGGACGCGGCTGGGCGAGATCCGTCTGTGGAGGACGCGGCTGGGGCGAGATCCGTCTGTGGAGGACGGGGCTGGGGCGAGATCCGTCTGTGGAGGACGGGGCTGGGGCGAGATCCGTCTGTGGAGGACGGGGCTGGGGCGAGATCCGTCTGTGGAGGACGCGGCTGGGGCGAGATCCGTCTGTGGAGGACGCGGCTGGGGCGAGATCCATCTGTGGAGGACGGGGCTGGGGGGGCAAGATTCTTCTATGGAGGCTGGCGCGAGATCTGTCTGTGGAGGACGGGGCTGGGGGGGTGGGGCAAGATTCGTCTAGGGAGGCTGGCGCGAGATCTGCCCATGGAGGACGGGGCTGGCACGAGATCCGCCAATGGAGGACGGGGCTGTGGGGGGGGGGCAAGATCCATCTATGGAGGATGGGAATGGACCATCAACCTCCATCCTCGCAGTGGGTCACCTGAGTACAAGGACCCCCGATACCAAGCTCCAGACCCCCCAGAGCAGGTACACTGCCTAACCAAAGTGGTCCAATCACTGCAGACAAACCTAAAAAAAAAAAAAAAAAAAGAATCAGATCCAGATGACCTATGTAATGATTGGCCGGTTTACAACTACCCTCAGGATGGCTGTATTTGTAAGGGATGCATGGTACCACATAGGGGGTCAAGTCAGAGGCCCTGCCCCCTCTTCCTTCCCCATCACCTTGCAAAATTAGAGGGTGATCATTGAGACACACACACACACACACACGATGAACATTTATTTATGGGGGCGAGATCTCTCTTCGTCTATGGAGAACGGGGCTGGGGGCGAGATCTCTCTCTGTGGAGGATGAGGACGGGGTGAGATCTTTCTGTGGGCCCATCAGCCATCCATATAATGAGATGTTATGGTCGGGGTTGATCTACATTGTTGACCTCTGTGCCGCCCTCCTCTTCCTCTTCTGCTGTTTAATGATTTGTGTTGATGCTTCATTATTTATTTATATATAATTTTTTTTCCCTCCAGTAATAACATGGGGAGTCAGGGGGTGGGGGGGCCAGGGTGGCGGCGCTCTAGGGTGCGGAATTGTGGTGTGGGAACGTTGGATGGAGCCCCTTCAGGTGTCGTTAGAGTGGAAAATTAATTTTGGTTTCAATTATCAGGCGGGTTGTGTCACAGAAGGCGCTGTGCAGGTCTGAGAATAATTACAGAGGAGGGGGGGGGGGGGGGGGACCTGTTGCTTTGTTCCACGTATGCCGGCTGAGCTGAGCGCTACTGATGGTGAATGGCTGTCATCGGGGCCAATCTCTTCCCCTGGGACCCCGAGCATCGCCTGCATAGCGTACAGCAAGGGTTCTGGATTACACAACTGATTTCATTGTGGAGGCCAGAAGATGATTTCCTGATCTGTGTTTGACTGACCTCCCCATCTACAGTCTTCATAGCTCTGGGGCCATCATTAATCATTCCTGACCGCCAATGTAAGGAACATTCTCCCTCTGATCACCAATG
The DNA here is from genome assembly GCA_037952925.1 of Lithobates clamitans. Classification (NCBI taxonomy): domain Eukaryota; kingdom Metazoa; phylum Chordata; class Amphibia; order Anura; family Ranidae; genus Lithobates; species Lithobates clamitans. The sequence goes on along the minus strand of JBBGZY010003161.1, from coordinate 324,475 downwards.
TAAGGAACATTCTTCCCTCTGATCACCAATGTAAGGAGCATTCTTCCCACTGATCACCAATGTAAGGAACATTCTTCCCTCTGACCACCAATGTAAGGGACATTCTTCTCACCGATCACCATGTAAGGAACGTTCTTCTCACTGATCACCAATGTAAGGAACATTCTTCTCACTGATCACCAATGTAAGGAACATTCTTCCCACTGATCACCAATGTAAGGAACATTCTTCCCACTGATCACCAATGTAAGGAACATTCTTCCCACTGATCACCAATGTAAGGAGCATTCTTCTCACTGATCACCAATGTAAGGAACATTCTTCCCTCTGATCACCATGTAAGGAACATTTTTCCCACTGATCACCAATGTAAGGAACATTTTTCCCACTGATCACCAATGTAAGGAACATTCTTCCCACTGATCACCAATGTAAGGAACATTCTTCCCACTGATCACCAATGTAAGGAACATTCTTCCCACTGATCACCAATGTAAGGAACATTCTTCCCACTGATCACCAATGTAAGGAACATTTTTCCCACTGATCACCAATGTAAGGAACATTCTTCCCACTGATCACCAATGTAAGGAACATTCTTCCCACTGATCACCAATGTAAGGAACATTCTTCCCACTGATCACCAATGTAAGGAACATTCTTCCCACTGATCACCAATGTAAGGAGCATTCTTCCCACTGATCACCAATGTAAGGAACATTCTTCCCACTGATCACCAATGTAAGGAACATTCTTCCCACTGATCACCAATGTAAGGAGCATTCTTCTCACTGATCACCAACGTAAGGAACATTCTTCCCACTGATCACCAATGTAAGGGACATTCTTCCCACTGATCACCAATGTAAGGAACATTCTTCTCACTGATCACCAATGTAAGGAACATTCTTCTCACTGATCCCCAATGTAAGGAACATTCTTCCCACTGATCACCAATGTAAGGGACATTCTTCTCACTGATCACCAATGTAAGGGACATTCTTCTCACTGATCACCAATGTAAGGAACATTCTTCCCACTGATCACCAATGTAAGGAACATTCTTTCTTCCTACTGTCCACCAATGTAAGGAGAATTCTTCCCACTGCCCCCTCCTCCATCTTATAGATTGTCGTGGTACCTGAACAACAGAGTGTTTCTAAGGGTTCCGCCAGGGTGGGACAAGTCTCAGCTCTTCAGATGTTGCAGAACTACAAGTCCCATCATCCCTCTGGGAGTTGTGTTTGTGGCTGTCAGGTGTTGCAGTGCCTCCTGGGACTTTGTAGTTCCTCAAGGACTCTTCCCGCTCTGCCTCTCCCCTTTACGCTCTCTGTGCTGCCTGGTCATGTGGGGGGGGGGGGGGGGGGCAGAAGCTGACTCTCCGGAATCTGGTGTGGGAGGGTGAACTGAGGGCACCATCTGGTACTGCTGATGATTGGTGTCCATGGGGAAGGATGGTTATCTGCCAGGTGTGTGCAGAGGAAACCTCTCGTTGCTGAATGTCAGGCACCTCGCCCCTCATCCATTCACACATCACAGGAGGATTATTATGGATTCTATTTATTTTAACCCCCTCCACTTCTGAAAGATCGTGCCCCCCCCCCCCATGACCGATCGTGTGACGCTGTACATAAATGTAACTTATCCTTTTTTTTTTTTTTTCCCCCTACAAACAGAGCTTTCTTTGGTGGTATTTGATCACCTCTGCATTTTATTTTTTTGCACTATAAACAAAAGAAAAGAAAACAGACCATTTAAAAAAAAATGTAATTTTTTTTTACTTTTTTGCTATGAAACATCCAATAAAAAAAATGGAAAAAAAAATCAAATTTCTTCATCAATTTAGGCCAATATGTATTCTGCTACATATTTTTATAGCAGAATGATCCCCAAAAATCACAATAAGTGCGTATATTAATTAGTTTGTGTGAAAGTTATAGCGTCTACAAACTGTGGGATATATGTATGGAATTTGTATTTTTTTTTTTTACTAGTAATGGCGCAATCAGCGACTTCTTCTAGCAGGACTGCAATATTGCGGCGGACAATCCTGACACTGTTGACTTGACACTTTGTGGATCCAGTGACACTAATATGATGAGGGATGATCATATGCACTGTCACTGTACTAATGACACTGGCTGGGAAGGGGTTAACATCAAGGGAGAAGGGTTAACTGCGTGCCTAGCCAGTGTTTATGTGTACTGTGGGAGGTGCTTTTACTAGGGGAAGGCAAAGATCCATGTCCATGCTTTGCAGGAACACAGGATCCATATCTTCCCTACTGACGGAACACTGCTCTGCCTGTGTACAGAACGATCGTCGGGTGCCAGCGGACATCGAGTTTGTGCTACTTGCTGGTCATCTCTTGCTGTGTATAATCACAGTGGGAGTGAGCCTCTGGTGGCATGCAATACCGATACCTGGAAATGCAGGATTGTGTGTGTGTGTCATGTTACAACCAAAAACGTAAATGTATTTTATTGGGATTTTATGTGATAGACCAACACAAAGTGGCACATAATTGTGAAGTGGAAGGAAAATGATAAATGGTTTTCAACATGTTTTACAAATAAATATGTGAAAAGTGTGGGGGATACATTTGTATTCAGCCCCCCTTTACTCTGATACCCCTAACTAAAATCTAGTGGAACCAATTGTCTTCAGAAGTCACCTAATTAGTAAATAGAGTCCACCTGTGTGTAATTTAATCTCAGTATAAATACAGCTGTTCTGTGAAGCCCTCAGAGGTTTGTTAGAGAACCTTAGTGAACAAACAGCATCACGAAGGCCAAGGAACACACCAGACAGGTCAGGCATAAAGTTGTGGAGAAGTATAAAGCAGTGTTAGGTTATAAAGAAATCTCCCAAGCTTTGAACATCTCACGGAGCTCTGTTCAATCCATCATCGGAAAATGGAAAGAGTATGGCACAACTGCAAACCTACCAAGACATGGCCGTCCACCTAAACTGACCGGCCGGGCAAGGAGAACATTCATCAGAGAAGCAGCCAAGAGGCCCATGGTAACTCTGGAGGAGCTGCAGAGATCCACAGCTCAGGTGGGAGATCTGTCCACAGGACAACTATTAGTCGTGTTCTCCACAAATCTGCCCTTTATGGAAGAGTGACAAGAAGAAAGACATTGGTGAAAAAGTCATAAGAAGTCCTGTTTGTAGTTTGTGAGAAGCCATGTGGAGGACACAGCAAACATGAAAGAAGGTGATCTGGTCAGATGAGACCAACATTGAACTTTTTGGCCTAAAAGCAAAACTCTATGTGTGGGGGAAAACTAACACTGCACATCACCCCGAACACACCATCCCCACTGTGAAACATGGTGGTGGCAGCATCATGTGGTGGGGATGCTTTTCTTCAGCAGGGACAGGGAAGCTGGTCAGAGTTGATGGGAATGGCAATCTAATGCCTCGTTTCCACTGAGCGGATCGGTTCGGTTCGGCACGGTACGCTATTTTGGGTGTTTCCATTATGAAAGCGGCCCATACAACGGAACCGAACGGTTCCATTCAGGGTCCTGCTTCAGATGTGGGGCCATAGAAAATGGAACGGTTCGGTTAGGGCAGAGCTACGATACATTCCACTGATTGGCGGACGTGTGACGCCATGCTAGGCATTTTTCTAAACCAACGTATGGCCCCTGGCAGGTCCGACTTGCAGTGGAAATGCTCCCCTGAATAGGCCGGACCATTCTAGGCCTTCCAAACCGATCCGCTCGGTGGAAACGAGGCATTAGAAGAAAACCTGTTAAGAGTCTGCAAAAGACTTGAGACTGGGGTGGAGGTTCACCTTCCAGCAGGACAACGACCCGAAACATCCAGCCAGAGCTACAATGGAATGGTTTAGATCAGGGATATGCAATTAGCGGACCTCCCAGCTGTTGCAAAACTACAAGTCCCATCATGCCTCTGGGTGTCATGCTTGTGGCTGTCGGAGTCTTGCTATGCCTCATGGGACTTGTAGTTCTGCATATCACTGGTTTAGATCAAAGCATATTCAGGTGTTAGAATGGCCCAGTCAAAGTCCAGACCTAAATCCCATTGAGAATCTGTGGCAAGACTTGGAAATCTTTGTTCACAGGCGGCTGGGGTGTTTTTTGGCTTTAAAACTAGTGGGTTCTGAGAGGAGTTTTTCAGCTGTAAAATCGCTCTAACGTCAAACGCAGATCAACGCTCAAAAAAACGTGGCTCACCAGCGTATTATTATTATTATTATTATTATTATTATTAATATTATTATTAATTTTATTTTTTTATTTTTTTTTATTTTTTTTTTGAGCCATTGAAAAACAAAACGCTATTTCAAAAACGTTGGGAATCTCACTGCAAAGCTACTGGCGTTTTTATAACATTATTTTTAACTTCCAGTGTGCATGAGGCCTCAAAGTGCAACTAAGGGCTAAACTTTTTATTTATTTATTTTTTTAAAGTTTTGAATAGAGTGCAGAAGTATTAGAACCCCTTGTCAGTTGTGTGTGTTGTTGTGTGTTTTTTTTATTGCTGTCTGTGTCTCCATTAGGGAGATTCCTCCTCTCTATTTGTCCTGTTTACCATTATCATTAAAAGTGAAAGTAAAAGAAAATCCCAAATTTTGGGTTGTCCCCAGAGAAGTAATAGAGGGGAAATCTTCCAATAGAGACACTAGTTCTGGTGACCTGGAGGGTCCCCAAAGAATTCCCTTCATTTTGCAGGGGGTTTCCTCCCACTTCTTGTTTTGGTTGTGGGACAGGAAGTGAAGGGAAGTCTCCACAATGGGACACAGATGGCAAAATTTTTAAATTTTTTTTTTTTTTTTTTTTTTTTTTTTTTTTTTCTTTGGTTGTAACATGATAATGTGGAAAATTTTTCTAGGGGTATGAATTATTTTTCAAGGCACTGTATGTGTGAGATCCTGCGGAGCGCAGCCGCCCTGTAGCAGTAAAAATGCTCTGGGGTGGTCGGCACCTGGATAGTTCTGATCCTGAGGAAGATACTGCAGACACCCTACTGGTAATGGCGGTGATCAGCGACTTGTAGTGCGGCGGACAATCTGACACTAAAGGGCTGATTTACACTTGCTGTGGCTTCAACACACATTAAAGCGCCTACCGCTACAGCAGGCTTTTATGATGTGTTTTTTTGATGCTTCCATGATGCTCTTTTGAAGCTTGGCAGATGCTATGTGTGTGTAAGAGATATATATATATTCTACTCACACCTGCAATTTCTCCAAAGCAAAGCTGAATTAAAGTCTCTCAAAAGCTGCAGGTGCTTCAAGCGAGCTTTCTCATAGAGCCAATAAGGTGAGCCGCAGTTCAAGGAAGATGCTGGTAGGAGGAGAGAGCAGAGTGCCAGATGAGATCCTCTGTCCACTGCTTTTCCTTTCGCTGTCCAATTAGAGGCGGGGGGGGAGGGGACAAGACCTGTGTGTGTGTGTGTCTGTGACTGAACTGCAAATGTGACCGGTCCCTTGCCAGGCAGAGCAGTGTGATTCTCATAGCAGAATAGACAGAAAGCTCCTATATATGGAGTTCAGTGGGAACATTCAATGTTTGTGGAGCCCCGCCCAGAATCGCCTTCCTCCTGCATGTTGGTGGGTCCGTATCCGGCAGAGACCTTGCCTGATGCTGATTGGTCATGGGATTTATTTGGAGCTCATATCTGGATTCTGTTTCCCTGTTTTTCGCCCCCAAATAGAAGTCACCGTCTTAGCCGTGTGCGGGGGAGGTAACAAAATGTATCATGCAGGGTTGTGTTTTTTTTTTTTTTTTTTTAATTGAGATTTAATTTTGTTGCAGAGACAACACAGAGAGGAAATCCTCCAATCAGACAGTTGTCACCAGAAGAGCCCCCCCCCCCCCCCAAAAATATCAGTCCCCATACAATTTTTCTAAACTTTTCATTCTCTTTATAGAAATGGTGAATGGCATTAAAAAACATGACAGGGGTTCTAATCCTTCCTTCTCCTTCCAACACTGATAAGAGGACATTTTGCCTTCAGATATTCTTTCCTCCCCCCCCTTCAGCCTTGCACAAGTGTGCTGGCTCCTCCCCCCCCCCCGCAGTTCAGCCTTGCACAAGTGTGCTGGCTCCTCCCCCCCCCCCCCCCCCCCTTAGCCTTGCACAGGTGTACTGGCTTCCCCCCCCCTCGGCCCTGCCACAGATGTACTGGCTCCTCTCTCCTCCCCCTTCAGCCTTGCACAGGTGTACTGGCCCCTCTCCCCTTCAGCCTTGCACAGGTGTACTGGCCCCTCCCCCCCCCTTCAGCCTTGCACAGGTGTAGTGGCCCCTCCCCCCCCCTCCAGCCTTGCACAGGTGTACTGGCCCCTCCCACCTTCAGCCTTGCACAGGTGTAGTGGCCCCTCCCCCCCTTCAGCCTTGCACAGGTGTAGTGGCCCCTCCCCCTTCAGCCTTGCACAGGTGTGCTGGCCCCTCCCACCTTCCGCCTTGCACAGGTGTACTGGCCCCTCCCACCTTCCGCCTTGCACAGGTGTACTGGCCCCTCCCACCTTCAGCCTTGCACAGGTGTACTGGCCCCTCCCACCTTCAGCCTTGCACAGGTGTACTGGCCCCTCCCACCTTCAGCCTTGCACAGGTGTACTGGCCCCTCCCACCTTCAGCCTTGCACAGGTGTGCTGGCTCCTCCCCCCCCCTTCAGGCTTGCACAGGTGTAGTGGCCCCTCCCCCCCTTCAGCCTTGCACAGGTGTAGTGGCCCCTCCCCCCCCTTCAGCCTTGCACAGGTGTAGTGGCCCCTCCCCCCCCTTCAGCCTTGCACAGGTGTAGTGGCCCCTCCCCCCCCTTCAGCCTTGCACAGGTGTAGTGGCCCCTCCCCCCCCTTCAGCCTTGCACAGGTGTAGTGGCCCCTCCCCCCCTTCAGCCTTGCACAGGTGTAGTGGCCCCTCCCCCCCCCTTCAGCCTTGCACAGGTGTAGTGGCCCCTCCCCCCCCTTCAGCCTTGCACAGGTGTAGTGGCCCCTCCCC
>JBBGZY010003161.1:195000-312500 GCA_037952925.1 Lithobates clamitans | reverse complement strand
AGGACACCCAGTATACAAGAGGTGTGAGAGAGGCCACCTACCTCACCCTTGAATGACTCTCCCTGAACCAGATGAAGACAGTATTCTATGTGGAAGATGGATGGGATTGAAAGCCATAAATCCTGTCCATGGATGAGCGTTCAGTTTGATGTAGGTGGCCTCCTTCATACCAATTGTCGTCCTTCAAAATCTGCTCCTCATTGTCCCTTCTTCTTGGTGTAGAGTCCTGACTGGTAGGCTTTGCCCTCCTGTGACGGGTCATCCATTTGTTGGGAGGTGGTTGTTGTCTCTCCGATGTTCAGGTCTTTACATTCCTCACTGCATATAGAAAGTAACATCAAGTTGGGTCTTCTGGATGTCCATGTATTGCCAGCTCTGAAGGACAAGGGAATGTGCACCATCCATGTGTTCTTCAGACCCAGCAATACATTAAGGCAGAATCATGTTCATCCAGAAGAGCTGACCACAAGACCCCCACCACCAGACCCAACACCCGACCACAGGACCGTACAGCCTGACCACAGGACTGGACATTCAACTACAAGACTGGACACCCTAACCACCAGACCCAACACCTGACTACAGGACTGACCACAGGACCAGACACCCAACTACAAGACTGGACACCCTAACCACCAGACCCGACACCTGACCACGGGACCGGACACCCGACTACAAGACTGGACACCCTAACCACCAGACCCGACACCCGACCACAAGGGAAGTCACTTGGCTGAAGATTCTGCTGGGTTTTTCCACTACTCAGTTATAGGCGGGGAAGCTCCTATAAGCATGATGACTCCCTTACTGAGTTCTGCTTCTCCTCCATTCGTTGGTCCCATGTTTCTGACTTTGTGGAAAATATTCTGAGATCCCTTCTCCATAGAGATTGCGTGTGGTGTATACATAGTGGGGGGGGGGGGGGGGTGCTCATTTTTGCACAATTTCATAACAAATGCATCTGAGTGCACGGTGTCTCTACCCAGCCCCAGGATTTCTGGGCGCAGGTTTTAATGTCCGAGGTTCAGTAGATCGCGCTGTCGTCCGGTAATGGGGAAGGGAAGGATCTTTTCATGTGTGATCTGAGATGAGGTGGCCAAGCTGAGCTGAGATCTCCTCCTTCATTTCATCCTCCACTCCCGGCTTCAGAAAGTGATACATAGTTTCCAGCAAAATGAATGTGTGATACTAAAGATGGAAGATCTCTGCTGAGGGGAGGAGCTTCCATTTAAGGAGAAGTACGGGGGAAGCTTTGCTGGCTGTGCGTCTCCTATGAATGGTTTCTTCTGGACTCCTGTGACCTGTCTTCACTGCACTCAGCTGGGGAAAGATCCCGAATTTTACAGTCCGGATCCACCCAGATGCCTGGATCAGCCTCTCCACTGCATCGCTGGGCCACTGAGCCAGCCCCTTCCCCCGCCCCCCTGCGCAACCCAGCACTCCGGTGAGCACTGGAGGGGCAGAGAGCCGGAGACTGTACATTGTAACTTTGAAGGAGGGGGAAGCATTTCCTCAGTCTCCCCTCCCCCAGAGATCAGAATGTACATTGTAACTTTGATCACTGGGGGAGGGGAGACTGAGGAAATGCTTCCTCCTCCTTCTACAGACTGTACATTTTAACTTTTTGTAGAAGGAGGAGCCATTTCCTTCTATTTCAAAAGCCCCCCCCCAACCATGAGCATTTAAGAGTCTCCCCCCCCCCCCTCCTTTACATCACAATTCACCCCTTACGTTGTGCTGCCACTGGGAAGAAGCTGGAGGTGGAGCTGGGAAGCAGAAAGTGCAGAGTCTGGAGGAGGACCAGAGGAGGGGCGTGGAGTCTGCTGAATGCTGAGACCAGGAGAGGCGGAGACGAAGGAGTGCTGTGGCTGCACAAAGAGGAACAGGATCTGTAGGAGGAGTTCTGTACTCTTCTCTGCTTCTGGCTGGCAGAGGAAGTCATTTCAGTCCAGGAGAGGAGCCGGTACTGAATGGGGAGAGGGGGAAGGAGGTCGGATCTGAAGATCCCTGGTGATGGGAGACGTCTGTTTGTTTTGCGATGAAGGCCAGGGAAGGATTTGGCACCTCACACATGGCATTATCAGAGATGTGGAGGATGGGAGTTCCTGCAGAGAAATGATCACTGGCTCGTCTCCCCATTCCTTGTGTCACTGTGTGTGATGTGTGTCCATCTCGGCACCCGATCTCTACAGACCGCCAAATAAATCCTAATGATAGGATTGTCTCTCCATTGTTGATGTATGAGCCGCTGGCTGCATTCTGCTCCTGTGCAATTACAGAACCAACTAGTCATCACACACAATGCGGCTCAGTCTCCGGTGTTTGGCTTAGATTTGTAGTCTGCACGGCTCTGTACAAGAAGGGGACCAGTATGGGAGTAGGGAGCGTCACCAGAGCAGTTCCATGTCTAAGATGTAAGCTTATTATAACATCAATGTAGATGAAAACCCAAGATCTCACATGGTATTGGGGTGTGTATGTGACGTCACATGGTGTCGGGGTGGAGGGTGTGACGTCACATGGTGTCAGGGTGGAGGGTGTGACGTCACATGGTGTCGGGGTGGAGGGTGTGTGACGTCACATGGTGTCGGGGGTGGAGGGTGTGACGTCACATGGTGTCGGGGTGGAGGGTGTGATGTCACATGGTGTCGGGGTGGAGGGTGTGACATCACATGGTGTCACGGAGGGTGTGATGTCACATGGTGTATGGGTCGGTGTGATGTCACATGGTGTTGGGGTGGGGGGCTGGTGGGTGTGACGTCACATGGTGTCGGGGTGGGTGTGACGTTACATGGTGTCGGGGTGGGTGTGACGTCACATGGTGTTGGGGTGGGGGGCTGGTGGGTGTGACGTCACATGGTGTCGGGGTGGGTGTGACGTCACATGGTGTCGGGGTGGGTGTGACATCACATGGTGTTGGGAGGTGTGATGTCACATGGTGTTGGGGGGTGGGACGTTACATGGTGTCGGGGTGGGTGTGATGTCATATGGTGTCGGGGTGGGTGTGATGTCACATGGTGTCGGGGTGTTCAGGTTCTACCAAAAGTAACAAAAAATATTTCAAATTATTTACTCTGAATACAAAAGAACCCGTTTTGTTGTTGTTGTTAGGTCTAATGTAGACAATGTATCAAATGTCACCGATAAAATATTGCTTCTTCGGGGCTGAGACGCCGCACTCCGCTAGCTCAATGGGTGGAGAAGTGACACCATTGATTATGTTATAATAAGCTTACAACATCTTAGACCCCGAGTGACGCTCTAGGACTTTCACACTGCTCAGTTGCAAAAACGCAGTTAAAAACTTGTATGTGTTTATTTATTTTTTTTTTTATGCGTTAACACTCTTCCCGCACATTTTGCACCTGTGAGAAAAACACGTGACTCCAAAACTGCCCCAAAAACGCCACCGCTGTTGCATTTTTGATGCGTGTTCCATTCATTTGAATAGGGAGGTGCACCTTTGGTGCATGGGGTTTTTTTTTTTTTCTTTTCTTTTCTTTACCGCAACAGACTGGTGTGAATAGCTTCTTTCTTTCTTTCTTTCTTTCTTTCTTTCTTTCTTTCTTTCTTTCTTTCTTTCTTTCTTTCTTTCTTTCTTTCCTCTTCTTTCTTTCCTCTTCTTTCTTTCTTTCTTTCCTCTTCTTTCTTTCTTTCTTTCCTCTTCTTTCTTTCTTTCTTTCTTTCCTCTTCTTTCTTTCTTTCTTTCTTTCTTTCCTCTTCTTTCTTTCCTTCCTCTTCTTTCTTTCCTCTCTTTCTTTCTTTCTTTCTTTCTTTCTTTCTTTCTTTCTTTCTTTCTTTCTTTCTTTCTTTCTTTCTTTCTTTCTTTCTTTCTTTCTTTCTTTCTTTCTTTCTTTCTTTCTTTCTTTCTTTCTTTCTTTCTTTCTTTCTTTCTTTCTTTCTTTCTTTCTTTCTTTCTTTCTTTCTTTCTTTCTTTCCTCTTCTCTTTCCTCTTCCCTCCTTTCTTTTTCTTTCTTCTTTCCTCCTTTCTTTTTCTTTCTTCTTTCCTCCTTTCTTTTCTTTCTTCTTTCCTCCTTTCTTTTTCTTTCTTCTTTCCTCTTTTCTTTTTCTTTCTTCTTTCCTCTTTCTTTTTCTTTCTTCTTTCCTCTTTCTTTTTCTTTCTTCTTTCCTCTTTCTTTTTCTTTCTTCTTTCCTCTTTCTTTTTCTTTAATAAGTAAATCATCTAATGAGGACACTGGGGGGGTCCCCAAGAAATTCCCCAAATTTCCTCACTTCCTGTTTTGGTTATTGGACAGGAAATCTGATGGGGTTATAACCTTCCTATACTCCTATCCAAAATGAAAAGTTTTCCCCATAGTTATACTTTTTTAAAGGGTTGTATTTTTCTTCCCCCTCATTCCCCTTTTTTTTTTTTTTTTTTTCTGCACAAAAACTGTTCGCTGTGAAAGCCGCCTCGGTGTAAAATATTCCTTCTGTTATCAGAAAAAGTAACATAAAATGTCAGCCCCCAGCAGAGTCATCACTTCAGAATAGCCGCACCTCCAATCATTTCATTAAAGAAAAAACAATCTATATCTGTATGTGGATTTTTTTTTTCTTTTCTCTTTCTTTTTTTTTTCTTTTTTTTCTTTTCTTTCCCGCAGTGCTCCTGTGTCTTCACCCTGTCGCATGTGCTTCTCCATCACATGTACAAGGCCTGCTGTTGTCAGCATCAGGAAACTACCATACAGCCATTGCTGGAGTACATGTAGCTGGGAAGTGGCTGCAATAGATCAGCAGCTTGGAGATGTAACAAAGGATGAAAAAGGAAGAATTTAAACAAATTGATGCATTTTGTGTTTTTTCCTGAGCTGACAGTCTTTCCTTTTTGTTAGATGGGCTGTCGGAGGGGGGTAAACATTGGCAGTCAAGTTGCGGTGTGACTGCAAAGCCACAAGTTCTCCTGTCCAGGGGCCATATTGGCGCACAATTGCGGCACCATGAAAGTTCCATCTGTTGCAGACAGAACTGCGGCCAAATGCAACCTTGGGGGCATGGCCTGGATGAATCGCGTTGAGGCTGCTTTTATCTGGTGAGATGTGCGGCGGCTGGGTGATATCGTCCTTTTTCTACAGCGTGCTTTGTGTCTGGACGGACCTCTCCCCGGCCTGCACCCTCACTAGTTAGCCACTAAGCATTTATCGCGGTCATTATAAATGTTGCTGTCGCCCTCCTATGCAGCACCTTATCTGGGGGGGGGTGGGGGGTGGGCAGACACAACTTGGCGCAACAAAGTTTAGACCCAAAGAAATGGTGTGTAAATCACAAAACTGGCTGAACAGAGTTGGAAGTATTTAGGTAGGTAGAAGTGTTCATATTCATTGCAGTTGTATGTTGGGTTGGAGTTCTCCTTTAATGGATTGAATGGGTTTCCTGGTGTCGCTCCGTAAGCCGGCCGCTGTAGGGCCCTTGGGGGTTATTTATAGTAATTCTCTCTTCATGCTCATTTGCATCCAAAGCTCTTGAGCTGCACGGCTGGGAATCCTGGTAAAGTCTCCGTATCTGTGATCGGCCAGCGGCTGGCGTTCTCCAGCAATCTTTCTAGCCACGCTGAGATTGTTCCCTCCAATCACCTTCAGGCTCCACCCACACATTACTGTCCCTTCCCTACACCCATGGTGTAGCACCAGGTCCCGTCTGACTGGATATAAATTGTCTTGGGGATCCCCACATTTCAAAGTTCTGGTAAATCTTCAGCTGATTGTACAGTAATTGGATTGTGTATGGTGAGCCTGAGGGCGGATCTCATAAGGCACATTGCAACAGCCTCCAGCTAAAGCGTCCCCTTTATGGGGAAGGGTCAGGATTTCAGAGGAAGGTGCGGGGTCCCCTGTAGATGTTCTCGGTCTTAAAGACCCTTTAGAGATCGGTGCCAGGATGAATGACTCTCGCCGGAGTGACATCACTTCATGCCAGCCAATTAAGATGGCCGAAGACCAGCCTGGGGAAAATGCTGGTGAGGGACCTTGCGTGTGGGGAGTATTTTGACCTATCTACACCGTGGAACTAATGATTCTGATTGGACAGATCTCCTCTCCGGTTGGCTCGTTGCTGAAGATTGGACTCTGTGTCCAAAGCCAAATGTATGAAGTCTGGATTTATTTTCATTCACTCTCTTTTTTATATTAAAGCCAGCGCGTTTCCGGTGTAGAAAGAGTCCTTCATCAGGGCCGGCATCTGAAGCAATCCTAGGAATAACCCCTCAGGATCCTCCATTTATGTCCGTCCAGGGCACGTGGGGAGATTTACTAAAAACTGGAGAGTTCAAAATCTGGTGCAGCTACTCGTAGAAACCAGTCAGCTTCCAGGTTTTCATGTTCAGAGACTTCGGCGTCTCCTTTGTCCTCCATACTGCGCCTGCGCAGTACAGGGCGGACACTATCCGATGGGGGACCGTTCTCGACAGGACACGGGCTCTCCCAGTCTGAGGGCCAATAATTTAATCGAATGGTCTGTACAGCAGTGGAGGCCATTTTCCTGGTCGAGGTTGGACTTTCATTGTACATGAAAAAAATCTGAAAGGTTCCTCTCTGGCAGGGTTGCCAACCTCCCACAGCATTTTTTACTGACAAAACATGGAAAATTTACTGGCGGAACACATTTTTTTACTGACAACCTGAGAAATTACAGAACTACTATTGAAAACGAACACAGTGAATATTTGAACAGTATAAACGTGATATGGAAACGCTGACAATACCTATAATAACAAAGTAATTTGCTTGATTTACAGTTAAAAAGTCAACACAGCATGAAATTATCAGCCACTGATATTTACTGGCAGTTGCAAAAAAAATCACAGATTTTTTACAAACTGTCAGTAAATTTGCTGGCGGTTGGCAACCCTGCTCTCTGGTGACACCCAATGACACCTTTGCTGGGTTCTTCCTGTTTGGATTGGGGGGGGGGGGTTTGCACTTTATTTAGTCTGTAATATTTAATCGCCTCTTGTCAGTCCCAGATATTGGTGATAATCAATATTACAAGTCCTTTCAGCTGTATTGAAGTGCATTGTGCTATCCTCAACTCCAATGTCCATTTTTGTGCCACCAATTCACCACGGGTATAATATATACTATGTTGTCAAAAGTATTGGGACACCTGCCTTTACACACACATGACCTTTTAATGGCATCCCAGTCTTAGTCCATAGGGTTCAATATTGAGTTGGCTCCACCCTCTGCAGCTATAACAGCTTCAACTCTTCTGGGAAGGCCGTCCACAAGGTTTAGGAGGTTGTCTATGGGGAATGTTTGACCATTCTTCCAGAAGCGCATTTGAAAGAAGATTGAGAGAAGGGGGAGATGCAGATTCTGGGTCCATCCTGTCATTGCTGCTAGAGAAGAGAGGCCAGTTCTGTACAACAACCTGCATTCCCATGAAGAGAAAAATAAATAATAAATTATTAACCATAAAAATAATAAAATGAATGATTTTTGAGTATTTTTAGGTATAGCAAAATATCATAGTTACATAGTAGGTGAGGTTGAAAAAAGGACACAAGTCCATCAAGTCCAACCTATGTGTGTAATTTTATGTCAGTAATATTTTCTTGGGGGTGCTGTCGGTGAGGCTGTACGGGTCCCAGAGTGTAAGGCAGATAATACATGGGCTACAACCAGGGAGGGGGATCAAAACGTGTCATTGATGGACCCATACAAGACATGGAGCTCCCCTTTTATCATCTTCATGCGGCCAGGAATATTCTCACAACTGGAAAGAACTTCCCCGCCAACCCGCTCCCATGTTGTCTTCTTCGTCACCTAGGACTTGTAACGGGTGCCCTCCCAATCCATATAAAGGTGTAAGGATGGGAAAGAGACAGCCTCTGCTAGTCTCCTCTCTCTCTGTCCGTAACCCCCCCCCCCCCCCCCCCCCCGTCTCCCGCCAATCTTTCTCCATGTCTTCCCCTGTCTTGACATTGCTGGCAAAAATGGAGCTCCTGGCTCCTCCTCTTCTGAGTGTCCCCATAGAAAACCACTTCCTATGGGGACACTCATGTGGTCTCACTCTCACTCTCTCACTCTTTTACAAAATATCCTCCGACCCTGAACAGCAGATCTAACTCTCCCGCTCCTCCTCTGTATGACGGTGAAGGTTCCCGGATGGACAGGAGGTGGTTGTGCTGTCAGTTGTCTCTGTGTAATGTTGTTGTCATTAACTTTGATTGCCCAACACTCGCTCTCCTCCGACTGTCACTGCTTGTGGGTAAACAGTTCTTTGTCTATACAGCCAGGAAGACTTTTCACACAATCTTCCCTTTCAGCTGTATTGAAGTGCATTGTGCTATCCTCAACTCCAATGTCCATTTTTGTGCCACCAATTCACCACGGGTATAATATATACTATGTTGTCAAAAGTATTGGGACACCTGCCTTTACACACACATGACCTTTTAATGGCATCCCAGTCTTAGTCCATAGGGTTCAATATTGAGTTGGCTCCACCCTCTGCAGCTATAACAGCTTCAACTCTTCTGGGAAGGCCGTCCACAAGGTTTAGGAGGTTGTCTATGGGGAATGTTTGACCATTCTTCCAGAAGCGCATTTGAAAGAAGATTGAGAGAAGGGGGAGATGCAGATTCTGGGTCCATCCTGTCATTGCTGCTAGAGAAGAGAGGCCAGTTCTGTACAACAACCTGCATTCCCATGAAGAGAAAAATAAATAATAAATTATTAACCATAAAAATAATAAAATGAATGATTTTTGAGTATTTTTAGGTATAGCAAAATATCATAGTTACATAGTAGGTGAGGTTGAAAAAAGGACACAAGTCCATCAAGTCCAACCTATGTGTGTAATTTTATGTCAGTAATATTTTCTTGGGGGTGCTGTCGGT
Source organism: Lithobates clamitans (assembly GCA_037952925.1). Classification (NCBI taxonomy): domain Eukaryota; kingdom Metazoa; phylum Chordata; class Amphibia; order Anura; family Ranidae; genus Lithobates; species Lithobates clamitans. Next base: position 303,661 of record JBBGZY010003161.1, on the reverse strand, counting down.
GAGGCTGTACGGGTCCCAGAGTGTAAGGCAGATAATACATGGGCTACAACCAGGGAGGGGGATCAAAACGTGTCATTGATGGACCCATACAAGACATGGAGCTCCCCTTTTATCATCTTCATGCGGCCAGGAATATTCTCACAACTGGAAAGAACTTCCCCGCCAACCCGCTCCCATGTTGTCTTCTTCGTCACCTAGGACTTGTAACGGGTGCCCTCCCAATCCATATAAAGGTGTAAGGATGGGAAAGAGACAGCCTCTGCTAGTCTCCTCTCTCTCTGTCCGTAACCCCCCCCCCCCCCCCCCCCCGTCTCCGCCAATCTTTCTCCATGTCTTCCCCTGTCTTCCTGACATTGCTGGCAAAAATGGAGCTCCTGGCTCCTCCTCTTCTGAGTGTCCCCATAGAAAACCACTTCCTATGGGGACACTCATGTGGTCTCACTCTCACTCTCTCACTCTTTTACAAAATATCCTCCGACCCTGAACAGCAGATCTAACTCTCCCGCTCCTCCTCTGTATGACGGTGAAGGTTCCCGGATGGACAGGAGGTGGTTGTGCTGTCAGTTGTCTCTGTGTAATGTTGTTGTCATTAACTTTGATTGCCCAACACTCGCTCTCCTCCGACTGTCACTGCTTGTGGGTAAACAGTTCTTTGTCTATACAGCCAGGAAGACTTTCACACAATCTTCCCTTTTAGGCAGAGTCGCCCACACTGGAACAGTAGCCTAATGCTATGTACACACAATAGGATTTTTCAACAACAAATGTTCGATGTGAGCTTGTTGTCGGAAATTTCGACCGTGTGGAGGCTCCATCGGACATTTGTTGTCGGAATTTCCGACGACAAAAATTTGAGGGCTGGTTCTCAAATTTTCCGGCAACAAAATCCGTTGTTGGAAATTCCGATCGTGGGTACACAATTCTACGCATGCTCGGAATCAAGCAGAAGAGCCGCACTGGCTATTGAACTTCTTTTTTCTCGGCTCGTCGGATATGTTGTACGTCACCGCGTTCTTGACGTTCGGAATTTCCGATAACATTTGTGCGACCGTGTGTATGCAAGACAAGTTTCAGCCAACATCCGTCGGAAAAAAATCCACGGTTTTGTTGTCGGAAAATCCTATCGTGTGTACGCGGCAATACACTTTGGCTTGGTTACCCCTCTGGCTGGTTTTGTTGGCGGTCAGGGTGAGGTGACACCATTTAGTCTCTTGGCCATGGTGACTCCATCCAGTGTGACACGTCTGGCTTTTCCTGTATGGCCTAATGCCCCATACACACGAGTGGAATTTCCATCCGAAAAACTATACTGTAGCCGAGGAATGACAGCTGTGAACCTGGAAGTGGAAGTGTATTAAAGGTCACTTCCTGTTTATTAGTCGCAGGGGAGATCGGATCTGCAGCCACCTTGGGAGCCTCTGCGGGAGTTGCCTGGGTGGGGAGAAGCATCTTCAGGACTCTTTAAAGTGTTTGGGTGGCTCTTGAGCTGTGAACTTTAACCCCTTCGATACCTGGATGTTTATCAATGCACCTTGGTAGACAAGGGGTTAAAGGTCTACTATAGTGAAGTATTGTATAGATCAGTGATTCTAAACCAGGGTTTCTTCAGCATTGGGCAATTTCTGCCTCTCAGATAAGTTCCCACTGACACCATTGATCTTATTAGCTATCTGTAAGGAGGTAATTCTTCCCAATGACCACAGGTGTAAGGACCATGCCTCTCACTGACCATCACACTAATGTATCATGAGTTTTAGATTTCTAAATTTTTAGCAGGTTTTCCTTGAGACCGGAGAACTATTTTAAGGGTTCCTCTGTGTTGATAAGGTTGAGAAAAGCTGGTATAGATAGTAGTCTGTCAGTTTTCGTAATTCCGCTCACAAACCTTTATATTTTACTCCACCTTTTACATGCAGACTACGCTGTCCAGCAAAAATGGAAGAGCTTTGGCTTCAATTTGTTGTTTCCTTGAAATGACCTCTCCATCTCCAGACTACCCTACCATGTGCGCAGGATGGAGGCATTATGGAGATTTTATTGTAGAATATAACCTGCTGTCCTGACTGTCAATCTGCTGAATGGAATGGAAAACTGATTAATTGGCAGGATCAACCTCCTAGAAAACTGACTGGGGAATCGGATAAACAAACAATGTTGAAATTTCTACATCCGGCTTCATAGATCCCATATGGCTAAACTTCAGACCCCTTACAGTGTATGAGCTTGTAAGACATCCCATTCCAAAACCATGCCAAGAATTGCCCACTTATTCCCCATTTGTTCCCTTTTTAATTCCTCCACTCTTCTAGGAGAATTTCTGATGTTGGAGGGAGTCTGTAGGTATTTGTGTCCATTTCTGAGGTCAGGTACTGATGTTGAGTGAGAAGACCTGGATCACAATTGGCCTTCCAGTTGATCCCAAAGGCATTCTGGGTTGAGGTCTAGGGTTCTTGAGTTCCTTCACTCTTCTAGGAACATTTTTTTTTTTCCCCACAAGATAGTGGATTGTGTTTATGGGAACTTGTTCCCATTTTTAGAGATCAGGGCTTTGTACAGGACACTGTAGTTCCTCCACACTAACCTGGTCCCACAATGTCTTTTCAAACTTGGACCTCTTTGTTGTGGTTACAACATCCTCCACTCTTCTGGGAAGACTTTCTACAACTTTTCAGAGGGTGTCTGTGGGAATTTGTGCTCATTTGTGAGGTCAGGTACTGATGTTGGATGAGAAGACCGGGCTCAACATCGGCGTTCCAAATGATCCCAAAGGTGATCAGTAGGGATGAGGTCAGGGCTCTGTTCAGGTCACTCAAGTTCCTCCACACCAAACTGGTCACACCATGTCTTTATGGAGTTGCCACCCCCCCCCCCCTCCTCATGGCAATTAATGTGACGTTGTCCCCTTTGACTATAACATCCTCCACTCTTCTGAGAAGACTTTCCACAAGTTTTGGAGTCTGTCTGTGGGAATTTGTGCCCATTTGCGAGGTCAGGTACTGATAGTGGATGGGAAGACCTGGCTTGAATGTTTGGGCACCAAAAAAAGACCCGGCTTGCAGTCAGCATTCCAATTCCTCCCAAAGGTGATCAGTAGGTATGAGGTCAGGGCTATGTGCAAGACACGCCAAACTGGTCAAGCCATACTTTTTTTTTTTTTTTTATGGAGTTTGCTTTGTACACTGGACACGGGGGGGGGGGGGGGGGGGATGACACAGTCATGTCTTTACGGAGCTGGCTTTGTACACACGGGGGGCACAGTTGTAACCAAGTCTCTATGGAGCTGGCTTCGTACGGGGGGGGGGGGTTTGCAGTTATGGGGGAACAGAAAAGGCCTTCCTCAAAAAATTGTCACCATGTTTTTGTGTGTGTTTTTTGCATAGAATGCTGTGACTTGTGAAATTTCCCCGTTGTGTGGCTGTAATCTTGTGTCTTTTTGACATTATAGAGAAGACTTGTGGTGGCAGGAATCGCCTGTTGTGGATCCTTTTTGTTCCTATGGGTTAGGACAGAACTAAAGTCCAGAAAAGTTACATAATAATATAATAATAATATTATTATGTGTGCAATTTTCCTCTTTTCCTGGTCTGGATTTGGACGTCTTGAGCTCCTCTGATCTTTCTGGTCATCTTCTGGGTTTGAATTCTTTGGCCATATTGACTTGTGAGCTTCCTCCTTTTTTTTTTTTTTTTTTTTTTTTTTTTTTTTTTTCTGCTCATCTTCTGGGTTCGGTGTCTTTTGATCTCCTTAGGCCAGCCTGGAATGGTGGAACTCCTGAGGAGTGCTGGGACTTGGACATGCATGCGTGGCTCAATTAGATCTTTGGGAACTTTATTAGCAGGCAGATTAAACGCTTTTTATTGCAGGCAGATTAAACGCTTTTTATTGCAGAAGAAACCTGCAGAATCTGTCCTGTAATAAAAACTTTAAAAAGGTGACATATTTCACTTTAGGATCTGCCCGAGATAGATTGTGCTTACAGTGCACATCCATGGACTTCTTCCCCTTTTTTTTAAAAAAATTTTTATTTTTTGTGCCGGCAGTAATTGCAGCGTTGCCGCGTGCCACACTAGTCTTACTACTCCTTCCAATTACTGTCCAGCTGTCTGCGGATTCCTGGGTGAGAGTGTGTAGGAAGACTGCTAGTTATAAGGACTTCATTACCCTCTTATTACCGGTGTCACCTTCATTGTACCAGTTGGCCGAGCACAAGCAATTATAAAGCAACAAGAGGTCACTGTAGGCTGGAACACATTTTGTTTTTATTCGGCGGAGCAATGGCCTACCGCCAGGACTTGAATAGAGTCTATACTGGCCTTGGTGGAACCCTTAATAACCCTCTGCACCCCCCCCCCCCAACTCAGAATGAATGGGCCAAATGCAGTGTGATCTGGGAGCGCTCCTTAGATTGCTGCATCTTCTTGCAGAGGACTTTATAGTTCCTGATGGCAAATCTAACCTAGTATGAATTCCTTTGTAAAGCGTCATCAATGTTTTTTTTATTTTTAATCTTTCTGCTTTTGCAAACAAAGTAAAAAGTAACATAATGAGGTTCAGGTCAGTTGGAAGGAGCCTCTCCCTCAGAATCTATTTAAATTCCATCTTAAAAAAGCCTTGATGACGCCAATGTATTTTACTAAATTTCGAAATTTTCGCTCATCCTTCCTTATGCCGTCGTTATTGTTGCTTCCACGCTTTGCATTGACTCACGACTTGTGTTGAGTTGGGATCTTCTGAAGTCTGACAGTTGCTGTCCTGCCTGCTTTGTCTCATTGCAGACTGTTTCCCAGCTCCGGAGAGTGCATAGCGGAGTTAGATAGTCCTGTAACTGCTGGGGTTCTACATATTGTGGATCTGTACTCTGATTGCAGGACGTTGTGTAATATCATCTGACAGTTGCTGGGGCAGCAGTTGACGTCAATTGATGGCTGAACAGTTGACCTCTGACCTAAGACTAAGGCTCCGTTCACATCTCTGCGTATGGGGGCGTCAATCGCGGTAAAAACGCTCAAATAGAATCGCGGGGCGCCCGTCAGAATCTCCTGCATTTCTTTTGGGTGACGGGCATCCCGCTATTACATGGTTAGTAGGGTTGAATAAAGACACCAGTCCATCCAGTTCAACCTGAGTGTCTACAATTGTCCTCTATTATTTATTTAAGGTACCCATATAGCGCCGTCAATCTACGCACCGCTCCATACATAAATCGCACACTCACGTCGGCCTACCCTCAAGGAGCCCACAATCCAAGGTCCCCGACTCACATTCATATACTAGGGGCCAATTTTGGACAGAAGCCAATTAACCTACCAGCATGTCTTTGGAGTGTGGGAGGAAACCGGAGTACCCGGAGGAAACCCACGCAGGCACAGGGAGAACATGCAAACTCCAGGCAGGTAGTGTCGTGGTATTTTGTATTCGGATTCGAACCAGCGACTCTTTTTTACTGCTAGGCAAGAGTGCTACCCACTATACCACTGTGCCGCCCTAATTCTATTTGCGTCTTTACTGCGTTTGACGCCCGACGAATCGCGGGAAAATCGCACCACATTTTGGGGTGCTTTTTAAAAGCAACAGGGAACGCATGGGTGCCTCGTGATTTGCCGCTATTGCGAATTGTGGGCAGAATTGCGGTGATTCCGCCCACAATTTGGAACGCAGAGATGTGAACGGAGCAAGTATAAATGGCCAGCTATAAATTTGGGGGGGGTGCGGCATGTGGACAATGCTATAAAGCTGTTGAAGATTCAACCTAGACCAGGTGGGGGCAATCTCTGGTGCTCTGTACCCATACAGGGTAATGTGTGCTAACTAAACCCGTTTTTATTAATGCAAACTGTTAGACAGGATAATTTGATTGTGGACTGGCTGGTAAGTTGAGCTGGGAATTATTTTCTTTTGGTTTTGTTCTGCACCCATACAGGCACAGGATGCCATTTGTCCTGGTATCCGCTGCCATGGACTGTAACTTACCGTTATTACAAAGTCTCGCCCACCCACCTCTATCACTGAAATCCCATTGGCAGCTGATGTCAGTATGCTGTGCAGAAGTTTACATGCTTATGGAAGTACCCCGCATATCTAAAGATACAAGATTTGAGGCTGGTTTTGGGTCTGAAGGTGCATGCCTTGGGTTAGCTGAGGTCTGATGGTGTGTGCCATGGGGAAGGGGGGGTGCTGAGCTAAGATTTGGAGGAGGCACATCTTGGGGGGGGGGTTTAAGTTGAGGTTTGATAGTGTGTGCCATGGGGGGCCGAGCCAAGGTTGGAAGGGGCACAGCTTGGGGGGGGGTGTTGAGTTGAGGTTTGATAGTGTGTGTGCCATGGGGAGCCGAGGTTGGAAGGGGCACATCTTGGGGGGGGGGGGGTTTGAGTTGAGGTTTGAAGGGGCACGTCTTGGCGGGGGGGGGGGGGTTTGAGTTGAGGTTTGATTGTGTGTGCCATGGGGGGCTGAGCTGAGGTTGGAAGGGGCACGTCTTGGTGGGGGGGGGGGGGGGGGGTTGAGTGGAGGTTTGATGGGGTGTGTTTGTGAGCTCTGCAGGAGTTTGCAATGTGGACTATTTAATCAACTTTGCATTCATAATTGTATTGTTGATAACAAGTTACATTTGAATTAATGGGAAGTTAAATGCAATGATATAAAAATGTATTTTAAAATAAAGACAATAGCACAGTATCCAGTAGTATGGCGGTTGTCTGATGTTTTGTGAATATGACTTTAATGTAGAGGTTTGCTGCCCGCTGTCCTGCAATGGTGTCCGTGGCTTTGGGTGGAAGATTGCAGAAACTGGTTTAGTCGCCCTGCGGGGTGTGGTGATAGTGAAGGGCGATTTTGTTTGATTAGGAAATCAAGTTTCTCCTCCTGTGTGTTTTCCAGCTAATCTGGCTCAGCTCGATCTTACATGTCACTGCACTTCAATGTGAAATAATGGCGGTGAAGTCATCAGGCGTGTTACTATGTAAATAAAGATTAGGAACAAAGAGCGCTTAGAATTCCCATCTCTGTGGAAGGTCTCTGTGGACTCGTCTCTGGGGACCCCGTCTCTGTGGTATTGGTGCCCATATCTCCAGAATGTCCTCATATGGGGAGCATGGATTTCATTTTACTGGGGGTGGGGGTCTTCTCTGCTCCTGCAAAGGAACTGATGGAGGCTTTACCAGGGGATCCCTGTGTAGACAGGACTATTGACTTTGGTGCGACAGTGCTGATTGGCCCAGTGAGGTCACATGCTCTTCATACCTGGAAGTACGGGGAATTTTTATTCATGCTCTTGTCTCTTCAGGAAAGTTTATCCTGCCCTCATCTAACAACTGAAGTTTATTTTCTCCATCTGCCCATTCCACACAGTTATTGGGGTTTTTTTTTTTGTATCTTATTGACCTTCTTGGATTATAAGCTCTTGGGATCAGGGCCCTCTATGCATATTATTATTTATTTATTTTATTTTTTAACGCATTTTCATTTTTGCAGAAACTCACTACAGTCCATTTAACATGGTTTCCTGTGGATGTAGTTCGCATTTTATGGAAAGGGCCAGGGATTTTTTTTCCTGGTTTTTGGTTCCATAGACTTGTGGGTGAGGTAGTTGGGGTCTGGTTGTAGAGATGTGGTTGAGGTGGTTGGGGTCTGGCTGTAGAGATGTGGTTGAGGTGGTTGGGGTCTGGCTGTAGAGATGTGGTTGAGGTGGTTGGGGTCTGGCTGTAGAGATGTGGTTGCCGTCTGGCTGTAGAGATGTGGTTGGGGTTTGGCTGTAGAGATGTGGTTGAGGTGGTTGGGGTCTGGCTGTAGAGATGTGGTTGGGGTCTGGCTGTAGAGATGTGGTTGGGGTCTGGCTGTAGAGATGTGGTTGGGGTCTGGCTGTAGAGATGTGGTTGGGGTCTGGCTGTAGAGATGTGGTTGGGGTCTGGCTGTAGAGATGTGGTTGGGGTCTGGCTGTAGAGATGTGGTTGGGGTCTGGCTGTAGAGATGTGGTTGGGGTCTGGCTGTAGAGATGTGGTTGAGGTGGTTGGGGTCTGGCTGTAGAGATGTCGGGTGTCGTGGTTGAGGTCTGGCTGTAGAGATGTGGGTGGGTGGTTGGGGTCTGGCTGTAGAGATGTCGGTGTATTAGGCTGTACTGTAGAGATGTAGGTGGGTGGTTGGGGTCTGGCTGTAGAGATGACGGTGGGTGGTTGGGGTCTGGATGTAGAGATGACGGTGGGTGGTTGGGGTCTGGATGTAGAGATGACGGTGGGTGGTTGGGGTCTGGATGTAGAGATGTCAGGTGTCATGGTTGGGGTCTGGCTGGAGAGATGTCAGGTGTGTGGTTGGGGTCTGGCTGGAGAGATGTGGTTGAGGTGGTTGGGGTCTGGCTGTAGAAATGTGGGTGGGTGGGTGGTTGGGTGGTTGGGGTCTGGCTGTAGAGATGTCGTTGGGTGGTTGGGGTCTGGCTGTAGAGATGTCGGTGGGTGGTTGGGGTTGGCTGTAGAGATGTGGGTGGGTGGTTGGGGCCTGGCTGTAGAGATGTGGTTGGGGTCTGGCTGTAGAGATGTGGTTGGGGTCTGGCTGTAGAGATGTGGAGGGGAGGGGGTGGGTGGTTGAAGTCTGGCTGTAGAGATGTCGGTGTATTAGGCTGTAGAGATGTAGGTGGTTGGGGTCCGGCTGTAAAGACGTCGGGTGGGTGGGGGGTAGGCTGTAGAGATGTCAGTTCGGCAGGGGGTCTGGCTGTAGAGATAACGGTGGTGGGGAGGGGGTGGTATAGCTGTAGAGATGTCGTTATTGGGGGGGGGGGGTACAGCTGTAGAGATGTCGTTATGGGGGGGGGGTACAGATGTAGTTTGTGCCGTCTTCCTGGTAATGATTCACAATCTGCTCATACATTTCCTGTGAGCCATCCTCCTTATACTCCAGCCTGGATGATCCCTCCTGTGTATTTATGTAGAGGAGGATTTAACGGGTCGGTACAGATGTGACTCCGGTGTATGCTGTATATGAGCGAGGTGCACGTCATTACCATTCACACATATAATTATGGTAGGTGGGTGGGGGGTGGAGGTGATAACAATCTCCTACGTCCTCCTCTGGCTGCTATTATGTGGGCAGATGTGATCCTAGCGTTGTGTCTTTTTTATCAGTCTGAATTGTAGTAATAAACATAACCTGCCGTGGCGGAGGAGGGGAGGGGGTGGTAGATGCTGTTCTGGGGTCTTCGATATTACAGCATACCGTCGCCCCTCTGGAAGTGACCTGAGCAGGGCTGTCATCCTGGTTGCCACCATCCCAATCGCCGGTTACTGCGGTAGCACTGAGAATTTAGGCCGAGTGAGAGTTGGTATTACATCATCGCGTGTCTTATGAGGCAGCGAGATTTTATTTTTCTATCTGTGGTAAGGCGGTAGAACGTGTAACTTGCAGTGCCGGTATTCCTGGTTTTCATCAACAAGATACTTATCTGCTTGGAGTTTGTATGAACTCCTCGTGTGCTGTGATTGGCTCAGTGTGTCTTCCTGAAGCTCCACAGAACAAATGTTAATTCTCTGTAAATGACAAAAAACAAAATGTATATTCCCCTAAAAGTCTTCTGCAGGGGGGGGGGGGGGGGTGGAATCTGCATCTTCTGCGGTGGAGAAATATACAATTTTGTATTGGGAGGAATGATGTCACCCTAAACAGAACGATCATATGACCTCTTCTGGAAGATTCCGTTCATATTTGGGTATCTGCTCACCAAAAGGAGGAATGAGGTCATGTGGTGTTCTATCACATACAATCCCAATAAAATACATTTACGTTTTTTGGTTGTAATGTGACAAAATGTGGAAAATTTCAAGGGGTGTAAATACTTTTTCAAGGCACTGTGTGTGATATATATATATAGTCCATTCCCGTCCTCCATAGACGGATCTCGCCCCCCCCCAGCCTCGTCCTCCATAGACGGATCTCGTCCCCCCCCAGCCTCGTCCTCCATAGACTGATCTCGCCCCCCCCAGCCTCGTCCTCCATAGACTGATCTCGCCCCCCCCAGCCTCGTCCTCCATAGACTGATCTCGCCCCCCCCAGCCTCGTCCTCCAGAGACGGATCTCTCCCCCAGCCTCGTCCTCCAGAGACGGATCTCTCCCCCAGCCTCGTCCTCCAGAGACGGATCTCTCCCCCAGCCTCGTCCTCCAGAGACGGATCTCTCCCCCAGCCTCGTCCTCCAGAGACGGATCTCTCCCCCAGCCTCGTCCTCCAGAGACGGATCTCTCCCCCAGCCTCGTCCTCCAGAGACGGATCTCTCCCCCAGCCTCGTCCTCCAGAGACGGATCTCTCCCCCAGCCTCGTCCTCCAGAGACGGATCTCTCCCCCAGCCTCGTCCTCCAGAGACGGATCTCTCCCCCAGCCTCGTCCTCCAGAGACGGATCTCTCCCCCAGCCTCGTCCTCCAGAGACGGATCTCTCCCCCAGCCTCGTCCTCCAGAGACGGATCTCTCCCCCAGCCTCGTCCTCCAGAGACGGATCTCTCCCCCAGCCTCGTCCTCCAGAGACGGATCTCTCCCCCAGCCTCGTCCTCCAGAGACGGATCTCTCCCCCAGCCTCGTCCTCCAGAGACGGATCTCTCCCCCAGCCTCGTCCTCCAGAGACGGATCTCTCCCCCAGCCTCGTCCTCCAGAGACGGATCTCTCCCCCAGCCTCGTCCTCCAGAGACGGATCTCTCCCCCAGCCTCGTCCTCCAGAGACGGATCTCTCCCCCAGCCTCGTCCTCCAGAGACGGATCTCTCCCCCAGCCTCGTCCTCCAGAGACGGATCTCTCCCCCAGCCTCGTCCTCCAGAGACGGATCTCTCCCCCAGCCTCGTCCTCCAGAGACGGATCTCTCCCCCAGCCTCGTCCTCCAGAGACGGATCTCTCCCCCAGCCTCGTCCTCCAGAGACGGATCTCTCCCCCAGCCTCGTCCTCCAGAGACGGATCTCTCCCCCAGCCTCGTCCTCCAGAGACGGATCTCTCCCCCAGCCTCGTCCTCCAGAGACGGATCTCTCCCCCAGCCTCGTCCTCCAGAGACGGATCTCTCCCCCAGCCTCGTCCTCCAGAGACGGATCTCTCCCCCAGCCTCGTCCTCCAGAGACGGATCTCTCCCCCAGCCTCGTCCTCCAGAGACGGATCTCTCCCCCAGCCTCGTCCTCCAGAGACGGATCTCTCCCCCAGCCTCGTCCTCCAGAGACGGATCTCTCCCCCAGCCTCGTCCTCCAGAGACGGATCTCTCCCCCAGCCTCGTCCTCCAGAGACGGATCTCTCCCCCAGCCTCGTCCTCCAGAGACGGATCTCTCCCCCAGCCTCGTCCTCCAGAGACGGATCTCTCCCCCAGCCTCGTCCTCCAGAGACGGATCTCTCCCCCAGCCTCGTCCTCCAGAGACGGATCTCTCCCCCAGCCTCGTCCTCCAGAGACGGATCTCTCCCCCAGCCTCGTCCTCCAGAGACGGATCTCTCCCCCAGCCTCGTCCTCCAGAGACGGATCTCTCCCCCAGCCTCGTCCTCCAGAGACGGATCTCTCCCCCAGCCTCGTCCTCCAGAGACGGATCTCTCCCCCAGCCTCGTCCTCCAGAGACGGATCTCTCCCCCAGCCTCGTCCTCCAGAGACGGATCTCTCCCCCAGCCTCGTCCTCCAGAGACGGATCTCTCCCCCAGCCTCGTCCTCCAGAGACGGATCTCTCCCCCAGCCTCGTCCTCCAGAGACGGATCTCTCCCCCAGCCTCGTCCTCCAGAGACGGATCTCTCCCCCAGCCTCGTCCTCCAGAGACGGATCTCTCCCCCAGCCTCGTCCTCCAGAGACGGATCTCTCCCCCAGCCTCGTCCTCCAGAGACGGATCTCTCCCCCAGCCTCGTCCTCCAGAGACGGATCTCTCCCCCAGCCTCGTCCTCCAGAGACGGATCTCTCCCCCAGCCTCGTCCTCCAGAGACGGATCTCTCCCCCAGCCTCGTCCTCCAGAGACGGATCTCTCCCCCAGCCTCGTCCTCCAGAGACGGATCTCTCCCCCAGCCTCGTCCTCCAGAGACGGATCTCTCCCCCAGCCTCGTCCTCCAGAGACGGATCTCTCCCCCAGCCTCGTCCTCCAGAGACGGATCTCTCCCCCAGCCTCGTCCTCCAGAGACGGATCTCTCCCCCAGCCTCGTCCTCCAGAGACGGATCTCTCCCCCAGCCTCGTCCTCCAGAGACGGATCTCTCCCCCAGCCTCGTCCTCCAGAGACGGATCTCTCCCCCAGCCTCGTCCTCCAGAGACGGATCTCTCCCCCAGCCTCGTCCTCCAGAGACGGATCTCTCCCCCAGCCTCGTCCTCCAGAGACGGATCTCTCCCCCAGCCTCGTCCTCCAGAGACGGATCTCTCCCCCAGCCTCGTCCTCCAGAGACGGATCTCTCCCCCAGCCTCGTCCTCCAGAGACGGATCTCTCCCCCAGCCTCGTCCTCCAGAGACGGATCTCTCCCCCAGCCTCGTCCTCCAGAGACGGATCTCTCCCCCAGCCTCGTCCTCCAGAGACGGATCTCTCCCCCAGCCTCGTCCTCCAGAGACGGATCTCTCCCCCAGCCTCGTCCTCCAGAGACGGATCTCTCCCCCAGCCTCGTCCTCCAGAGACGGATCTCTCCCCCAGCCTCGTCCTCCAGAGACGGATCTCTCCCCCAGCCTCGTCCTCCAGAGACGGATCTCTCCCCCAGCCTCGTCCTCCAGAGACGGATCTCTCCCCCAGCCTCGTCCTCCAGAGACGGATCTCTCCCCCAGCCTCGTCCTCCAGAGACGGATCTCTCCCCCAGCCTCGTCCTCCAGAGACGGATCTCTCCCCCAGCCTCGTCCTCCAGAGACGGATCTCTCCCCCAGCCTCGTCCTCCAGAGACGGATCTCTCCCCCAGCCTCGTCCTCCAGAGACGGATCTCTCCCCCAGCCTCGTCCTCCAGAGACGGATCTCTCCCCCAGCCTCGTCCTCCAGAGACGGATCTCTCCCCCAGCCTCGTCCTCCAGAGACGGATCTCTCCCCCAGCCTCGTCCTCCATATTTTTTTTTTTACTACTTGCTGACCAGCGCACGACTATGTACGTCGGCACAATGGCACAGCTGGGCATACCTGTACGTCCCCTTTTAAGATGTGGCTTAGTAGGTGCGCGCGTGCTGCCTACTCTATGTCAGCCGGTGGGCCCGCAATTGTGACACAGAGTGGCAGAAGAGGGGGATGTAAACAAGGCATTCCCCTGTTCTGTCTAGCAACATGACAGGGATCTACTGCTCCCTGTCATCGGGAGCAGTGATCACTGTCATGTTGTAGTGAGCCCATCCCCCCCCCCTCCCTAGGACACACTTAACCCCTTGATCGCCCCCTAGTGTTTGACCCCCTTCCCTGCCAGTGTCATTTTATACAGTAATCAGTGCATTTTTATAGCACTGATCGCTGTATAAATGTCACTGGTCCCAAAATAGTGTCAAATGTGTCCGCCGCAATGTTGCAGTCACGATAAAAATCACAGAAAAAAAATAAAAATGCCATAAATCTATCCCCTATTTTGTAGACGCTATAACTTTTGCACAAACCAATCAAAATATGCTTATTGTGATATTTTTGGTTTAAAAATAAAAAAATAAAATAAAAGTAGAAGAATACGTATCGGCCTAAACTGAGAAAGAAATTAGTTTTTATACATATTTTTTGGGGATATTTATTGTAGCAAAAAATAAAAAAATATTGTGGTGTTTTTTTTCACAATTGTCGCTATTTTTTGGTTTTTATAGCGCAAAAAAAACAAAAAACGCAGAGGTGATCAAATACCACCAAAAGAAATTTTGTTTGTTTTGTCAATTTTGTTTGGGTGCAATGTCGCACGACCGCACAATTGTCAGTTAAATCGGCGCAATGCCGTATCGCAAAAAGTGCTCTGGTCAGGAAGGGGGTAAATTCTTCCGGGACTGAAGTGGTTAAAGAAGAAATCAGTAGTTCAGATTCGGATCCTCTCGGGAAAACAACATTTTGCTGACCTCAGGATGTGTTCACCGTCTTTCATTTTTGATACAATTGTTGCAATGTGTAATGGTGAGGATCTCATTTTTACGAATGACTTTACATTGGATGTTATGGTATGATCTCACTGACACCTCCTCCCCTACCTGTCACACACCCCTCTGAAAAGCGGTCCACCATAGAATGCTATTCAGCCCCTATGGCCAAGAAAAGAGAAGCGTTCTGCATGAAGCTCAAACAAAGCAGAGGGGGGGAGGAGTGGTTTAGCTGGTGATGTGGAAACGCCAACATTCTGCTGCTCAGGTGCCAAAACATGGGGATTAGAGGTGTGCCAGCTGAACAGGTGAGGCCGCCTGCCACGGATATAAACTGCCGAAATGCAAAACAATCCTGCACACCCTGCAAGGCTCATAGTTTATCCAAAGTACTGCGGGCCAATATTACCCCTCAGAGCGTTTAAATCTGGCATCAGATATCTGCTTGTTAATGTAGAGCTTAGTCCTTCCAATAAATAAAGCAATGCAGCGCTTAGTTTAGTCCCCCAGCAAACTTCCACAAATGCCTGTTAATCCTGCCAAATAATGCATCTTCCTCTGACGGGTGACAGCAATGCTGCACTGCTCCTGAATTTACAGCAGAGTTGTCACTCTCATGTAGGCGGAGCCTGCCTGTACTACAGAGGGAGGGGAAATGTAGGGGACGAGGCTGTTACTCTCATGTAGGGGGAGCCTGCCTGTGCTACAGCAGGAGGGGAAAATGTAGGGGGCGAGGCTGTTGTCACACTCATGTAGGCGGAGCCTGCCTGTACTACAGCGGGAGGGGGAAAATGTAGGTGACGAGGCTGTTGTCACTCTCATGTAGGCAGAGCCTGCCTGTACTACAGCGGGAGGGGGAAATGTAGGGGACGAGGCTGTTGTCACTCTCATGTAGACGGAGCCTGCCTGTACTACAGTGGGATGGCGAAATGTAGGTGACGAGGCTGTTTTCACTCTCATGTAGGTGGAGCCTGCCTGTGCTACAGCGGGAGGGGGAAAATGTAGGTGACGAGGCTGTTGTCACTCTCATGTAGGCGGAGCCTGCCTTACTACAGCGGGAGGGGGAAATGTAGGGGATGAGGCTGTTGTCACTCTCATGTAGGCGGAGTCTGCCTGTACTACAGCAGGTGGGGGAAATGTAGGGGACGAGGTTGTTGTCACTTTCATGTAGGTGGAGCCTGCGTGTACTACAGTGGGAGGGGGAAATGTAGGGGACGAGGTTGTTGTCACTCATGTAGGCGGAGTCTGCCTGTGCTACAGCGGGAGGGGGAAAATGTAGGTGACTAGGCTGTTGTCGCTTTCATGTAGGCGGAGCCTGCCTGTGCTACAGAGGGAGGGGGAGATGTCGGGGACGTGGCTGTTGTCACATCTTATTTAGTTTCAGTCATCTGGCCACACCCAGACCCGCCCACTGCTTTTCAGATTGACCACACCACCTCTGTTGCTGAAACCCTCCCACTGTGAGCTGCAGTGCCCAAGGGGAGCGCATGAGACACCAATGGAAGACGGTTAGGATTGGTCAGAGGAGGTCGTGTGTAAGTGGCTGTGTTTTTTTTATTAGGTTGTGTATCACCTGATAGCTGAGTGTTGTTCTTCATACAGGAGCCTTCAGTTGTATTTTTAATGCAGCATGTCGAGTAATATCAGTGTCCCCCTTCCAGGTATTTATTGCCCCTCCAAAGAGATCACATAACTTTCCTCCCCTTCTCTTTCTCTCCAGAAGGACGGTGTCATCTACTTCCTGGACTGCGATTTTCTGTTCAGAGATGACACAGTTCTCCTAATCATCACAATGCCTGTGCAGTCCTTGGCTGTGTTTACAAATGTCTGCCACAGGTCAGCCCCTGCTGCAGCCTCTCACCTTGTGACCGGATGCAAAGTTACAATGTACAGTCTGGTCATTGGGGGGAGGGGAGACTGAGGAAATGCTTCCTCCTGCCTGCAGTAGACTAGTGACCGCATCTCCGCCTAGGCAAAATTACTGGACTGAAGCTTGGGACGTTTTTATTAAAGAGGAAGTAAACCGCTTCTTCTTTCTTCTTTCTTCTTCTTTCTTCTTTCTTCTTCTTCCATCGCATACTTTCACATTATGTGAAACTTACCTTGCCGCCTCCATCTTCGCCTGGCTTCCTTCAGGATCTGCGGACTCCGGCTGTGTGACTGGAGCGACGTGACGTCAGTCCCACGCATGCTCGCGGGAGACGCCGGTCGTGGCACAGGGCTCTGAAGAAACGGCACGGGTGGCCATTTCTTCAGAGCGCATGTGCCGATGACGTCATCAGCTGCCTATACAGTAAATATCTCTTAAACTCTGCAAGTTTGGGAGATTTTTACAGTACCTATAATAAGGCTTATCTATAGGTGCAAACAATCGATGGAAGTTTACTTCCTCTTTAAAGTCTTGGTGTGGCGTGTGTGTTTTTTATTTATTTTTAAAAGGCGCGATCCCGAGCTGCAGCTCTGTGTGTCCATTCACACACGGTGCCATGGCTCCGCCCCGCTCCCTCTGTCTCTTGATTGGCCCACTGGCTGTGATTAACAGCAGCGGGAGCCAATGGCTCCCGCTGCTGCCAAAAGCCAATCGGGAGTGCAAGTCCCCGGAGAGCCAAGGCTCTCGTGGACATCGCTGGATGGAGAGGGGGTTCAGGTAAGTATTAGGGCTGAGGCACACAGAGATTTTTTGGTACCTTCATGCCTAGAATGTACCTTCAGCCTTTACAATCACTTTATTGATAAAAAGTGGCGTTTTTCAGACTGGTCCTGTATATTGAGAAATGCTGGACTTCTTCATGGAGATTTGTACAGTGACTGGTCCTCGTTAATCTGCATTTCATTGTCAGAGGCTAACATTAAAGTCTCCTGGAAGACGCCTCCTCTTGAATCTCTGGCCTCCTTCAGATTGTCCACTCTGAAGCTTCTATTAGTAAATCTGGGAATGCGCAGTCGGGGGGGCAGGGGGGGGTGTAGACGGTTGGGCTGACAATGTAGTAATGAGACCGGCGGTGGATCTGGAGGAACAGTCTGATTCTTCTGCAGGGAAGACATGTCGCGGTGTGTGGGAGGGAGAGATCTGCATTGATCGGAGGATGGGAATGGCAGAACTTGTTGCATTAATAAGCTTAGTCTGCTGAATCTCATCTTCTTTCAGATTCTCCACAAGAAACAGCAGATTTTTTCTTTTTTCTTTCCGCTGCAGCAATCACTAGAATACTCGACCTCCTGCCCGAAAGCCTTGCTGTTGTCATGGCCAGTCTTGGAGGAGATTGGAGACTGTACAGGCAAACAAACAATGACATCCCATGGGGGGTATGAAGGGGCCCCCTAATTCACGGCTCCTGTATGAAATTCCCTTCACTGTGCGGATGAGGAGATCTGACACATTTCCAGCCAAATGCTCAGGAAGTCGGTTGTGACGAAGAATCTCTCCCACTAGAACACCTTCATATTACAGTTTGTTGCTGCTCCGAGGCAGTCTGTTCTCTATTGCTTTGCAGAGTGCTGTCAGTCAAACGCTGGGGACGTGCCTACAGAGGGGGGTGGGAGGTATACAGCCACAGACATTGTTCAGTTGGAAGACCGGGGCAGTTCCTTGAGCATGATGTGCCGTGGCAGTGAAGGCTTAGCGGAGCCTTTCCCAACTGGTTTTCCTCAGAGAAACCCGTGAAATTTTTTTGGTCTTTGGAAACCCATTCATTGGGGGATAGTGAGAAAAATACCCCCTAGATCGGTGGCCAATGGAAAGCAATGGTGGCCAGAATGCCAAACTTGGGTTTGGTTCCTTGAGCATGCTCTACTACTGCAGTAAAGACCTAAGACAGCCATTATTAACTGTTCTACTCCAGAGGAACCCTGCAAATTTTGAGGTCATGGGCATCCTTGTTAAAAACCAATTCATTGGCGGCCAGTGGAAAAAATACTGCATACATTGGTGGCCAGCCAGTGGAAAGAAAGACCCCAGCAATGATCGTCAGAATGTCAAACTTGGGTTTGGTTCCTTGAGTCCGCTATGCTGCTGCAGTGAAGGCCTAAGACAGTTGTTATCAACTGGTTTAATGCAGAGGAACCATGGATATTTTTAGGTCTTGTTCACCTTTGCTAAAAAAAAGAATAAATTGGGAGTCAGTGGGAAAAATACCCCATACGTTGGTGGTCAGTGAAAAGAGAGCCCCATCCCCAGCAATGGTGGTCCAAATGCTACTCTTACGACCGCCAAAAAGATCATTGGTGTTTGCAGTTGGCTGCCAAGTGGTGTTGGTCATGGAACCATGTAAGGCCCCTCAAATAATTAGCCACAACTCTAGGGACCTCCTCGAGGAATGGCTGGCCCATGGTCTTCTTTAGTACATGACATACTCCACGTCCTCTTTAGTTGTGGATGGACCTTGCAAATCCTCTTTCAGAGAAAATCTACAATTCAAATCTGACTGAAAATCATTCACTCCATATGTGGTTGAAATATAACCTCAGCAATTGATGAGATGATAAGGCAGGCTGAGTGATTGTGGAGAAAGACGGCAAGAAATGGGGGGGGGGGGGGGAGAGAAAGTTGGATTGAAATCGACTTTACAATAACTGTTCAAAATCTGTGCAATACATGGGTCTATCCGTGAAGGTTCTAATTTATTCAGGTCCTGGTAGATCTAGTTGTAGTTGGTCTCATGGCTATGGTATATCTAGTAATACTTGGTCTCATGGATCCTGGTCACGGTAGATCTAGTAGTAGTTGGTCCAGTAGTTTAGCTGGACATGTTCTGTAATACTGAAGACGTTTCAAGGCTTCTACAAGCCACTTTGTCTCCTTTTTTACATGGGGTGGATTCCATTCCAGCCGGTTCAGATGCCTGTTGATTGCAGAAACGGAGTGTCATCCGCCCGCTCTGCTCCAGAGTGGACATGGACAGATCTGCTTTGCTCTATGGATGGCCAGGAGTAATTAAACTCTGCTGTCAGACTATCTCTGATTCGCTCCGCCTGAACAGAAGACCATCGAGTCCCCTTCCGTGGTGTGTTTGGGGTGTGTTTGTTTTGCGGACTCGCAGGTAGGTGGGTGTAAAGGGACACAAGTCTGTTTTACACTTTCCAGGTCTACAAGGATGAATGGACCTCCTGATCATTTCCGCCTGAAAACTGACAGACCTGATCGGAACGCCCATCCCCGTTTGACAGGGTTCTTAGTTCTAATGATTGTCAGGCAGATATCCCAACATTTTATTTCCAAACTGAGACACTGATTCCTTCATCCCATCCCAATGGAGAGTGTAGCTGATTGCCCTAGAATGGAAGGTGTGAAGTTGTGCCCCAACATCCCCCCTTTCCCCCGGAGAGGTCTCTATAGGTGGTAATTCCTCCATTCTGTCTGGTGAAAACGGGACCCGGGAGTGCAGAACGAACTCCACTCCTGTGATCCAGAGGAGAAATGCAGCCAAATGACTTTTTTACCCGTACTTCTCCTTTTTAAGATCTGCAGCACAGTCTCTGGATTGAAGGTGAATATTGCAGCAAATGCTGTTTTGCTTTTTTTTTTAGGTCTATTTTTATTTTTTTATCCTGTGTTTGACTTGCTTTAGTGTTCATTCCTATTCTAATTGGTCATTTTTGAATCTAGTGTTGCTAGAAAGTACTCATTTTATTCTGCAATTTGTCCTTTTTTTTTATGCCACTTTAATATTTCCGCTGTAAGGCACCGTAGAGGTCTTTGGAGATAAATTGCGGCACGTTGTGCATCTTCTCCCTGTGTGGTGGAATGGAGCGATCTGCTCAGCACCGGCAGCACGCCTCATTGATTCTTCAGAGTTCAGTGCCACCGACTCCCCACCAACCCCAGTGGAGAACTTCCAACCATGATCTCATCCTCCTCTACCGTGCTGTTCCGGGGGTTCATTCCGAGCCGCCGATAATACGGAATACAAAGGGCAAAGCCTGACCTTACCTAAGGGGGATTTGTAGTCTCTATTTTTCGGATAGATACAATAGTCACAATGTACAGTCTGATCGCTGGGGTCGAGGGAGACGGAGAGATGGAGGAAACACTTCCTCCTGCCTGCAGCAGACTGATGACATCATCTCAGCCTTGGCATGGTCACTGGGCTGGAGCCCAAGGGTGGCTTTTTAATGATATAAAATGTAGAATTAATGATTGATGTGACATTCATGAATGTATTTGGACTTGCAAAGCTTCTGATAGGTCAGAAGAACCCTCTTCTGCTGGGTTATCCACAAAAACTGCTCTCCCATCTAGAGGCACTTGTAGGGATTGGATGATTTGCTGCCATCTTCTTCTGAGGTCTTCGGGAGCTGGCTGTATCCTCCAAGTTCTTACAGCCGGCCCCCTGATGACACATGTGCTGAGGTACACTATATTACCATGGAAAACAATAAGTGCACAACGTTGTTGCACCGCCCTGCCCATACCACCAGATGTATCCGCTAGTGGGAACGGGATTGTTGACTTCTCTTCAGAGATGCAATCTGTTTTTTGGTCCACCATTGCTGACCTACCAAGATCCAACCGCTACGCGACTTGAGGGATCACCTTCTATCGTGGCCGACACAGGTTGGCGTGGAAGGTCTCCCCATTGGTGTGGGTACACCTCCAGCTTGATTGGCTCATTGGGCATATGCCTTGTTGAGTCCACATGCTCCGGTAATCGCTCCGGTAAGCCTTCACCTAATCAGCGGTGGTGGATATCTTCTCACTTCATGTGACCATCTTTGCCGCCATTGGGATTTCACTTTTCTTTCCTTGGATCACTATATGAACTATTCATCCTCGTATTTATTTTTCAATTTTACGATTTTTTTTTTTATTTTTTATTTTTTACCTACTTTTTTACTTTATTTTTTTGTGTTGTGCCTTTGATGGTTTGGACTTTCTTATTTAATATTCATTAACAAATTGTTTACAAGTCTATCCATTTGCAATTTTCTGGGAGACATTATGTTTGCACTAGACACTTTCAACTCTTTGGTTCACTGTGTAATTTTCTTCTGCATTATAGCAGTCCCTATAATTATTGACTTTTTATTGATTCAGCAATATCGCACTTCTGTCAATAAGTGTCATATTGACCTGGTTAGCATTAGCCTGGTGCATCGTATATTAGCATCTTGTTTAGTTCATAGGTACTTTTCACTTATTAGCGCTGCACTTATTTTGTTCCACTTTTATACACATTTTGTTTATTGTTGTGCTGGCTGCAAAACCATTACTTTGGGGCATCAGCGCGGTATTATTCTCTTTATCACATTATCAAAAGTATTGGGACGCCTGCCTTTTCACGCACATGAACTTTAACGGCATCTCAGTCTTCGTGTCTATGGGAATGTTTGACCGTTCTTCCAGAAGCGCATTTGTGAGGTTAGGCACTGATGTGGATGAGAAGGCCTGGCTCGCAGTCTCCGCTGTAATTCATCCCAAAGGTGTTCTATCAGTTTGAGGTCAGTCAAGGCCTCCACCCCAAACTTTCTCATCAATGTCTTTATGGACCTTGCTTTATGCACTGGTGTGCAGTCATGTTGGAACAGGAAGAGGCCATCCCCAAACTGTTCCCACAAAATGTCTTGGTATGCTGACGCCTTAAGAGTTCCCTTCACTGGAAGGGGCCAAGCCCAACCCCTGAAAAACGAACCCCACACCATAATCCCCTGCCCACCCCCCCCACCATCACCCTCACCACCAAATGCTTTGGACCAGTGCACAGAGCGAGGTCCATAAAGACATGAATGAGCGAGTTTTGGGATGGAGGAACTTTACTGGCCTGACCTCAACCTGATAGAACACCTTTGGGATGAATTATAGCAGAGACTGCGAGCCAGGCCTTCTCGTCCAACATCAGCACCTGACCTCACAAATGCGCTTTTGGAAGAATGGTCAATCATTCCCATAGACACACTCCTAAACATTGTGGAAGGCCTTCCCAGAAGAAGCTGTTATAGCTTCAAAGGGTGGGCCAACTCAATATTGAACCCTATGGACTAATGCCGTGTACACATGGGCCGACTGGTCCGACTGAACGAATCCGTCGGACAATCAGACCGTGTGTGGGCTTCATCGGACCTGCAGCGGACTTTTTCAGTCGAAAATCAGACGGACTTTAGATTTGGAACATGTTTCAAATCTTTCCGCCGGACCCAGTTCCTATCGAGAAATCCGCTCATCTGTATGCTAGTCCGACGGACAAAAACCAACGCTAGGGCAGCTATTGGCTACTGGCTATGAACTTCCTTCTTTGAGTCCGGTCGTACATCATCACGTACGAAAACGTCGGACTTTGTTGTGATCATGTGTAGCCAAGTCCGTTCGTTCGAAAGTCCGTCGGACCTTTTGATGCCGAAAAGTCCGCCCGTGTGTACACGGCATAAGACACCATTAACCGCTTGCTATCCGCGCTATAGCCGAATGACGGCTACAGCGCGGACCTGCATTCCCGGGAGGCCGTTATATGACGGCCTCCCCTGTGCACGTGACCTGCGCGCGCCCTGCAGGGCGCGCGTGGAGCGCGCTGTGATCACCGAGTCACTGAGACTCGGGTGATCACCGATCCAAGTAAGGGGCCGGTCCCGGCCCCTTACCATGTGATCAGCTGTCAGCCAATGACAGCTGATCACATGATCAAAACAAAAGCTCTGTGATCGTTTTTTTTTTCTCCTCGCGCTGACAGTGCGAGGAGAAAAAAAAGCCGATCACCGGCTCAGCAGCAAGGGACATCGGTCCCGAAGAGGAAGAGGCAATAATGCCTCAATTGTGCCTCAATTGTGCCACCAGTACCCCCTGCCAGTGCCACCTTACATTGCAACATCACAGTGCCCACCAGTGCCACGTATCAATGCCCATAAGTGCCACCTATCAATGCCTACAGGTGCCACCTAACAATGCCCACCAGTGGTGCCAATCAGTGCCACCTAGCAGTGTACAAGATCAGTGCCCATTATTGCCACCAATCAGTGCCCATCACTGCCACCTATCAGTGCCCATTGGTGCCGCCTCATCAGCGTACATCAATGAAGGAGAAAAATTACCCTTTTAAAAAAATTTATAACAAAATATAAAAAAAAATAATTTTTTTTAAAAAAATTCGGTCTTTTTAAATTTTTTTAACAAAAAATAAAAATCGCAGAGGTGATCAAATACCACCAAAAGAAAGCTCTATTTGTGGGAAAAAAATGATAAAAATTTCATTTGGGTACAGTGTTGTATGACCGCGCAATTGTCATTCAAAATGCGTCAGCGCTGAAAGCTGAAAATTGGTCTGGATAGGAGGGGGGTTTAAGTGCCCGGTAAGCAAGTGGTTAAAGTTCATGCGTGTAAAAACAGGCATCCCAATACTTTTGGTAATATAGTGTATGTCAGTAGAAGGGTGGCTACGAGAACCAAAAAGACAGCTGAAATTGAAAATGCAGCAAGAATGCGTTAAAAACGCACCCGTGTGGCTTTTTTGATGCGTTTTTTGAGTCACATGACCTGTGAAACACAATGAGCACAGCAAAATTGCACGTGCTTTTGGCGGCCATTATCGACACGTCTTTTTTTAAAACCATTTTATTGGCAAAACAATGATAACCCGCCATATTACATACCACCCCCCCCCCTCCATAGTACAGACCGCGCTGGTGGGGAGCGGAACGCAGGTTCCCTGTCATCGGGCGGCTCGGCGTGAACCCGATTCTTCTCCGGTGACTTGTTATTGTGTTCGATGCGTTTTGTTCCTCAAGGCTGTTGAGTCAGATTTGTTCTGTTTTTCTCCTCCCGTCTTTTATTTGTTGTTCCACATGTATACAGTTACTGTATCGGCGGCGGTGAATCATGTCATCGGGGAGGAGCGCTGCCGGCGAGGCCTTGTCTTCTTCTTTTTGTCTCTTTTGTTTTATTGAACCTTTTAATACGCGGATCACTTTTTTGTTTTTATTAAATCTGTAGAGACTTTTATTAAAGAGAACCGCGTTCAGGTCCCCGCCCACAACGCCATCTTCAAATATCCTGCAGGTGTGCTGCAGCTCTGCAGTAGATTTTTGGGACCCGGCAGAGACCTGCGGCTTATCTGTAGATGTGTTGGGGGGGGATTCCCACGCAGGTGCGCGCAACCCACTGGTATTCTGTGACCTTGTGCAGACCTATGTGTAGGAATGCCCTGTATGTGTGCAGAGGTGCCATCGGTCTCTGCCGGGTCCTTGAGAGCGCCATCTTGTCTACTCCACTCAGGATCTTACGGGGCACATGCCCTCCTCAGATGTGGACATTCCAGGGGGCGGGGTGGGGGGCTTTTGTTATGAGGGGTAACAGAACTTCAAATCCAACCAATAAAATCTCATATATAATATATTGCTGGCTTTACCATGTGCCCGCCATTTTTCAAGTTGTTTAAATCTGCAGCTTTCATTAAAATCCTCGGTGATCCCGCCATTAAGATCCTTGTTCAGGCACTTCCTGTTATAGGGTGACAACGCTCTGTCCCTGTCCACCAGTTTTCTTGTGTTGTCACCCTGTTACACGGACGTCTGATGGAGACTACAAGTGGCAATTTCAGCTCCCATTACACAGACATGGCCCACTGGTGTCCATCATCAGGGAACCCGCCCTGAGAAATGCCGTGCCCCCATTGCGTGCACGGAGATGGGACACGGATATGTAAAAAAGATTAAATAAAGAGTAAATATTATATAAATTTATAAAAAACCTAATATTTTTTAAAAGTGTGTATTTTTGGGGAAACAGGGTAGGGTTTATTTGGGGGGTAGGGCTTATATTGCAGCCATCACTGACAATCACGCTAGGTCTTATTTTCGGGGAAACAGGAGAATATATATATATATATATATATATATATATATATATATATATATAAAAAAAAAAATCTATATAAAAAATCTATATACAGTATCTCACAAAAGTAAGTACACCCCTCACATTTTTGTAAATATTTTCTTCTAGCTTTTCATGTGACAACACTGAAGAAATGACACTTTGCTACAATGTAAAGTAGTGAGTGTACAGCTTGTATAACAGTGTAAATTTGCTGTCCTCTCAAAATAACTCAACACACAGCCATTAAAGCGGGGGGTCCACCTAAACCGCCAATAAAAAAATATATTAAAAGCCAGCAGCTACAAATACTGCAGCTGCTGACTTTTAATACATGGCCACTTACCTGTCCCAGGGTCCAGCGATGTCGGCAGGCGACGCCGAGAACCCGCTCGGTTCTCGGCAGCTGCCGCCGCCATCCTAGGTGAGGGAATCAGGAAGTGAAGCATTGCGGCTTCACTTCCCGGTTCCCTACTGCGCATGCGCGAGTCGCGCTGCGCACCCCAAGTGGTCCCCGCTCTCTCCTGGGAGCTGTGTGTTCCCAGCAGACAGCGCGGTGGGGACGGGAAGAGGCGTAGACTCCCATGGGAGTCTATGCCGGAAGTGGGTGCAAATACCTGTCTTAGACAGGTATCTGCACCCCCCCCCCCTCCCCCCTGAAAGGTACCAAATGTGACACCGGAGGGGGGGAGGGTTCCGAAAAGCGGAAGTTCCATTTTTGTGTGGAACTCCGCTTTAATGTCTAAACCTCTGGTAACAAAAGTGAGTACACCCCTAAGTGAAAATGTCCAAATTGGGCCTGAAGTGTCAAAATTTTGTGTGGCCACCATTATTTTCCAGCACTGCCTTAACCCTCTTAGGCATGGAAGTGGGGCATCCTCCATTGGAAGGTGGAGGAGCGCAAGGTCTCTAACATCCACCAGCTCCGTCATGTCGTCATGGAGGAGGGGAAGAGGACTCCAGTGGTAACCTGTGAAGCTCTGGTGAACTCCATGCCCAAGAGGGTTAAGGCAGTGCTGGAAAATAATGGCGGCCACACAAAATTTTGACAATGTGGACATTTTCACTTAGGGGTGTACTCACTTTTGTTGCCAGCGGTTTAGACATTAATGGCTGTGTGTTGAGTTATTTTGAGGGGACAGCAAATTTACACTGTGAGCCCTCATTCACACGAGGCGGACTCCGTTTCCACGGAGCCCGCCTCTGTCCGCCAGCTCAGCGGGAGATCAGTCTGTTGATCTCCGCTGAGCCGGCGGATGACAGGTCCCTCTCTGCTCACTGAGTGGGGAGGGGCTTGTCAGGCGCCGCTGCCGCCTATGGAGGGATCAGGTGAAAACGGACAGCATGTCCGTTTTCATCAGATCTCACCCGATCTGATAGCGACGGATCTGGACGTAGGGACATCCGTCTGCTTTTTGCAGATCGGACCGGGTCGGATGTTAGCGGACGTGTCTCTCGCTGACATCCGACGCTCCATAGACTAACATGGAGCGCCCGTTCAGGTCCGCCGTCAAAACTGACAATCGGACCTGAACGGTCCAATCGTGTGAAAGGGGCCTTATACAAGCTGTACACTCACTACTTTACATTGTAGCACTTAAATGTTTTAGAATAATATTTAAGAGTAATATTAAAAATATTAGAAAATAAAAGATTTATACATTTTTCAATATTCATCCTTTTAGCCTCCGTTCACATTAAATGTGACTTTGAAATTTCAAAGCCACAGGTCGGTGCGATTTCAGATGCAGCTTGCCTGACATCTGAGTGAATTCATGCCCAGATGTCAATGCAAATCGCAAATAATAGTGCAGGAATTTTTTTTTTTATTTTTTTTTTTCAAATCGGTGCAGCACCGCAAAGTTTGAGTCCCACCGATTTGAACCGTTCTATTGCTGACAATGGGGTACGACCGGTCATGCGATTTGGAACTGTCAAATTGCATGACGAGTCACACCGGCGTAAATGGCGTAAATGGGGGCTTAAAAAGTTATTTTATTAAAAACATTTTATAGAAAATGTTGTAAAAAAAAAAAAAAAAAACCCCCATGATTGTTTTGATGAACAGGACTTTGTTTTACTTTTTTAAAACTTTTGAGACCGTTTCTTATTTGCTCCTCCGTTGGACATGAAGAATGAATTGTCACTTGAAAAATTGACTTTTTGCTTTTGGCAAATCCTAGAAAACGGTTTTAGCAGGTTTGATTGTGTGGAAAGGGTTAATAATTGACGTGATCAGCGGCAGTCGTTTTAGTCCTTCGGAGTCGGTGCTGAATGACACGGAGAGGGCAGAGGCGGGGGTGGGGTGACTTGTTGGCTGTACCTGAGGACATGTGAGTTGGATATTGACAGAGAATGGCCCCGACGGCCCTCGGAAGGTGAGAAGGAGAAGGAAGGGAGATTTGTGGAAGAAACCTGACTCCATCCAGTTGGTTATAAAGTACAGAAGTTACATAGTTAGTCTGGTTGAAAAAAGAAACAAGTCCATCGAGGTCAACCAATAAAAGGGGGGGGGGGGGAATCTTACAGTCCCACATACACTATATTACTAAAAGTATTGAGACGCTTACCTTTACACGCACATGAACTTTAATGGCCTCCCAGTCTTAGTCCGTAGGGTTCAATATTGAGTTGGCCCACCCTTTGCAGCTATAACAGCTTCAACTCTTCTGGGAAGGCCGTCCACAAGGTTTAGGAGTGTGTCTATGGGAATGTTTGACCAATCTTCCAGAAGCGCATTTCTGAGGTCAGGCACTGATGTTGGGTGAGAAGGCCTGGCTCGCAGTATCCGCTCTAGTTCATCCCAAAGGTGGTCTGTTGGGTTGAGGTCAGGACTCCGTGCAGGCCAGTCAAGTTCCTCCATCCCAAACTCACTCATCCATGTCTTTTATGGACTTTGCTTTGTGCACCGAATCATTTGGTAGAGAAGAGATTATGGTGTGGGGGTTTCTTTCTCAGGGGTTGGGTTTGGCCCCTTAGTTCCAGTGAAGGGAAATCTTAAGGTGGCAGCATACCAAGACATTTTGTGGGAAGAGTTTGGGGTTGGCCCCTTCCTGTTCCAACATGAGTTTCTTCACCCCAAACTTGCTCATCCATATCTTTATGGACTGGTGCACAGAGTCTTGACCTCAACCCAATAGAACACCTTTGGCATGAATTAAAGCGGAAAGTGCGAGTCAGGCCTTCCCGTCCAACATGCCATTAAAGTTCTTGTGCGTGTAATCCCTTTGGTTGGGCTCACAGATGTGACGTCAGTCCAGTAACGCTGAGCACTAGAGGGATAATATGATATACAGATAGGGCAGGGAATAGCTGTTCTTTACAATTGTAGTCCATACTGCTACACCGATAAATGAACATTTTAATCCTTTTATATGAAGGGTGATTTTTTTTTTTTTTTTATAAATGAATGGGAACAGGGCCTCTTTGAAGGAGATCTTCCAACCAAAAATGAGATTTCGGTTCCAGAGTCCAGGAGTCTTCGCTTGGTTTGGTGGGAAATCTCCATAATGCGGGGACCCTGGAGTCTGACGTTCTGATGGTTGCTTTTGCTGTCTTGCTTCAGTTCTTGAAGTTGGTGCCCTGAAACGAATGACGCCAGCAATGCTGGAGCGATTTGATATGCATGCATTCTTCTAGGTCGGGATCTAATGTGCTGAAGGAAATGGACCATCTTGACAGCTGGGGGCCTTATCGTGGATGAGGAAAGGTTGGTGGGTAGATTTACCTGCCGTAGTTTTCCATGTTACTGCCGTCCTCAACCTCCAACTACACGGATAGAGGGACCAGTCAAGAAAAGAACCATCTACCTGGTGGGTGCTTCAGGCCTTCAATATCGGATTGTCTCCAGTCCCTCTGATTTGTTATCGGTGCAACCTCCTTTTTTCTAGAACTCCGTCCTGCCACCGCCTTTTTCCTTTTTTGGATCCATTTTTTTTTCTGCACCCAATGATGATGGAGTAAGGTGCCCTGTCCAGAGTCTATCCTTTCCACAAGCCTCTTCTAGAAATGGATGCAGCGCCCAGCTAAACCATTTGTGGCCGCAGCATAATTAGTGAAGTATTCTGGTCCGATCGCGTGTGTCTTGTTTTTCTTTGGGCACCTTGGATGCAAGGCTGGGCAGAAAATGGCAGCTGCAGGAGATATTCTGAGCAATGTATGAACTGTTATCCCTCCCTCTGAGGGCAGGATCTGCAGTATATGCAGCTCTTCCACATGTGAGGTGGGGGTGTCATATATTCTGCTGCAGTCTTAATGGAGCGGGGCCATAGTGGGCAGGGTTTCCCGCTTTTAATACATTGTGATTGGGGGGGGGGGGTTGACCACTCCATGGCGTTTGTTGATTCTGACATGAAGTGCTGTGTGGTGGAGTCCCTCGTATGGCTAATTTGGGTGGAAGGACTCAATACTTTCATGGATCAGGTAGAGAGGGGCTCTGGAGGAATGGTGGGATGTCTAGAAAGTATGCAAAAACTACACTGTCTGGTGTCTCAACCACCCAGTTTACCTTGTGGAATTTGGTGGAATGTCGGAATTTTGCTATTTTTGTATGTAAGGATCGTCAATGAAAAAAGGGGAACGTTGGAGCGGACTTTATAGGTACCAGAAAAGGAATACAAACTATTATTAGAAAAATAATTAATTTATTAAACATAGATATAGAAAATTGACAATATAACATTAAAAACAGTGTTGCCTTCCAATAGAATAAGCCACACATAGTATGTGTATTGCTCCCTGTTGCTGCTTGAATATGGCAGGTCCACGTTTCGCTTTCGCTTCCTCAGGACCTTCCCCAGAATCCCTCTGCTTGGTGTGCTAGGTCCTGAGGAAGCGAAAGCGAAACGTGGACCTGCCATATTCAAGCAGCATCAGGGAGCAATACACGTACTATGCGTGGCTTATTCTATTGGAAGCCAACACTATCTGTTTTTAATGTTATAGTGTCAATTTTTTATATCTATGTTTAATAAATTTAATTATCTTTCTAATAATATTTTGTATTCCTTTTCTGGCACCTATAAAGTTCCCTCCAACGTTCCCCTTTTTTCATTAGCAATTTCATTTGGTAAAAAAAAAATTGCAATAAGCGTATATTGATTGGTTTGCGCAAAAGTTATAGCGTCTACAAAATGGGGGATAGATTTATGACATTTTTATTATTTATTTTTTACATTTTTTTTTATTAGTAATGGCGGCGATCTGTGATTTTTATCTTGACTGCGACATTCTGGCAGACACATCGGACACTTTTGACACCATTTTGGGACCATTGTTATTTAGACAGCGATCAGTGCTATCAAAAATGCATCGATTACTGTGTAAATGACACTGGCAGGGAAGGGGTTAAACACTAGGGGGCGATGAAGGGGGTTAAGTGTGTGCTAGGGAGTGATTCTAACTGTGGGGGGGGAGGGGCTTCAACACACATGACAGCGATCACTGCTCCCGATCACGGGGAGCAGTAGATCCCTGTCATGTCACTAGGCAGAACGGGGAAATGCCTTGTTTACAAAGGCATCTCCCCGTTCTTCCGCTCTGTGACACGATCGCGGGCACGGTCACGAAGTACGTGGTGGGGGCGCATGCGCCCACAATGCCGCGATTTAAAGGGGACGTACCTGTACGCTCATTTGCCCAGCCGTGCCATTGTGCTGACGTACATCATCGTGCGCTGGTCCGCTAGTGGTTAAAAGTGAAGTCCCAGTTTTTGTTTTGTTTTTTTGCTTGTTTTTTGTTTTTTTTTCCCCTATTTGTACTTACCTAGGTGGATGCAGCATCGGTCCCCCGGCGCTTCTACACTGAGAACCGAGCGATCAAACACCGCAGATCAGTCTGTTTTCAGAGCTCCCCGAGCAGAGAGCTGCAGACTGTCAGTCACCACTCTCTGCTCTGCTTCCTCCTCGCCCATTGGTGTGCTGAGCTGTGGAGGGGGTGGCCGGCTCAGCCTCTCAGAGGCTCGCTGAGAGGCTGAGCCGGGTGTCCATCCAGGGTCGTGGTCGTGACGAGACGGAGCCTGGACTGACATCTGTGACGTGAGCAGACTTCAGTCCTCTGTCTGCTGAAAACGGGTCACAGGGGTGCAAAACGAACTGCGATCTGGAGAAGTCCAGCCAAACAAACTTTGGCTGAACTTCTCCTTTAAAGACTCCCTTCATGTTTGCTGCACCTCTAAATTAGTTTGGCTCAAACCAACCATATCTTTCACGAAGGGCTCATTCACATGTGTCAGTAACCCCATCTCCCCCCCACTGTGTTTCTGCAGCATCTATGCTTTTAAAGCCTTATACAGCGAGGGGGGGAAAAAGTATTTGATCCCCTGCTGATTTTGTACATTTGTCCACTGACAAAGAAATGATCAGTCTATAATTTTAATGGTCGGTTTATTTTAACAGCGAGAGACGGAATAACAACAAAAATATCCAGAAAAACGCATTTCAAAAAATTATAAATTGATTTGCATTTTAATGAGTGAAATAAGTATTTGATACTCTTACCAATCAGCAAGATTTCTGGCTCCCAGGTGTCTTCTATACAGGTAAAGAGCTGAGATTAGGAGCACTCTCTTAGGCCGGGTTCACACTGGTACGACAAATGCTCCGACTTTGGGAGCTCGTGTCACATGACTTGTGCAAATCAATGGTTCCCAATGAGAGCCGCCTTAACTGGTCCGACTTTGAAAATGTTCCCTGCACTACTTTGGTCCTACTTCAGCCCATTGAATATCATTGAAGTCGGATCAAAGTAGGATCCTTTGTCCTAACCATCCGACTATTGACATCCGACATGGTGATTACAGCAGCAGTAAAAGAAATTTATGTCGCACTGGGATTGTTTTGATTGGTCAAAGGACACGTCAGACTATCACAAAGTTGGATCAGAGTAGTATCCTGTTCATTCAAGTCGGATGGATGTATGACTGATTTAGGACTGATGTCACAGAGCAAAGTACGATTGTAGTCGTATGACTTGTCGTGTTGTATCAGTGTGAACCCAGCCTAAAAGGGAGTGCTCTTAATCTCAGCTTGTTACCTATATAAAAGACACCTGTCCACAGAAGCAATCAATCAGATTCCAATCTCTCCACCATGAAGAAGACCAAAGAGCTGTCCAAGGATGTCGGGGAGAAGATTGTAGACCTACACAAGGCTGGAATGTGCTACAAGACCATCGCCAAGCAGCTTGGTGAGAAGGTGACAGCAGCCGATTATTCTCAAACGAAAGAAACACAAGATAACTGTCAATCTCTCTCTGTCTGGGGTTCCATGCTAGATCTCACCTCGTGGAGTTTCAATGATCATGAGAACGGGGAGGAATCAGCCCAGAACTACACAGGAGAATCTTGTCAATGATCTCAAGACAGCTGGGACCATAGTCACCAAGAAAACATTTGGTGACCCACTACGCCGTGAAGGACTGAAATCCTGCAGAGCCCGCAAGGTCCCCCTGCTCAAGAAAGCACATGTACAGGCCCATCTGGAGTTTGCTAAAGAACATCTGAATGATTCCGAGGAGAACTGGGGGAAAGTGTTATGGTGAGATGAGACCAAAATAAAGCTTTCTGGCATCAACTCAACTCGCCGTCTTTGGAGGAGGCGGAATGCTGCCTATGACCCCAAGAACACCATCCCCCACTGTCAAACACGGAGGTGGAAACATTATGCTTTGGGGGTGTTTTTCTGCTTAGGGGACAGGACAACTTCACTGCATCAAAGGGACGATGGACGGGCACATGTACTGTCAAATCTTGGGTGAGAACCTCCTTCCCTCAGCCAGGGCATTAAAAATGGGCATTAAAAATGGTTCCAGCATGACAATGGCCCAAAATACACGGCCAAGGCAACAAAGGAGTGGCTCAAGAAGAGCATTAGAGTCCTGGAGTGGCCTAGCCAGTCTTCAGACCTTAATCCCATAGAAAATATGTGGAGGGAGCTGAATGTTCGAGTTACCAAACATCAGCCTCGAAACCTTAATGACTTGGAGAGGATCTGCAAAGAGGAGTGGGACAAAATCCCTCCTGAGATGTGTGCAAACCTGGTGGCCAACTACAAGAAACGTTTGACCTCTGTGATTGCCAACAAGGGTTTCGCCACAAAGTACCAAGTTATGTTTTGCGAAGGGGTCAAATATATTTATTTCACTCATTAACCACTTCCGGATATAGATTGGCACTTTGAAGAGGGATATCGTTGTTATGGCAGCAGCTAGCTACCATAAGGCCCCTTTCACACTGGGGCGGTGGAGGCGTCGGCGGTAAAACAACGCTATTTTTAGTGCCACTTTACCGTAGTTTTAGCGGCGGTATTCAGCCGAGAAAGGGTTAAAACCACCGCAAAGCTCTGCTGCAGCAGCGCTATGCCAGCGGTATAGCCGCGCTGTCCCATTGATTTCAATGGGCAGGAGCGGTGTATATACTGCTCCAAAGATGCTGCTAGCAGGACTTTTTTTAGCGTCCTGCCAGCGCACCGTTCCAGTGTGAAAGCCCTCCATACCATTGCAGGGCGGAAGTGACGTCAAAACATGACATCCGCCCATAACTCCTAAAGCAACATTTTATTTTTATTTTTATTTTTTTTTAAATGACATTTTTTTTTTAATTTTTAGTGTAAATCTGAGAGCCCAGATCTCATATTTAAGAGGTCCTGTCCTGCTTTTTTTTTTTTTTTTTTCTATTACAAGGGATGTTGTTTACATTCCTTGTAATAGGAATAAAAGTGACACATTTTTTTTTTTTTTTTAAAGAACAGTATAAAAATAAAAGGTAAAATAAAATTTAAAAAAAAAGTAATTTTTTTTTAAACGCACCCGTCCCGCCGAGCTCACGTGCAGAAGCGAATGCATACATGAGCAGCGCCCGCATATATAAACGGTATTTAAACCACACATGTGAGGTATCGCCGCGATCGGTTGAGCGGGAGCAATAATTCTAGCCCTAGACCTTTTGTAACTTAAAACGTGCAACCTGTAGAATTTTTTAAAACGTTGCCTATGGAGATTTTTAACTGTAAAAGTTTTTTTGCCATTCCACGAGCAGGCGCAATTTTGAAGCGTGATATGTTGGGTATCTATCAATTTACTTGTCTCCATACCAAGCCAGGGAGAGGACCTGATCGCCTCCGCCACTACCAGCGGCTCCGGCAAGCGGCAGAGGGCACCAGAGAGTGGCGGGAGGAGAGGGTGCCCCTCTCCCGCCGCTGATAAAAGTGATCTTGCAGCGAATCCGCAGCAGAGACCACTTTTATTTGAAACTGGACCGCTCCTTGAAGAAGAGAATACCGGTGTTATGGTAGCTAGCTGCTGCCTTAACAACAATATCCCTCTTCAGAGTGCAGGCGTATATCGGCGTGAGCCGGTCCGGAAGTGGAATGCAAATCAATTTATAACTTTTTTGAAATATTTTTTTCTGGATATTTTTGTTATTCTGTCTCTCACTGTTAAAATAAACCGGCCATTAAAATTATAGACGGATCATTTCTTTTTCAGTGGACAAACGTACAAAATCAGCAGGGGGTCAAATACTTTTTTCCCCTCGCTGTACGGTGCTGTTCACACAGGATCGGTAATGTTGTTGTATTGTGTGAAAAAAAAAAAAAGGTTTCTGGAGGCTTCACCACATATCGGCTGTCTCTGTTAAAGAAAATAGTACGCGCCTTAACCATACCGAACCGTAACTTGCACTTATGGTGTGTTATGTGTGAACCCAGCCTATGCGAATTGGATGTGGGTTTCCCCGCATCCAATTCGCATGACAGGAGAGTGTGACCGGCTCTTAATGGAGCCGGCTCACACAGCTCGGGGGCGACCACGGTCCGCATTTGGAAAGGGTCCTGTGCGTCTTTGGTTCCGATTTCAGGTGGGAATTCAGGCAAATATTTGGATCCGATTTGTACCTGAATCGGTGAATAGGGAAGTACCGGACCCCATGCTGTGAACCGCAGCATGTGTGAATCCGGCCTTAGTGAAGGGTTAGCTGGGCACTGGAGGAGAGGCAGTGGAGGTTCCTGTATCCCAGAATGCACTGGGAAAGCACCAGGAGAGAACGGCTCCAGTTACTTCCTGTTTGTACAGAGCAGCTGTGTGGTGACATGGGGGGGGGGGAGATTTACTAAAACTGGAGAGTGCAAAATTCTGTGCAGCTGTGCATGGTAACCAACCGGCTTCCAGGTATGTTTGCTTTTTTTTTTTTTTTTTCAAAGCTTAAAGTGGTGTTCCGGCCGAAATTATACTTTTTAAGTAAAAATACCCCTATAATACACAAGCTTAATGTATTCTAGTAAAGTTAGTCCGTAAACTAAGGTCTGTTTTGTTAGTTTATAGCAGTAGTTTGTTATTTTATAAACTTACAGCAGGCCGTGGCCATCTTAAGTCTGGGCATCTGAAGCCAGACTGTATTTCTTCCTGGATCTCATCCTTGCAGATCTCGCACATGCTCAGTGCAGCACAAGCAGTGTAATAGGTTTCAGGTCAGGTTTCCATAGCAATGGCAGTTTCAGAGGAAGTTTCCGCCCCTTCCCAGAAGGCATTGCAAACAGGAAATGATGCGATGGGCCACGGCCAGGGAGGAGGAAGTGAAAAAATGAATACAGCAGATATACAGTAGGTGCTGAGAAAAAAAATAAAAAAATATCCAATTTGTTTACAGTGCACAGTTTAGTGAGCAATGCTGAAGAGTTGTAAAAGTGGGTGGAACTCCACTTTAAGGACTTCCCACTAGAAAAACACTTTCTCGGGCATTTATCCCGCATTTGTTTTTGTGTGTGTTGCGTTGAGAAACAAATAAACGTCTCGTAAATGTTATTGGCGTGCTAATGAGCAGTGCTCCGCCCCACTTGAGTCTTGTTCCAGGAGTGGGACGGGAAGTTCCCATATCACTGTATATAGCCGAGGACCGAAGTCAGAGCTGTATACTGTATATAGCGGAGGACCGAACGCAGAGCTGTATATAGAGGAGGACCGAACGCAGAGCTGTATATAACGGAGGACAGAACGCAGAGCTGTATACTGTGTATAGCGGAGGACAGAACGCAGAGCTGTATATAACGGAGGACAGAACGCAGAGCTGTATACTGTGTATAGCGGAGGACAGAACGCAGAGCTGTATACTGTATATAGAGGACCGAACGCAGAGCTGTATATAGAGGAGGACAGAACGCAGAGCTGTATACTGTGTATAGTGGAGGACAGAACGCAGAGCTCTATACTGTATACAGAGGAGGACAGAACGCAGAGCTGTATACTGTATATAGAGGAGGACGGAGTGCAGAGCCGTATACTATATCTATATAGCTAAGGCCACATACAGTTTATACATCGCGCCCAGCAAGGGCTCTGGTTAGTGAAGAAAATGGCTTGTCTGATTCAGCTTGATGGGACATTAAATGTGGAATCATGTTTTGCGTTCCCCCCCTATTGAGTTTTCCTTCTTCGAATTTTCACATTGATTTGAAATCACCAACCATTAGAGAATCAAAGTTCCAAAATTGAAAATTTTCATCTGGAATAGTTGTGGTGTACGGGCAGCATAGGCGTCATGGTGTGTCCTGTACTCCTGTATCGGGGAATGTTTATCTACAATGATTTGTAGTCCTGTGAATGTCGGAGTACAATCACCGGGGAGGCACCTTCTGTATATCTGTGCAGTGCGGCTGGTGACAGATATTCCGCTCCCTACAATGGGGGGAACCATTATGGAGGGGGTTGGTAGTTGGAAGCTGCCCACACAGCTGACAATCCCTGTCCTGTTTGTACTCCACTATAAAATACTTGTAGAAAACCCTCCGTACTCTTGGCCCCACACTCCCCCCCTCATCCCTCTACAGCTAATTGGTCTTTTGTGGGGGGATTTGAATTTTTTGCCTGCAGACTTGCAATGTGCGAGGCGTTACCTGTAACTCTGATCTGTATTGTGGTCTAGTGATTCCCTAGAATCCCGCTGGAGCAGCAGCAGAAAATGGGGGTCTGAGTCAGCTGCTTTTAGTCTCCTTGGTAACGAAAATGCTTTGTATTCGTAGCGAGAACGAGCCGAGATCCCTGAACACCTAAAAGCCAGTAATTGCAGATACTTCATATTCCAGAAATGCAGAATGCATACATTTCCATCATTTTATGTATTTGTGTCTTCGAAAATGTAAAAAAAAACGAAATATTCCTACTCTATACCAAGCCTCGCCCCTTGGCACCTTCTTCCACCATCACCCTCACCGTATCACCCCCACTTTTCTACATTATCTCCACCTTCCTCTATACCGAACCTCGTCCCTTTGGCATCTTCTTCCACCATCGATCACCCTTACCGTATCACCCCCAATCTTCTCCACTATCCCCACCTTCCTCTATACCGAACCTCGTCCCTTTAACACCTTCCTCCACCAACACCCCCACCCTATCGCCACCTTCCTCCAATATCACCCCCCTATTGCCACCTTCCCCCTCCACTATCGCCACCTTTCTCTCCACCACCTTCCTCCTCCACCTTCTTCAACCATCACCCTCCTCCACTATAACCACCTTCCTCCTCCACCAGCACCCTCCTCCACTATCACCACCTTCTTCCTCCACCACACACCCAACCCTCCTCCACTATCACCACCTTCCTCTGTACCGAACATCACCCCCACCCTATCGCCACCTTCCTCCAACATCACCCCCCCTATCGCCACCTTCTTCCTCCACTATCACCACCTTTCTCTCCACTACCTTCCTCCTCCACCCTCTTCCACCATCACCCTCCTCCACTATAACCACCTTCTTCCTCCACCATCACCCCAACCCTCCTCCACTATCACCACCTTCCTCTGTACTGAACCTCGCCCTCCACCTTCTTCCACCATCACCCCCACCCCATCGCCATCTTCACACCCACCCTTCTCGACTATCACCACCTTTCTCTATACTGAACTTCGCCCTCTACCACCTTCCTCCTCCAGCATCATCGCCGCCTTCCTATCACCATCACCCCCACCCTACAATCATCACCCTCCTCCATCACCACCACCATCACACCATCTTTCTATCACCCCCACCCTACCACCACTATAAACACCACCTTAGTCCTCCCACTATCTCTTCCCTTCTCTATACGAACCTCACCCTCTACCACCATCACCACCACTATCCTATCACCACCACCTTCCTACCACCATTACCACCACCCTCCTTCACTATCTCCACATTCTACCAACACCACCTTCCTCCCTCTTTCATCTTATCCTCCCTCCCTCTTTCATCTTATCCCACCCTCACCATCACACCACCTTTCTTCCCACCATTACCACCTTCTTCCGCCTTCCTCCTCCACCACTCTCCTC
The DNA here is from genome assembly GCA_037952925.1 of Lithobates clamitans. NCBI lineage: Eukaryota > Metazoa > Chordata > Amphibia > Anura > Ranidae > Lithobates > Lithobates clamitans. The sequence continues at coordinate 265,576 of JBBGZY010003161.1, read as the reverse complement.
CTCTGTTGCCACATTCTTCCACTATCTCATCCCCACCACCTTCTTGCTCCCTCATCCCCACCACCTTCTTCCACCCTCATCTCCACCTTTCACCCTCCATCATCCTATCCTATTGCCTTTCACCACCCTCCACCGGCTAAAACAATATTAAGTGGATTTTGGAATTACTATTAAAAGTGCTTCTGAAAAGCTGTCTATACACCAGAATTCTGTTCTGAAAAATTGTTCTTCATACTTTTTTTTTATGTTATTTTTTTGAAATTTTCTTGCTATTGAGTTAAATACTTTCGTTCAAAAGCCCTTCCTGACACCAAACCATTCACTATGCTAATTCTCTAAAAATAATCCATACACATCACTACATAGTTTCATGAGAAATAGATTACAGGGTGACAATGTTTGTTTCTTACCGTCTTTCTCCTCCCATGAGCTCCAGAATCTCTCCTCCTCCTTTACTGAATGAGCAGTGCATGTTGGTTGTGGTGATGTGATCTGCTCAATGCATTCAACCCCCATCGTGAGTCCCAGGAGTGAGGAAGAGGGTGGCTACATTCCCACGTATAGTAAGACCAAGATAGGGTGGCTACTTTCCTACATACAATGAGACCAAGGCAGGGGGGCTACATTCCTCCATACAATGAGACCAAGGCAGGGTGGCTACATACAGTGGGACTAAGGCAGGGGGCTACATTCCTATATACAGTGAGACTAAGGCAGGAGGGCTACATTGCTACATACAGTGAGACCAAGGCAGGGGGCTACATTCCTACGTACAGTGAGACCAAGGCAAGGGGCTACATTCCTACGTACAGTGAGACCAAGGCAGGGGGGGCTACATTCCTACATACAGTGAGACCAAGGCAGGGTGGCTACATACAGTGAGACCAAGGCAGGGGGGCTACATTCCTCCATACAATGAGACCAAGGCAGGGTGGCTACATACAGTGGGACTAAGGCAGGGGGGCTACATTCCTACATACAGTGAGACTAAGGCAGGGGGGCTACATTGCTACATACAGTGAGACCAAGGCAGGGGGCTACATTCCTACGTACAGTGAGACCAAGGCAAGGGGCTACATTCCTACGTACAGTGAGACCAAGGCAAGGGGCTACATTCCTACATACAGTGAGACCAAGGCAGGGTGGCTACATACAGTGAGACCAAGGCAGGGGGGCTACATTCCTCCATACAATGAGACCAAGGAAGGGTGGCTACATACAAGGGGACTAAGGCAGGGGGCTATGTTCCTACATACAGTGGGACCAAGGCAGGGTGGCTACATACAGTGAGACCAAGGCAGGATGGCTATGTTCCTACATACAGGGGGACCAAGGCAGGGTGGCTATGTTCCTACATACAGTGGGACCAAGGCAGGGTGGCTGTGTTCCTACATACAGTGGGACCAAGGCAGGGTGGCTATGTTCCTACATACAGTGGGACCAAGGCAGGGTGGCTATGTTCCTACATACAGTGGGACCAAGGCAGGGTGGCTATGTTCCTACATACAGTGGGACCAAGGCAGGGTGGCTATGTTCCTTCATACAGGGGGACCAAGGCAGGGTGGCTATGTTCCTACATACAGTGGGACCAAGGCAGGGTGGCTATGTTCCTACATACAGTGGGACCAAGGCAGGGTGGCTATGTTCCTACATACAGGGGGACCAAGGCAGGGTGGCTATGTTCCTACATACAGTGGGACCAAGGCAGGGTGGCTATGTTCCTACATACAGTGGGACCAAGGCAGGGTGGCTATGTTCCTTCATACAGTGGGACCAAGGCAGGGTGGCTATGTTCCTACATACAGTGGGACCAAGGCAGGGTGGCTATGTTCCTACATACAGTGGGACCAAGTCAGGGTGGCTATTTTTCTACGTACAGGGGGACTAAGGCGGGGGGCTACATTCCTACATGTGGGATGGCTGCATTCCTATATACAGTGGGACAAAGGCAGGGTGGCTATGTTCCTACATACAGGGGGACTAAGGCAGGGTGGCTATGTTCCTACATGCAGGGGGGGCAAGGCAGGGTGGCTATGTTCCTACATGTAGGATAGCTGCATTCCTACATACAGTGGGACCAAGGCAGGGTGGCTATGTTCCTACATACAGGGGGACCAAGGCAGGGGGGCTTCAGCCCTACATACAGTGGGACAAAGGCAGGGTGGCTAAATTCCTACATACAGTGAGACCAAGGCAGGATGGTTGCATTCCTACATACAGTGAGACCAAGGCAGGATGGCTGCATTCCTACATACAGTGGGACCAAGGCAGGGTGGCTATGTTCCTACATGTAGGATAGCTGCATTCCTACATACAGGGGGACCAAGGCAGGGTGGCCATGTTCCTACATGCAGGGGGACCAAGGCAGGGTGGCTATGTTCCCACATGCAGGGTGGCTATGTTCCCACATGCAGGGTGGCCCTGTTCCTACATGCAGGGGGACCAAGGCAGGGTGGCTATGTTCCCACATGCAGGGTGGCTATGTTCCTACATACAGTGGGACCAAGGCAGGGTGGCTACATTGCTACATACAGGGGGATCATGAAGGATTGTAGCCACCCTGTAGTAGGAAATCAGCCAGACAAATAATAATCTGGAGATTTGGAGGAAAGTGAGAGCCATAGATTGGACTTTAGATCGGACTTTTCAAAGTCTATAACCAGAGCTTAGTGTCACTTTACAATTTTGCCCAAATCAACAAAGGTTGCCTCCACCCTACTAACCATTAGAAGACTGAACGTTCTGAAAATTAACTTTTTCAACTGCTGTAAGGAAGCTAAACCCCCCCCCCCCCCCCCCCACTTCTCAAATCCCCTCTCCACTTCATCCAAAAAAAGATGGTTTTGCTGTTCCAGTTGAAGGCCATCCAACCTTACAATGTATGTTCTGGCTGTAAATGCGATTTGATGGGACGATGGAATTCTTTGGTTGTTGATGTTCTTCCTCTTCCTTCGTTGTTTTTCAGACGATTATGGAACAGTTTAACCCTTGCCTTAGGAATTTTATCTCGATGGGGAAAAACTACGAGAAGGCCTTGGCAAGTAAGTACAATCGATACATTTTCAGCTCCAAGTTTTAAAATGAATGTTTGGTTACTTTGTTTCATGTTTAAAAAAGGAAAAAGAAAGTAACAAGTTAATCGGGGGAAGGAAGTGCGGGGAAACCTTCCTAACAAGGACACAACCTGACCGCCAAGCTAGGGGGGCAGGCAGAGTCCCATAGACAAGGGGGGAGGGGTACACAAGGTCCCACATATATGACAGTAAAACTGTATGACTGCAAAATAGATGTATAAAAGCCTAAATGTTTAACAGAATATTGTATATGAGGAAATTTAAAATTACTAATAACACAACAGTAAAATCAGTCTGTATATGCAATAAAGCATACTTGTTCTACTCACTGTGGAACCTCTGCATTGTGTAAAAAGGCTGTTTGATCCTGTCTTCTCTGATCCTCCTCTGTTTCCACTGTCCCCAATCCATCTCTGATAGTACAGAGCCTTGGAGTCACTCTGCACATGCTCAGTTTGGTGTGTATGGCTAGAGAGTTTTTTTTTCTTGGGCGGGTGCCTGTGATCGGCAAAGGGATAATCAGCACTGTCCAGACAGAGGGTCAGGGGTCATGCAGCCTCATAGGACAGTCAGAGAAGAATAAAAACTCCTCCAAGCGTTGACCAGACACTGATAGAAGTCACAAGACTGCTATATACTGCTGATGAGAAAAGGGATTTAGCAGTTTATATTTACTAAAATAATTGTATTTCCATGTTCTGTGTGCTGTGGGAGACCAGATATAGTGAATGCAGGCTCCTGGGTTCAGTTACACTTTAAGTATATGCAAGTATAAAGGTTATGTCCTAGTATTGTATATAAATATATACACACATTGCCTATAGAAGCTATAAAATAAAAAATGTGAAAGAAAATGAATGATGTATACATACACTGTGTATATACAAGACATCTATAGTATATAAAAAAATAGTAATGATAAATGAATTGTCAAATGCTAAAAAAATGAAATTCTCTTGCATAGTAACCCTGGAGGGGGGGGGCACTTCCCCCAAAATGCGTAGGATCTGCTTGGCAATCTTCAATAAAATGCTAAAATAAATCCTCAAGAGACGATCTTTTGTTACCAGGCGCCCCTCTATACTCACCTGAGTATGCGCCCAGCAAGCACTCCCGTTATGGTAGATGTGCGCCCAGCATGCACTCCCGTTATGGTAGATGTGCGCACAGCATGCACTGTCGTTATGGTAGATGTGCGCCCAGCATGCACTCCCGTTATGGTAGATGTGCGCACAGCATGCACTGTCGTTATGGTAGATGTGCGCCCAGCATGCACTCCCGTTATGGTAGATGTGCACCCAGCAAGTTCCTCCTCTGACCCTGCTGTTGGTTCCTCCTCTGACCCTGCTGTTGGTTCCTCCTCTGACCCCGCTGTTGGTTCCTCCTCTGACCCCACTGTTGGTTCCTCCTCTGACCCCGCTGTTGGTTCCTCCTCTGACCCCGCTGTTGGTTCCTCCTTTGACCCTGCTGTTGGCTCCTCCTCTGACCCCGCTGTTGGCTCCTCCTCTGACCCCGCTGTTGGCTCCTCCTCTGACCCCGCTGTTGGCTCCTCCTCTGACCCCGCTGTTGGCTCCTCCTCTGACCCCGCTGTTGGCTCCTCCTCTGACCCCGCTGTTGGCTCCTCCTCTGACCCCGCTGTTGGCTCCTCCTCTGACCCCGCTGTTGACTCACCAACAGTCCCATTCACGTTAATGGGATGGCTGGTGATGTGGCGGTGACACAACAAGGTGAGGGACGTAGCGTCAGCAGGTGATTGGATGCCCGCTAACAGGCGCTGCCATGATTCATCTGAAATGACAGGTGCTCTTTATATGTAAGGACTCATTCTTGTTGGTAGTTAGAATCTTTAATATTTGCAAACAAAATGAAGGTTTCCTATTTAGAATAATAAGCTGTCAGGTTAGTAAAACAGCGATATCAGATCTGATTCAATCATACAGTTTGTAGTGTACATAGATTTTGCAAAACGATGGGATAAAGGAATATTCCTGAACTTTGTTTTATCTCATTATTACTGTAATATTGTGTGAATGCATCAATGCAGTGCATGTTCTCTCAGCTTGCAAAGCTTGGATTCATTGAATAAGTTTACAAAAAATGTAAATATTGCAGAATATACAGCCTCATGCTACATAACTAAGCTCGATTTCATGCTGAATAAACTAAATTATTAATCTATCTTTAAATAGAAAACGATCTTTTAAACTATCTTTTTTTTATTATAATACATTTGTTTAAAAAAAAAATCTGATTTAAATGAAAACAATCATAATTTTTTTTTTTTTTTTTTTTTAAGGATCATTGATTTTTATCCACCCTGGTTTTCATGCATTTTGGGTTTTTGCAATTGTGTTTTTCTTTTTTTTTGGTTTTTTTTTCTCTCTTTAAACACATTGTATGTAGCTGGTTGCTACAGAATTGGCTGGGAACCCACCACCGCGTCTTTAACTACCGATGAGTGATTGAATGTAAAATGAATTGCTGTAAAAAAAACTGCGTGCCCCCCCCCCCCCCCCAAATCCATACCTGACCCTTATCCTAGTATACAGCCCAGTAGGTCAGGAAAGGAAGGGGATGAGCGAGCGCCTCCCCCCGAACCACACCAAGCTCCATGCCCTCAACTTTGCGGGGGGGGGGGGGGGCTTTAGGTCCTCTCATGTTGTTGGGGACAAGGGCCTCTTCCCTACATTCCTGGGCTGTGGTTGTGGGGGGGTGGCTTATCAGAATCCCCAGATCCTGACCCATTGTACATTGTACCCCACTCCTTCCCAAAACGCTGTTTTTGGATTTTTAATAAAGGAATTGTCCAAAACTATGTCCCCCAATGTAGATCCAACTTCAATCCGATGAGTCCCAAAGGGAAGGAGAGAAAAGAAAAAAAAAAGAAGCTCTGTACTCATCGAAGGCTCCCTGCCAACTCTTCTGCACCCGCTCTTCTGTCTGACAGTTCTTAAATATATAAGGGGTGGGGCCATCTGGTGACATCACCGGGAGGTCCCGCCCCCTTGTGACATCACCTCCCGATGTATGCTGGGGTGATTCTTGGCCTGCTTGTTAGCAACCAGCTATAATCCAGTGTTTTTAAAAGGGGGGGGGTGCATTAAAAAACGCAACACTTGCGTCTTTGGTGTGAAGTCTATTCTATGCAAAACGCAATCTGCTGCGGGAAAAAGTCCCAGGCCCTTTTAAAAAAAACACAGTACCGCAAAATGTACAGATGTGAACTACATCCATAGGAAACCAGTTTAAATGGGCTATAGTGCGTTTCTGCAAAATGCAAAACGCCTCAAAGCGCTTAGGTGTTAACATGGGGTCAGAGGACAGATAACATTTTAGGTTCAGCTTTCAGTGTCCATTCACACAAGTTTCTGTACTGTAAGAACGCCGGTCACCTAAGAAAACCATAGTTCTCTATGTGACCCATTCTCATTGCAGCGAAGCTCGGAGGCGGAATGTGGATGTGCTGCGTTTTGATCTCTGCATGCAGGAGGGAACCGCGTATCACAATGCTCCGCTGTGCCATGCAATGATATAAAACGCCAGTTTGTACACTTCAAATAAAAAAAAAAAAAAATTAACTTTGCCATGCGGTAAAATGCAGATTACACTTCACCGGAGCCCAAAACTGACAGCCCCCTATATGTGAGCGCTTCAGCATGTGGCCTGTGTGATTGGGCCCTTGGCATATGTTAGCCAGAGCGGGGAAGGAAGGGTTAGAACAGCTTTGGTGTTTTTACTGCTATCTGGGACTCTGTAAGAAACATTATCCTTCACTTCCTGTCCTGGTGACAACGGTTTTACTAGACAGGAAGTGAGGAAAAATCTGCGGCATGAAGACTGATTGTATCCTTCTCATACTTTATAATAAAGCTCTTTTAATTTGGATTTTCTCCCTCTATCAAAAGTTAAGTAGAACTATAGGCAAAACTTTTTTTTTTCATTTTGGATAGAGTAAGGGAGGATTATAACCCCGGTCAGATTTTTTATTTTTTGCCATCTGTGTCCCATTGCGGAGATTTCCCTTCACTTCCTGTCCCATAGCCAAACAGGAAGTGCGAGGAAATCCCTGCAAATTAATAGAATCCCTTGGGGCCCCCCCAGGTCACCACAACTAGTGTCCCCATAGGAAGATTTCCCCATTATTTACTTTTCTGGGGACAACCCAAAATGTGGGATTTTCTTTTACTTTCACTTTCAAAGATAATGATAAACGGGACAAATAGAGAGGATGAATCTCCTTAACCGCTTGCCCAGAAGGCAGAAGGGTACGTACAGGCAGATTAACTTACCTGTACGTTGCCCTTTAAGGAGCGGTTTGCAGGCGCACGCCACGAGCTCCGCAAGTGTGATCTGACTCGATATCTGCGGGGATACCCGCGATTGTCTCACGCAGAGGAAGAACAGGGAAATGCTGATGTAAACAAACATTTCCCCATTCTGCCTAGTGACAGGACACTGATCACAGCTCCCTGTGATTGGGAGCGGTGATCAGTGTCGTGTCACACATAGCCCCTCCCCCCCACAGTTAGAATCACTCCCTAGGACACACTTAACCCCTACAGCCCTACGTAGTGGTTAACCCCTTCACTGCCAGTCACATTTACACAGTAATCAATGCATTTTTAATTGCACTGATCGCTGTATAAATGTGAATGGTCCCAAAATCGCGCCAAAAGTGTCCGATCTGTCCACCATAATGTCGCAGTCACGATAAAAAACGTTCATCGCCACCATTACTAGTAAAAAAAAATATATATATATTTATAAAAATGCCATAAAACTATCCCCTATTTTGTAGATGCTATAACTTTTGCGCAAACCAATCAATAAATGCTTATTGCGATATATATATATATATTTATTTTTTTTTTACCAAAAATATGTAGAATACGTATCGGCCTAAACTGAGGAAAAAAAAATGTTATTTTTATATTTTTTTGGGGGATATTTATTATAGCAAGTAAAAAATGATGTGTTTTTTTTTTTTTTTTTTTTTTTCAAAATTGTCGCTATTTTTTTGTTTATAGTGCAAAAAACAAATGCAGAGGTGATCAAATACCACCAAAAGAAAGCTCTATTTATGGGGGAAAAAGGACGCCAATTTTGTTTGGGAGCAACGTCGCATGACCGCGCAATTGTCAGTTAAAGCGATGCAGTGCCAAATCGCAAAAAGTGCTCTGGTCTTTCGGCAGTGGTTAAGGGGGGGGCACAAACGGCAATAAAATCCAACAGGGGGTCTAATCCAGCTCCACTCTATCCAAAACAAACAAACAAAAAAAATGTTGCCTTTTAGTTATACTTTAAAAAAATTCTGGGCAGACATGCTCTGAATGCAACATGAACAATGGGCACAACCTTCCTATTGTGGGCCTTTTTGGGGGGGGTTGGGTCTTTTTCCGTCTTTTTTTTTTTTTTTTATTGTTTTGTTTTTTGTTATTGTTTTTTTAAAATTATTTTTTGTTTTTTCTCCTTTGGTGACGGGTAACCACTTCACACAAAATCACGTACCTGTACGTCGCTTTGTTGAAGTGGTTGTACTGGGATGATGCCTGTAGCCAGAGCCATCACCCCAGTATCTTTTTTTTTTTTTTTTAGAGGTCTTTTCGATGTAACGCGGGAAGCGTCAAAATATCACTTCCGGTTTACTCGGCAGCCAATGGCGCCAATTTAAAAGAAATCAAAGGTATTCAAAACGCAAAAAAAATCAGCATTTTTGAATACTTTTAAGTGCATATCCCTCCCATAAAGAGGACCTGTCACTGCCTATTACTGTCACAAGGGATGTTTACATTGCTTGTGACGGCAATAAAAGTGATCACAATTTTTTTTTTTTTTTAAAGGAACAGTGTAAAAATAACAATTAACCATTTCCCGCCCGAGGTACATCATATGACGTCCTGGAATTTGAGTGGCGATATCTGAATGATGGGTGCAGCTACGGGCATCATCCAGTTATCTTTTTAAGCCAGCGATTTCTGTGCACCGTAAGAACAATCAGCCGCTTGATCGTTCTTACAGGCGGCGGGAGACGACATCCGTCCCGCCGCCACTCTCCGGTGCTTCTACCGACTCGCCCATGCAATCGGCGAGCCAGAGAAGGAATCCAGCGGCGCCGGAAAATGAGCACAGAGATTTTCGGTGACCAGGTGGTCCCCGGAAATCTCTGACCTTCGGAGGCCTGGGCGCGACGTTATGACGTCACGTCTGGCCTGGTGGAAGTAAACCTTGCCGGGGACTGGAAAGGCCGAGATTGTATGTGTGTGTGTGTGTTTTTTTTTTTTTATATAATCTCGGTCTTTCCAGCCTGGAGGAGAGATGTGGGATCTTGTAGACCCCACATCTCTCCATAAAGAGGACCTGTCATGCACTATTCCTATTACCAGAGATGTTTACATTCCTTGTAATGGGAATAAAAGTAAAAAATAAAAAAAAAAAATGGGGAAAAAATATTTAAGGGGAAAGTGTAAAAGTTAAAAATTTTAAAGCGCCCCCGTCCCTGGGTGCTCGCGCACAAATATTAAATATTTAGGTCGCGCCCGCAGATGTAAACAGTGTTCAAATCACACATGTGAGATCGTTGTGATCGTTAGAGTGACAGCAATAATTCTAGCAAAAGACCTCCTCTAACTCTAAACTGCCAACCCTTAACATTTTTAAAAGTGTCGCCTGTGGAGATTTTTAATTACCGTAGTTTGTAGCTATTCAACAAGTGTGCGCAATTTTAAAGCGTAACATGTTGGGTATCTATTTACTCCTTGTAACATCATGTTTCACAATATGCAAGAAAATTGGGCCAACTTTACTGTGATTTTTGTTTTTTTTTGTGTTTTTTTTTTTTTTTTTTTCATGTGTATTGTTTCCAAAGAAAATTGCGTTTTGAAAGACCGCTGCACAAATACTGTGTGCAACGACCGCCATTTTATTCTCTAGGGTCTTTGCTAAAGAATTACATATAACGTTTGGGGCTTTTAAGTAATTTTCTAGCAAAAAAATACTGATTTTAACTTGTAAACAACAAGCATCAGACATAGGCTTGGTCTTGAAGTGGTCAATCTGGGAACACCAGCTGCGGTCCCATGTGAGTGTGCAAGTTGGGGGTCTCCCAGTTTTGTGAGGAGTGTGAATGAGCCCCCATCACCCCGGCACATGGCTCTCATGTCAGCACATTGCCGGGACCTTCGTGTTGCTCGGGTTGTTCATAGAACATGCAGATCCTGTCCCTCGCCCAGGACTATAAAATCCTCTACAGACTCCCATTACATGACAATATGGAAAACTGAGACTAAAAATAGCCGCATGCTAATGAGCCGGGAGCGCGGATGATGTCACTTCACCTTCCCTGTCTGTCAGAATTTATTTATTCGCGGAGGAAACCGTCCCAGGGACAGAAGATCAGAGCGGATGGATGGCTCGGGGTGACGGCTCCTCTATTTTATATACTGGCTCTGCTGATGGTGGCAGAAGGAAAAAAAATAATCAGCTGGGGAGTTTTATTGTGTTTAGAAGATTTTTTTAAAAAATACCGTAAATAGAAGTGAAAATGTCCAAATTGGGCCCAAAGTGTCAATATTTTGTGTGGCCACCATTATTTTCCAGCACTGCCCTAACCCTCTTGGGCATGGAGGTCACCAGAGCTTCACAGGTTGTCACTGGAGTCCTCTTCCACTCCTCCATGATGACATCCCGGAGCTGGTGGATGTTAGAGACCTTGTGCTCCTCCACCTTCCGTTTGTGGATGTCCCACAGATGATCAATAGGGTTTAGGTCCAGAGATATGCTTGGCCAGTCCATCACCTTTACCCTCAGCTTCTTTAGCAAGGCAGTGGTCATCTTGGAGGTGTGTTTGGGGTGGTTATCATGTTGGAATACTGCCCTGCGGCCCAGTCTCCGAAGGGAGGGGATCATGCTCTGCTTCAGTATGTCACAATACATGTTGGCATTCATGGTCCCCTCAATGATCTGTAGATCCCCAGTGCCGGCAGCACTCATGCAGCCCCAGACCATGACACTCCCACCACCATGCTTGACTGTAGGCAAGACACACTTGTCTTTGTACTCCTCACCTGGTTGCCACCAGGACTCCTTCACATTCACATGCATTGGGTGGAGCTGTAAAGAAAAAAGTTACATTCTTTCCGTTGAGCTCATTGAAGTGCTCGGGGGCAAAAATAGGAAGTTCTACATTTCATTGTCATGCGATCCGCTGGAACGCATCACACCGCGTGTTACAGAAACCAGAATGTCATCTCCTGCTCCAATTTCAAGTAAAGTAGTTGGGCAGAAGGATGACCTTGTAGCTGTTGTTGCTCTTTCATTGCCCAGTCAACAGATTGGTGGTGTTGTTAGAGAGTTAGTGCTGCAGCATTGGTGCTTGAGGACCTGGCTGTTGGACCTTTCTAAATCACAAAACTGGCTACACAGCATTCCAAATCTATTGAGCGGTAAATCAAACATCAATCAAATATCAATGTAGGTCAGCTGTGTTTAGAAAATAATGGAGACGCGAATTTGCTGAACTCTAATGCTCTCATGCTGGTCCTCCTGGCTTCATTACAGAGCCTTGACTTTCTCTGACTTTATTAATCTGCAGACTTCTTCTGGTTTGGTGACTTAAAGTGTTGCAGCTCACAGCAGGATATGGACAATGGTGCCCCCCCCCCCCTCCCCGTGTTGTGTTTGGCACAGGCTGAATTTAAAGGGGACCTGTCAGAATATAAATCTGCTCGTCATGCTCATCATGCTCATCCTGACATCACAACGTAGCCAGAGTCTGTGTATGTATCTCTGATCTGATAGGTCACCTTTCATGAGGGTGACTCAGTACACAGCAATACGAGGATCACAAGAACGGAGACTGGGGCATCAAAAAGGTGGCAAGTCCCTTTTATGTCCATCAGGACAGGTTTCCTTTACAGATAAAAAGGACTTGCTGATAGAAGAATAGAAGACCTTGTCAGGGAGCCACGTCTACACCTCGAATGTCTTTCATCCTGAAAGGAAAGACACTGGGGGGGCCAATCACACCGCTAAAGAAATTCTATAAGAAGTTGTGTGAGCAATGGACTGTCAATTGAAAAGAAAAAAAAAAATGTATGTATATATATATATATATATATATATATATATATATATATATATATATATATATATATATATATATATATATATATATATATAAAAATTCTATGAAGCAAAAGAAAAAATTATAATAATAAAAATCATCATTTTGTTTTTTATTAATCTATAATCTTTTGCAAAATTGCTATGATACATTTGTTTATAATAATTAAACAAAACAAATCTTGTATAAAATTATTTTATTTATTAAAACAAATCTATAAAAAATATGCAAAATATTTTATATAAATTTTTGTATTGTATAGATTAATGTATCATAAAATAAATACAACATAATAAATGACTATATTATAATTACTATATATATATATATATATACGCGCACACACACCTCACAAAATTGAGTACACCCCTCACATTTTTTGTAAATATTTTCTTCTATCTTTTCATGTGACAACACTGAGACCCCATTCACACAGGGGCAACACGACTTGCAAAACGACTTCTGTATAGAAGTCTATGCAAGTCGCCCCCGAAGTCGTACAGGAACCTTTTTCTAAGTCGAAGCGACTTGCGTCGCTCCCCTTAGAACGGCTCCATAGCACAGAACGGGAGGCGACTTGTCAGGCGACTAGGTCGCCTGCCAAGTCGTCCCTGTGTGAATGGGGTCTGAAGAAATGACACTTTGCTACCATGTAAAGTAGTGAGTGTACAGCTTGTATAACAGTGTAAATTTTCTGTCCCCTCAAAATAACTCAACACACAGCCATTAATGTCTAAACCTCTGGCAACAAAAGTGAGGACACCCCTAAGTGAAAATGTCCAAATTGGGTCCAATTAGTAATTTTCCCTCCCCGGTGTCATGTGACTCGTTAATGTTACAAGGTCTCAAGATGGGAATGGGGAGCAGGTGTGTAAAATTTGGTGTTATCGCTCTCACTCTCTCATACTGGTCACTGGAAGTTCAACGTGGCACCTCATGGCAAAGAACTCTGAGAAAAAAAAATTGTTGCTCTACATTAAGATGGCCTAGGCTATAAGAAGATTGCCAAGACCCTGAAATGAAGCTGCAGCACAGTGGCCAAGACCATACAGTGGTCAGCCATTCATTTCTAAACTGCTGGCAACAAAAGTGAGTACACCCCTAAGTGAAAATGTCCAAATTGGGCTCAAAGTGTCAATATGTTGTGTGGCCACTATTATTTTCCAGCACTGCCTTAAAAGAGGCAAAACAAATTGCACTCCTGTGACCCTTAGGAGAAGCCCAGCCTAACAAGCCCAGGTCTGAAGTCTAATCTCTGCTGACGTCACGGATCAGTCCAGGTACTGCGTCATCCTGACTTCTTCGGAAGTCTGAATCTGCCAGGTGCCTGGACTGGTGGCAGTCTCAGCCTCTCAGCGAGCCGCTGAGACAGCCGCTTCCCACCCCTCCACAGCTCAGCGCTTCAGTGAGCATGGAGGAGCAGAGCTGGAGAGCTGCTGATTGACAGTCAGCAGCTCTCTGCTCGGGGAGCCGAGAGAACTGAGCCATCAATGGGGTTCGATGGCTCGGTTCTCAGTACAGAGAGGCTGGGGGACAGATGCAGCATCCACCTAGGTAAGTATGATTAGGGAAAAAACCCCAAACCCATACTTATCCTTTAACCATCTTGGGCATGGAGTTCACCAGAGCTTCACAGGTTGCTACTGGAGTCCTCTTCCACTCCTCCATGACGACATCACAGAGAGCTGGTGGATGTTAGAGACCTTGTGCTCCACCTTTTATTTGAGGATGCCCCACAGATGCTCAATAGGGTTTAGGACTGGAGACATGCTTGGCCAGTCCATCACCTTTACCCTCAGCTTCTTTAGCAAGGCCACGGTCACCTTGGAGGTGTGTTTGGGGTCGTTATCATGTTGGAATACTGCACTGGGGACCAGTCTAAGAAGGGAGGGGATCATGCTCTGCTTCAGTAGGTCACAGTACATGTTGGCATTCATGGTTCCCTCAATGATCTGTAGCTCCCCAGTGCGGCAGCACTCATGCAGCCCCAGACCATGACACTCCCACCACCATGCTTGACTGTAGACAAGACACTCTTGTCTTTGTACTCCTCACTTGGTTGCCGCCACACATGCTTGTCACCATCTGAACCAAATAAGTTTATCTTGGTCTCATCAGACCACAGGACATGGTTCCAGTAATCCATGTCCTTAGTCTGCTTGTCTTCAGCAAACTGTTTGCGGGCTTTCTTGTACATCATCTTTAGAAGAGGCTTCCTTCTGGGATGACAGCCATGCAGACCAATTTGATGCAGTGTGCAGCGTATGGTCTGAGCACTGACAGGCTGACCCCCCACCCCTTCAACCTCTGCAGCAATGCTGGCAGCACTCATACGTCTATTTCCCAAAGACAACCTCTGGATATGACGCTGAGCACGTGACCTCAACTTCTTTGGTCGACCATGGCGAGGCCTGTTCTGAGTGGAACCTGTCCTGTTATACCGCTGTATGGTCTGGGCCAGTTTCAGGGTCTTGGCAATCTTCTTAAAGCCTATAGCCCCAAATGTTTTGGAACTACATTTCCCATGATGATCATACACTCTGTAGTGTAGATTAGCATCGTGGGAAATGTAGTTCCAAAACATCTGGGGTGCCAATGTTCGCCATTACTGTCCTAGGACAAAGACTTCTTTTTTTTTTTTTTTTATTGTTTCTGATCATGTGCAGTCTTTTTGTTTTTCTGATTTTTCTCGTACGAAAACGATACACATTAAACGAAGATCCTTCATTCTGGTCCCGTAGAAATTTTTTGGGGAGTTTTTGTTCAGAAAGGAATCAGTTGTCGAAAGTTGTGTACACACAACCGGAAAATCGTACAATCGTTCCTCGGATGAAAACGTTTGCCCGATTTACTTTTTTTTTTTTTTTTTTCCCTTTTATAGTGTCTTTAGCCTTTAGAATGGTTAATGTGTAAATCCTGTCATCTCATGACATTGTATCTCTTCTCTCACAGATCTGTAGAAATGTTTCAGCCTGCGGATGGTTTATGACGTGTCTCTCACTTTTTTTTGGATATTTTTGTGTTTTTCAGGTGTGACGTTCGCAGCGAAGGGTTACTTTGACGCTCTGGTAAAAATGGGAGAGCTGGCCAGTGAAAGCCAAGGATCCAAAGAGCTGGGTGAGTCCGTCTGCTATGGGCAAAAGCTGAGAGTCGCCTCCACCATCGCTGAGTACTGGTTGGCTCTGGAGGATTAGAACGCGGCCTCCGCTGTCATTGGACGATGGGGGCTTACAATGTTTGTTTAAGACTTTGCAGTGGTGCTAATGCATGAAAAGTATGCTAGAGGAAAGTTTCCTTTACCCATAGCAGCCAATCAGAAACAACATCTTCTTTGATTGGTTACTCTGCATGGAAACTGGTTGGTGTAGTTTGGTGAAAATGTCACTTTTCATGCATCAGCAGCAGAACTTCTATATAATTTTTACTGCAAGGAAACCCAAAGTCTCTGGCTACCAGTCATCAGTGATTGCAGAGCCATTGTCAGTCATGGAGACACGGTCTGGAGGATCAGCAAGGTACATAGGAAGAAAAGATGGCATTTTATAATGAATGTATATGGTATGGAGGTAATAACATACTATACGTAATATGTAGATTTTATCCTTATGGTGTATTTATAACACGGTCAGCTGACCAATGCATGCATAAACTCGAGTTCCCCTTTAATACCTCCTCTGCCTTCCTTGTGGTGTTGGGTTGATTGAATATTTTTGTACCTCTAATCAGGTTTTTAGGATGTGAAGTTGTTTGTTTTCACCAAGATGGTGATCCATGGGTGCTCAACCTGTGGCCCTCCAACTGTTGCAGAACTGCAAGTCCCATGAGGCATTGCAAGGCTGACAGTTACAAGCATGACTCCCAAAGGTAGGGGCATGATGGGACTTGTAGTTCCGAAAACAACAGCTGGAGGGCCACAGGTTGAGCACCCATCAAATATACTTTTGTTACCTTTGTTCCATTCTGGTTGGAGGTGTAGAGTTTGGTTTGACGGAATTCCTGGTGTCCATGACTGGACTGTGTACACTTGGACTCTGCTGCAGGCCTGAAAAGGAAAAAAAGCAGTTCATGATACTTTCATACAAAGCTGACTTTTTGGCTTGAGCTGTGCACCTCTCTGATTTTAGTTTCACTTTGTTAATGAAACCTGAGTTCATGGCTCCGCCGTTCCTCTTCTGTACACTGTCTAATGAAACTTCCTCTGTGGTTAGTAAGGAAACTGTCATTGTAGAAGTTGATGATGATGATGATTGGACATTAGAGCCCCTATCATAAATCATGTTAATTGATATCTGTATTGGGTAAAATGAGGTTTTCATAAAGTTTCCGCACTTTTTATATTTTCATTGGAAACGGTGAGGGTGGGAGGAGTTTTTTTGCTGATGGCATTAAAAAGTTGGTTCGACGTTGGGAAAAAGTATCGCAAAGGAAGGTGACTATGTAGAAAAGTGATGCCATTTTGTTTTTGAAATTCTTAATGAAAAGCGTTTTTAAAAAAATAAGTGCGGAAACTTTTTGAAGAACCCTCGTAGTGTTCAGTATTTGTATGATGGAAGACGGCCACATGTTCTGGAAAGGCTACGAAGTAAAAAAAAGTTGCCTTAAAGGGTTTATGAAAAGTCATGTTGTGGGAAAGAGCTTGTTGTCGGGTGGTTGGTTATGAAGGACCAGTGTATTGGTGAACCACCATGGAACTCTCTGAACCTCCATGGTGGTTCACCAGTACACCGATCCTTCATAAACAACCGCCATGGAGGTTCAGAGAGTTCACCAGTCCTTTATGACCAACCACCATGGAGGTTCAGCGAGGTTACCAGTACATTGTGCCCTTCATAACCAGCCACCATGGTTGGTCAAGGAAGGACCTGTGTCCTGGTGAACTCTCTGAACCTCCGTGGTGGTTGGTCAGGAAGAACTGGTGTCCTGGTGAACTCTTTGAACCTCCATGGTGGTTGGTTATGAAGGACTGGTGAACTCTCTCTGAACCTCCATGGTGGTTGGTTATGAAGAACACAGTGTACTGGTGAAATCTCTGAACTACCATGGTTCATCTATAGTTTTGGTAATCTTGTTAAAAAGTCCATCTAGTTCAACCAACAAAGTTCATAAACAGAATTGTTGATCTTGTTAGATCTATGAAAAAGTTTTAGGGTAGTGTGATAATAAATTGTACATTGTTGACTAGCGGTTCACAAAGGACAAGTGTACTGTTTAACACTCTGGACTTCTATGGGGGGTTGGGGTCAGTGTCCTGGGGAGCTCTCTGGACCTCCATGGTGGGTGGCCCTGGAGGGTCAGTGTCTTGGGGATCTATCTATCTATCTATCTATCTATCTATCTATCTATCTATCTATCTATCTATCTATCTATCTATCTATCTATCTATCTATCTATCTATCTATCTATCTATCTAGGCTGGTCACAAAGGATTGATATTTGTTGATCTTGTCAGATCTATAGAAATATCCAAATTCCCCAGAACTCGCATGCCAGATGGAAGCACATGACCTGTCTCTGTCTGCCCTCCTGTGCACACATTTCCTCCAGAATTACAGGTGTTCTTTATTGGCATGCCGGTTTGGCACATACAGAGGATGACTGGAGTACAAATTGCTTTATAAACAAACTTCCAGAAACTTGGCCGACACTTTGCATATCCTGACACACCTGATGTTCTGGCTTAAGATTTATTAAACATGTGAAACTGAACTCCACCCTGACCTGGGGGGAACTAAACTCCGCCCTCACTGATGTAACCCTGAACTCTGGGATAATAACTCCATCTGTCATGTAACTTCTAGAATCTTTTCCCAGATTTGTGCAGTAATCCAGTGTGAGACTTACTGTAATAAAGACCACCCACTGCTGCCCTCTCTCCTTGTGCAGGGGGACTGGTCTGGTCTCCGCCCCTTCCGGTAGGGTGTGGAGCCTGCTGAGCCCTTCCAACAGCTTTTCTCTATGTGCAGGGTGGCAGATCTTGTCTCTGCCCCCCCTCTATAGTGGTTGGAGCCTTCTTGGTCCCTCCCATTGCTCTCCTCTCTCTCCTTGTGCAGGAGGACTGGTCTGGTCTCCGCCCACTCCTGTAGTTTTTTGCAGACAGCCTGCAGTGGGTGGAGCCTGCTGGCCCCTCCCACAGCTCTGCTCTCTCTCCTTGTGCAGGGGGACTGGTCTTGAATTGGGTTAGATCCTCTGCCAGGACAGACTGTGATTTCTGTTAAAATGTTGGATTATCTCATAGGAGATGATGGTGTCGTTCCAATATTTTCCAGAAGATGATTTAAAAACCGTTCTATAAATCCTTCTTTAAAATATTTGCATTTCTTTGTTGGATATATTAATCCTTTCAGTGCTGGGTGTAGATAACGGACCAAAAGAGCAACTATTATTTATTTATTTCAGGTACTTGTATAGCGCCATCAATTTACGCAGCGCTTTACATATACATTGTACATTCACATCAGTCCCTACCCTCAAGGAGCTTACAATCAAAGGTCCCTAACTCGCATTCATACATACTAGGGACAATTTAGACAGGATCCAATTAACCTACCAGCATGTCTTTGGAGTGTGGGAGGAAACCGGAGTAACCGGAGGAAACCCACGCAGGCACAGGGAGAACATGCAAACTCCAGGCAGGTGGTGTCGTGGTCGGGATTCGAACCAGCAACCCTTCTTACTGCTAGGCGAAAGTGCTATCCACTACACCACTGTGCCGCCCCATAAGGAAAGGAAAGTTCCAAGTTGGGGGGGGGGGGGGGTTTGTACGAATTTATAAAACAGATCTGACATTCTCTGCAGGTGAACCTTCCAGGTGCATGTAAGTGACAGTGATTGATTCACCATCAGTGAATAAGGTCTACACAATGATCAAATAGAGGGACAACTGTGGGGGAAAGTGAGACAGTGAGATGTGGTTCCGGGATGAGGGACCATAGATCATGGTGGTGTGTGTTCTGGGACGAGAGACTTACTCCCATGTTGAGTGAAGACCACACTCCCTCCAATCCTGAGTGAAGAAGACCCCCACTCCCTTCAATTCTGAGTGAAGACACCATCCCCAACACCCCCCCCTCTCCAATCCTGAGTGAAGACACCATCCTCAACCCCAACCCCCCCGCTCCCTCCAGTCCTGAGTGAAGACCCCAACCCCAACCCCCCGCTCCCTCCATTCCTGAGTGAAGACACCATCCCCAACCCTAACCCCCCGCTCCCTCCAATCCTGAGTGAAGACACCATCCCCAACCCTAACCCCCCCGCTCCCTCCAATCCTGAGTGAAGACACCATCCCCAACCCCCCGATCCCTCCAATCCTGAGTGAAGACACCATCCCCAACCCCAACCCCCCGCTCCCTCCAATCCTGAGTGAAGACACCATCCCCAACCCCCTGCTCCCTCCAATCCTGAGTGAAGGCCCCAATCCCTCTCCCCCTGTGGCTCCCCCCATGTTGAGTGAAGACCCCACTCCCTCCAATTCTGAGTGAAGATACCATCCCCAAACCCCCCCTCCTCTCCCTCCAATCCTGAGTGGAGACCCCCCCTCCTCTCCAATCCTGAGTGGAGACAGCCCCCCTTCTCTCTCTCCAATACTGAGTGGAGACCCCCCCCACAAATCCTGAGTGAAGGTCTCAACATCCCTCTGCCCCCACCCCCCTCCCCGTGTGATAAAACAGCTGCAAATCTTTCCCTTTAATATCCCCGATGTCGTCTCGCTCGGCTTCCTCCTCTCTGTACAATGAGTCACTTATTTCTCATTCCTTCCTTCTCTCCTACAGAACCCATTGTATCCTCTATACTGTATTCTTACTGCCCCCCCCCAACATGTCATACAGAACCGCTCCCCCCCCCCCCCCCCACAAAAACCTGCAGAAATAGTGGGTGACGGCCGCTCTCTATTTTCATGTCTGATATGAGGATTGTAAAGCTGCTTTCCCTTGAACTGTATAGAAGAACATGGGGGGGGGGGGGGGCGATTGTTGTGCTGCAAACCTGGGGGCTGCGGGGAAGGGAGTCAACATTTCATTGTAGATTCACATCTCAGGAACACGCAAATATCAGCGCCAACCTTCCGATTGCTGCCTCCTTTCATTCATTCCCTCTCCTGCCTCCTCTCCTCATTTCTTTTTATTTTTTTTTATTTTATTCACTT
Source organism: Lithobates clamitans (assembly GCA_037952925.1). Lineage (NCBI taxonomy): Eukaryota > Metazoa > Chordata > Amphibia > Anura > Ranidae > Lithobates > Lithobates clamitans. Next base: position 245,238 of record JBBGZY010003161.1, on the reverse strand, counting down.
TTTTCTCAATGTGCTCTCCATTTCCTCTATTTTCTTTTTGTTTCCGAGTCTTCCTTTCCTTTGTTTGTTCCCTTCCTCTTTCTTTTCCTTTTTTCTCTTCTTTCCCCTTTTTATGTATATTTTTTTTTTCTCCTTTTTTTTTTTTTTTTTTCATTTTTGACTGTACTTTTTGTTCCTTACCCCTACCTTCTCCTTTTTTTTTTTTCCTCCCTGAATTTTCCCAGATTTATTTATTTTTATTTTTCTTTCTTTCTTTCTTTCTTCTTTCTTTCTTTCTTTCTTTCTTTCTTTCTTTCTTTCTTTCTTTCTTTCTTTCCTTTCTTTCTCTTCTTCTTTCTTTCTTTCTTTCTCTTCTTTCTTTCTTTCTTTCTTTCTTTCTTTCTTTCTTCTTTCTTTCTTTCTTTTCTTTCTTTCTTTTCTTTCTTTCTTTCTTTCTTTCTCATTGCTCTTCACTCTCCTCGTCTCATATGATCGCTGTAGGGAAGAGTATTATTGGATGTGATGATGATTGCTGGGACCTCCTATATGGTTTCAATCGTACTTGTGAGGAAATCCCCCTCAATGATTTGGATTGGATAATCTGTAAGAAGCAAAAAGTCCAAAAAATGGGCGACTGCCTAGAAAATTGCCAGGTTTGCACATCTCTCAATTTGTAGAATATTTAGTTCTCTTCCACTTGTAGTCAGAAATGTTACATTATTTAAAGCTGAACTCCGGACACGATGCTTTCATTTAAAGAAGTACAGAGAAAGATGGCTTGGCTGTACTTCTCTTGGGGGATCACACTCTCTGCCAGCCCCAGGGCACCGCCCCCCCCCCCCTCCTATTTGCAATGGATAGATTCATGCATAGCATGAATCTAGCCACGGCCGCCCCCTATTCATGGTCCGGCCCCTTTCAGGGCACCGGGCATATGAATTACAGCGGCAGGCTTTTTTTTTTTTTTTTTTTTGAAGCACCTGATTAGAGCCAGCGGCTCCAATAGGCTTCAAAAGAGGGTGGGCTCAGGTCGCAGAGGATGCGACCGGAGCCCTCCAGGTGTGTTACAACAGCGAATGAATCCTCTGATCCTCCTCCCGGCCCAATCGGGAAGCAGGTATGAAACCCGTTTCCCGATTGGCCAAAATGTCAGCTGATCCTATTGGACGCCTAGCGCCAGAGCAGCAGAGAGAAGACGCACCACGGAAGCTGCTCCAGGAGAGCTTTCCCTGAGCCCGCCACGCTTAAGGACGGGGCTGGAAGATGGCCGCATCCGCTCCGACCTCTGCTCTCACTGCCCGCATACAGGGTAAGGACAGCGGGTGGTGGTGTTAATGCCACGCCGTGGGGGGGAGGGGGTAGGAACAGTTGTGCTAGTGCCACCCCACCACCGGCCTGGGGGGGGTGTTTGCTGCCCCCCCCCCCCCAAAAAAAAAACCACACCAGCCGCCACTGCTCTCTGCACTCTTCTGATCCATTTTCAGCAGACAGCGGCTTCCAGTCTGGAGCCACCCAGAAGCCAGCTCAGCCTCTAAGCTGCAATGCTGGGACACTGAGCAGCGCCCTCCATCCCCTTTACAGCCTGCTGCGAGCGATGGAGGGGAGAGCAGAGAGCCACTGACAGTCGCAGCTCTCTGAGGGGAGAACTGAGCAATCAGCGGACTTTGATTGCTCGGTGCAGAGGTAAGTATAAATGTGGTGTGGGTTAATGCAAGAGGCCTTAACTCTCCCTCTATTAAATAAATTTAAGATTTGATTTCTTTTAAACAAAAAATAGATATTATTCTGTTTCAAGAAACGCATTTTTGTTCAGATCACATTCCGAATTTAAATGTGGTGTGGGGGTTTTTTTGTTTTTGTAAAAACCCTTACTTCTCTTTTAAAGTAGAACTATCGGCAAAACATTTTTTCTCGCCATCCTTGTCCCATTGTGGAGAATTCCCCTCATTTCCTGTCACATAGCCAAACAGGAAGTGAGGAAATCCCTGCAAATTAAAGGGAATTCCTTGGGCCCAGCAGGCTCCACCCACTACAGGAAACCTACAGGAGGGGGAGGAGACAAGACCAGGCCCACTGCACAAGGGGAGAGAGCAGAGCTGTGGGAGGGACCCAGTAGGCTCCACCCACTGCAGGAGGGGGCGGAGACCAGACCAGTCCCCCTGCACAAGGGAGAGAGCAGCAGTGAGCGGTCCTTATTACCGGAAGTTTCACACTGGATTGCTGCACAGATCTAGAGGAAAATTCTAGAAGTCATATGACCGATGGATTTATTACCCCGGAGGTCAGATTTTAAACAAGTCCATCTAATCGGAGCTCCACCTTCCCCTCTGTAGTTGGAGGTGAAGGAATGGGCTCCTCGGGGTCACATCTGCTCCGCTCATCTATCCTGGATATTTTTTTGCAGAATAGGGAGTTTGCAGCTATTATGTGCAGGGACCCCAAAATACAGTCAGGGGCCCCATATGTACTTCTCTCCTAGCACCCCGCCTTAGTACATCTCTGAGTGTCAGAACACCGCTGATCTCCATCCAATCACAGCAGAAAATGGTGACATTTTGGGGTCACAGAGGACCCTTCATCAGTCATGTGAGTAGTATATGGGGGGGCACCGATGGCGGCATGCAGTGCAGGCACCTGGAACATTCCTGTTATCTTGGGGTGTTGCCGTAACAATGAAAACACAGATCACATACCTCCCAACATTTTGAGATGGGAATGAGGGACACCTACTAGCAAACGTATGTAGGCATAGGACACGCCCCCGGCCACACCCCTTAAAGGAGACATATCTGAAAAGGGTTAATTAAATCCACAAGTGCTTTTTTTTTAACCACCGATATTCCTTTATATTGGCTTTTAAAATTGATTGAAAATTTGAATGAAAGGTTTAGCACTGGGAAGCACTTTTTGAAAGATAAAAAAAATGCATTTTATATACATCTATATAGATCAGACCAAAATGAGGGACAGAGGGACATTGCTCCAAATCAGGGACGGTCCCTCGAAATCCGGGACAGTTGGGAGCTATGAGATAGGACTGTGTTCAGAAATGTAAAGTGCTGTGTACATTGTTGGCAATATATACCTACCTGACATAAATAAGCAAGTATATAGAACTCCAATTTTTGTTCTTTCTGTCCAATTGGGGAGATTTTCCCTCACTTCCTGTCCCGGGGACACAACAGGAAATGGATCCGGAGAGGGGGGAAAATCTTTTTGTCGATCCTACGTCACATCCAGGCATATTTCCATCGTTCACCAGAACAAATAAAAAGGGAGACTTTTCTTCTCGGGGTGGAGACAAATAACCTGGCGGGGGGGGGCATCCGACTCTCACACATTTTACTCCCATCCAAAATTAGACAGTTGGCTTTAGATACACCCCATCTTTAGGTTCCATTAATGCCTATGCAGATAGGATGCTGTGTGCACATTTGTGTGTTTTATTTTATTGTATTTTTGTTTTATTTTTGCATTACGTTCAGGGCAGCCCACCCATTTGTGATCGTGGGCGTAATCTGCGCAAAACGCGGTATGCGTTTTGAACCCACTACTTCCTAACGGCACCAGTCGCACCACTAAATGCAATGCAATGCGCTACGCTTGTTGCTCAGAGGAACATGCACTTCTTTTGGGGGTGACAGCATCGTGCGTTGCGATTTTGCTGCGTGGCAAGATTGGGGTGCCACTAAGGCTGCACCCACACATGATCGCGGACGGAATCGTCGCGAATTCGCCCCGCGATTTCAAATGGCTGCAATGGCATTGCTTCTAATGGTACCCCCAATCACGTTGTGTTTTTGCCGTGACTGTTGCGCAGTAAATGGTGCTGCAATTGCAGCAAATCGCAGAATGCGCTGCTCAAAAAAGGAACATGAGTGTTGCGATTTGCCGCAAGTGCAGCATTGTGACAGACGTGGCAAAACAGTGGCGCGACTGGGGTGCCATTTTTTTTTTTTTTTCAAATATATATTTATTTATTTTCTGCATTACTTTCAGGGCAGCCCACCCATTTGTGATTGCCACAAAACGCTGTATGCGTTTGATGCCATTACTGCCTAATGGCACCCCAGTAACAGCACTAAATGCGATGCAATGCGCTATGCTTGTCGCTCAGAGGAACATGCGCTTCTTTTGGGCGACAGCATCGCGCGTTGCGATTCGCTGCGTGGCAAGATAAGGCTGCAGTCACACATGATCCTGGACGAATCGCCGCAAATTCGCCCCGCAATTTCAAATGGCTGCAATGGCATTACTTCTAATGGTACCCCAATCGCGCCGCGTTTTGCTGTGACTGTTGCGCAGTAAATGGCGCTGCAATCACAGCAAATCGCAGCACACGCCGCTCAAAAAGGAAAATGAGCTTCTTTTGGGCAACAGTGTTGCGATTTGCCGCAATTGCGACAGTCGCGGCAAAATGGTGGGGTGCCATTAAAAGTAATGGTATTGTAAATGCGTCCCCACGTTTTGCAGCCATTTAAAATTGCAGGCGGAATTGCGGCGAATATGCCCGCAATCGGGTGTGAATGCAGCCTAAGGCTTCTCTATGCAGCCCCCCCCCCCATGCATTTTGTCCCGGGTTAGCAGTGTGTTTTGGGGTCCCCTTGAGAATGAATGACACCCCCCCCCCCATGCACTTGCAGAAGATGTGCATTTTCTGTGCGTTGCGGGCATGTGTGCGATTTTACACGCGTTTCCTCAATGCACAAATGTTGGATAGAAAAATACAGTCTGGAGGAGGGGTGCTCATGGTAAACGTTGCAAAAATAAGAACCCCCCCCATGTTCCGTGCCGCCTCTCCTATTCCATATATTAAAAATATAGATATAGATATATAGATATATATAGATATCCACCAGCGCGAAGGACACTTATAAATTTATTGGCTCTCCTATTCCAGCCTTGAGTTTTCAGCTGCCGCATGAATAACGCCATTCCAATGTTTATCCCCCATCGATCGGCACTCGAGGCGCGTTCTAGTCCTTGCATTGAGTCGCTGGTTGCTTCGTGATTCTCACACAAGGTAACTGTATAATCGCAGAGATAATGGAATGATTCATTGTTGATTCAGGAGGATGTTCTAGAACACTGTGGTACCCGAGCGCCGCGCCGTCTCCTGATTTGGCCGCCGGCGCACGGCTATTATACCAATGCGGCTTGTATGCTGTGTTTGTCTGTAATTGTCTGCGACGCTCTCAGGCGCTTCTTTAGGTTTGGAAACCTCGGCGTACCCCCCGAGACCGAGCCGGAGCGCCTCGTGCTGCGTCCGCCTCATCTGAACACATGCAGCCAGAATCCGACTCCCACACAGCAATCTAATGATCATGTAAAACGCGTCCGTTACAGCCATCGCGCTTCGGGAGGAGGAGTGCGCCGCTTTCCCCTGCACCGTGTGCGGAATTTTAGATCTGTGTCTGGCTTTTGTCTGTAAATATTTGATTGCTTTTTTTTGTTTATTTTTTTAATTTTTTTTTCTAAAACAGGACAAAAGCGGCACCTTTCTATTCTCCGCATCGCACCACCGAGAACTGACCGCAGAATAGACGGGGAGCGCGGTGCTGCATTGCGCCTGCTGTTGCTTTTACATTTCCTCTACAGCGGGGGGGGGGGGGTGAAACTCCATTTCATTGCGGCCACATCAGCATTTTATGGTTGCCCTCAAAGGGCCAGTTGTATCTGTAGGTCTAGATATCCAGAGCCCTAACCTTTACAGTCAGATGACCAGAGCCTCCCCATCATCGGAAGTCTAGGGTCCCCCACCCTCTCTTACATCACAGTGCACCCCCTCATCTTGTGCTGCTACTGGGAAGAAGCTGGGGAGCAGAAATTGCAGAAATTGTACGGTCTGGAGGAGCGCTGGAGTCAGCTGCAGGATCTGAAGGAGGAGTTCTGTCCTCCTCCCTGCTGCTGACTGCTGAGACTGGGTGGGGGGCAGAGAAGTGTAGTAGTAGTGTCCTCCTCTCTGCTGCTGACTAGGGTGGCTAGAAATCGATGATTTTAACAAAAAAAAAATCAGATTTTTGGATTTAATTCAATTTGTTTTTTATCACACAAAAACATTTTATTATAAAAATAAATCTAAAGATAGTGTTTTTTTTTTTTTTTTTGTTTTTTTCTATTTAAGATACATTACTAATTGAGTTTATTCAGCATGAAATGGAGCTTGGTTATGTAGCACGAGGCTGTATAGTCTGCAATATTTACATTTTGGGTAAACTCATTTAATGAATCCAAGTTCTGCAAGCTGAGATAACGTGCACTGCATTGATGCATTCACACAATGTGGGACCCTATTGGAGGTTTTGGGCACTGTGTGGAGGATGAGAGCCCTCAGGGGGACACTGTGTCAGTATGGGAGCTGGGAGGTTGGGAGACACTGTGTGACCCTGTTGGGAGGTTGAAGGCCCTATGGAGGGCTGGATCTTCTCTGAGAACCCTCAACCTTCACAAAGGGCCTGGTGGCACTGTGGGTCTCTACGGGAACTGTGAGGCACTGTGGAAGGTTGGGGGGGGGGGGGGGGAATCTGTGGAGGATGAGGGCTCTCGGGTCACAATGGGAGCTGGGAGGCACTGTGTGTTGGAGGATGAAGGCTCTATGGAGGGGCTGGAGCCTCTGTGAACCCTAAGGGCTCTCGGGGGGGGGGGGGGGCCTGGTGGCACTGTGGGTCTCCATGGGAGCAGTGGGGCACTGTGGAAGGTTGGGGGGGCACAACGTAGGGCTGGATCCTTTGTGTCGAGGGCTCTCAAAGGGCATGGTGTCACTGACACCAGAGAGGCACTGTGGGACCCTGTGGAGGACGAGTGCTCTCAGGTCACAATGGGAGCTGGGAGGCACTGTGTGTTGAAGGATGAAGGGTCTATGGAGGGCTGGAGCTTCTATGAATATTGAGGGCTCTCAGGGGGCCTGGTAGCACTGTGGATCTCTATGGGAGCAGTGAGGCACCGTGGAAGGTTGAGGGGGCACTATTTAAGAGAGGATCCTCTGTGAAGGTTGAGGGCTCTCAGGGGGCCTGGTGGCACTGTGGGTATCCATCGGAGTAGTGGGGCACTGTGGAAGGTTGGGGGGCACTATGTTGGAGAGGATCTTCTGTGAAGGTTGAGGGCTCTCAGGGGGCTGGTGGCACTGTGGGTCTCCATGGGAGCAGTGGGGCACCGTGGAAGGTTGGGGGGGGGGCACTATGTAGAAGAGGATCCTCTGAAGGTTGAGGGCTCTCAGGGGGCCTGGTGGCACTGTGGGTCTCCATGGGAGCAGTGGGGCACCGTGGAAGGTTGGGGGGGGGGGCACTATGTAGAAGAGGATCCTCTGAAGGTTGAGGGCTCTCAGGGGGCCTGGTGGCACTGTGGGTCTCCATGGGAGCAGTGGGGCACCGTGAAAGGTTGGGGGGCACTATGCAGGAGCGGATCCTCCTGTGAAGGTTGAGGGCATCGGGGCACTGTGAGACCCTGTTGGGACCCAGCTTGGTCCTCCTTGCAGAGGGGAAGTTCTCCATCCTACCTCTGCTCCCGTGCCGCCATTTTGAACTGAGATCCATCCCATACAGCAACGTGCCGCCACTCTGCCTATTCTCATAGACTGCAGGACCCAGCAGAGGCCCATAGCATGTCTGCACAGGCAACAGATCACCCCCCCCCCCAACGATGCCCAGGTATTCTCAGTGGGGACTCAGCAGTAGACCCCTGGCAGAGACTCTTGGCATGGCTGTGTATATGTGCCCTTCCTGGGATGTGTGATGGAGACCTCTAATGAGGGTGCAAGGGGTCAGATACAGAAACCTCAGTTAGGGGGAGGTGGATGGTGGAGGAGATAATGATATTAACTAAAAAAAATACTATTGAGGTGTGGGAAGGTATGGTGGAGGACAAACTTTTACCCATCCAGAACCCCCCCCTCCGCTCTGCAAACCGCTCATCTGATGAGAAGAAACCTCTTCATGTATAGGAAGCATCGGTTGTCGCCGAGTTCAGTGATCCTCTTCATCCCACTTTCTACCTGCAGAGCCAAACGTTCCGATAATTGCGTCTTGTCATTACCGCCCCCCCCCCCTGAAATCTACTGATTGATGGGATGCGCTCCCTCCGCTGCGCTCCGCCTGCAGAGACTCATTTCTTTACTTTCCATTAAACTGAACGGCGAGCTGAACGAGGCCTTCTAAATGTGTTATTACATTGTAAAGTGCACCTGTATTGCAGGAATGCACACGGCGTGCTGATGGAGGTGGTAGTATTATAAGGGTCACCTTGTATAGGCTCCTTGCAATTCCTCTACAACAGAGCTCAGACTGGGGGAGGGAGAAGCAGCATTATGAGCCAATTAATGCATGTGCTGACAAACGCACTGATAGGTGGAAAGGGCAGAGAGATGAGCGCATCACTCTGCTGCTTCTCCTTTCACTGTCCAATTGCAGGCTTGGGGCGGGTCTAGGATGACCTGGGCTCAGAGGAAGTGAATTGAATGATGCTGACCACCTGAGAACATCTAGTGGCAGAAAAAGTACTGCAGGGGAAATCTCTGGATTGAAAGTAAATATTGCATCATAATCTTAACTATTTGTTTGTACCTTTTTTGTGGTGTGTTTTCTTTCTTTTAGGGGGGTTCCCTGGTTGCAGACGGTCTAAGTCTGGAGCCGGTCACCTGCATGTGACTAGAGCCATTTGCTGTGAGAGTTGGCCTCCTCCCATTGCTTTCAGTGGGGCCGCCTCTCGCAGCACCACCACCGGGCTTCTGGCATCTAATTGGAGGCGGAGTGTGCCCTGATGGAGAGGGGAGGGGGTTTGTAGGGGAGCAGGAGAGGGGGCGGGGTTTTGTAGGGGAGCAGGAGAGGGGGTGGGGTTTTGTATGGGAGCAGGAGAGGGGGCAGGGTTTTGTATGAGAGCAGGAAGGGGCTTTGTAGGGGAGCAGAAGAGGGGGGGGGGTTTTGTAGTGGAGCAGGAGAGGGGGAACAGGTTTTGTAGGGGAGAGGGGGCGGGGTTTGTAGGGGAGCAGGAGCGGGGGTGAGGTTGTAGGAGAGCAGGAGTGTGGGCGAGGTTTGTAGGGGAGCGGGGGCGAGGTTGTAGGGGATCAGGAGCGGGGGCAGGGATTTGTAGGGGAGCAGGGGAGGGGGCGGGGTTTTGTAGGGGAGCAGGAGAGGGGGTGGGGTTTTGTAGGGGAGTAGGAGAGGGGGCGGGAATTTGTAGGGGGAGGGGGGCGGATTTGTAGGGGAGCAGGAGAGGGGCAGGGTTTTGTAGGGGAGCAGGGGAACGGGTTTTGTAGGGGAGCAGGAGAGGGGGCGGTGTTTTGTAGGAGAGCAGGAGAGGGGGCGGTGTTTTGTAGGAGAGCAGGAGAGGGGCGGTGTTTTGTAGGAGAGCAGGAGAGGGGGCGGTGTTTTGTAGGAGAGCAGGAGAGGGGGCGGTGTTTTGTAGGAGAGCAGGAGAGGGGCGGTGTTTTGTAGGAGAGCAGGAGAGGGGGCGGTGTTTTGTAGGAGAGCAGGAGAGGGGGCGGTGTTTTGTAGGAGATCAGGAGAGGGGGCGGTGTTTTGTAGGAGAGCAGGAGAGGGGGCGGGGATTTGTAGGAGAGCAGGAGAGGGGGCGGGGATTTGTAGGGGAGCAGGAGAGGGGGCGGTGTTTTGTAGGAGAGCAGGAGAGGGGGCGGTGTTTTGTAGGAGAGCAGGAGAGGGGGCGGTGTTTTGTAGGAGAGCAGGAGAGGGGGCGGTGTTTTGTAGGGGAGCAGGAGAGGGGGCGGGGTTTTGTAGGAGAGCAGGAGAGGGGGCGGGGTTTTGTAGGGGAGCAGGAGAGCGGGGAACGGGTTTGCCAGGGGAGGGGCTATGTAGGGAAGCAGGAGAGGGGGGCAGGATTTTGTAGGGGAGCAGGGAAGGGGCTTTGTAGGGGAGCAGGAGAGGGGGCAGAGTTTTGCAGGGGAGGGGCTTTGTAGGGGTGCAGGAGAGGGGGGCAGGGTTTTGTAGGGGTGCAGGAGAGGGGGGCAGGGTATTGTAGGGGAGCAGGAGAGGGGGAACGGGTTTTGTAGGAGCGCAGGAGAGGGAGCAGGTATTTGTAGGGGAGCAGGGGAGGGGCCAGGGATTTGTAGGGAAGCAGGCAAGGGGTGGGGTTTTGTAGGGGAGCAGGCGAAGGGGCTGGGTTTTGTAGGGGAGGAGGAGAGAGGGCGGAGTTTTGCAGGGTAGCAGGAGAGGGGGCGGGGTTTTGTAGGGGAGCAGGAGAGGGGGCGGGGTTTTGTAGGGGAGCAGGAGAGGGGGCGGGGTTTTGTAGGGGAGCAGGAGAGGGGGAACGGGGTTTGTAGGGGAGCAGGAGAGGGGGCGGGGTTTTGTAGGGGAGCAGGAGAGGGGGCGGGGTTTTGTAGGGGAGCAGGAGAGGGGGCGGGGTTTTGTAGGGGAGCAGGAGAGGGGGAACGGGGTTTGTAGGGGAGCAGGAGGGGGGGCGGGTTTTGCAGGAGAGGGGGGAAAGAAATTGAACAATAAAATTGTATAATGTATGGCCAGCTTTACAGACTCCTGGTCCCCTGTAGTCTCCCCAGACTAACACAGTGTCATGACTCTCCCAATCTTGTGGGCAAAGACCCCCCCAATCATGGTCTGGCGTCTGCCAGGAACACACATCCCTCCTGGTTGGAGCACACGCTCTCTCCTGTCTCCAGATGGGAGCTCTGCGCTATCCTCACGATTGGATTATAATAAATCTGCACACCTGAGCGCTCACACAGCCTGCAGGTCTCCAGTAAGACCCGGACACGGGATGGAAGGCTCTGTCCCACCCAAGGCACTTCAAAGCCTTCAAGCTCCATACCCCGATCCAGGATTACAAAACAATATTCTGAAGCTTCACCCCCCACCCTAATGTAATTCCTGCATGTATTTTTTCCTCTTCATGCCATGGCAGGGCCTAGTACTGTCTAAATAAATAAATATATAATATTATTTTGATCCTGTTGTAGACCCTGCAGGTTCCCAGTTTGTCATATCATGCCCCGTGCAGCCTGGGCCTGCAGAGACTTTAGTCAGATCGCCATTGTTCGTGTTAGATGTGTTCTTTACCAGCTGGGAACGCCGCAGTGCCGGGTAGGTGAGGATGTGATGGGTAGGTGAGGTGTTGGCAGGAGGACGTGTTCTAGATGTGGAACGAGGAGGTACAAAGAGCCCATTGACTCTGGGAAATGTGACAAATGTTTTGTGATAAGCACAGCGAGCCAACAAGCGTTCTCCCATGTCAGATAATGACTCTGGGCCAGTGGGAGATTGTCCTGCGTCTGTTTATCCTTGACATAGCGGACGTCATGCTCCAAGATCAACGAGGCTTTTGTTAAACAGAACCGGTTCAAAGAGGACCTGTCCCGAAAATGTCCCCGGGCTGTCCTTCGGTTGTAGGAAAGGTTCATTGAGCCCTTCAGATCTCAGAGCTGTACCTTTCCTCACCTCTCGGGGATATTCCGCTTTCTGTAGGACATTTTCCTTTTTATGGATGAAGATCTGGAAGTTTTCAGTGAAGTTTTGCAGAACATCGACACTGCAGAGCACCACATACACACACAGCCGGTGCATCACCATTCAGTGTGTGTGGTGTGTTTTGTGTATTATTATTTTTTTTTTTGGCGTTTTTTTTTTTTATAATTCTTTAAGCTCTTCAAAGGTACACACAGGTGGTACAACCAATAGGCGAATACAAGCAAATCCACACAGAAAACCCATTCTTCTGCCCCCACAGGGGACGACTTAGCTAGGCGGTGTCACTACAACCACTTTTAAAGTAGCATCTAGTATCGAGAACCACGGGCTGTGGGAAGCATAAGGCATAGGTATTAATTCCTCTCGATGAGAAAGTGATTTGAAACCAGACATGAACCTAAAAAGCCCTTAACCTGAGCAAGAACCTGAATGAAGGAAGTGGAAAAGGAGAAGAATGGGGAGGAGAAACCACCCCTGTGCCGAATCCAGGCAGCTATATGAATAGGAGTCAAGCTTGTGGTATCAAGAAGGTCAGGCAAGACCAGAAATGTCTCTCATGCCTGAGAGCCCATAATGTCTTGGTATTCAGGGACCACGTGAAATCCAACCAGTACAACCATGTTTTAGAGCAGCATTCTTCCCAGTGATTGGCAGAGGCCATCAAAATTTCCATCTGGTGAGTCTCCTCTATCTTGGTGAACCACATCCGCACCAGAGGTGCAGTGGTCTGCTTCCAGCACAATGGTATGCAGGCCCTCAATAGAAGAAAGCGTTTATAGCATCTCAGCAACATGGGTGTTTAATGTAAAAGGAAGGCCGTTGCTTTCAAGGGCATCTGTATATCTGTTTGAAGATTCAATCGCAAACCGGCAGCACTCATGCAGCCCCAGATCATGACACTCCCACCACCATGCTTGACTGTAGACAAGACACACTTGTCTTTGTTCTCCTCACCTGGTTGCCCCCACACACGCTTGTCACCATCTGAACCAAATAAGTTTATCTTGATCTCATCAGACCACAGGACATGGTTCCAGTAATCCATGTCCTTAGTCTGCTTGTCTTCAGCAAACTGTTTGCGGGCTTTCTTGTGCATCATGTTTAGAAGAGGCTTCCTTCTGGGACGGACTGCCATGCAGACCAATTTGATGCAGTGTGCGGCGTATGGTCTGAGCACTGACAGGCTGACCCCCCACCCCTTCAACCTCTGCAGCAATGGTGGCAGCACTCATACGTCTATTTCCCAAAGACAATTTTTGGAAATGACGCTGAGCACATGCACTCAACTTCTTTGGTCGGCCATGGCGAGGCCTGTTCTGAGTAGAACCTGTCCTGTTAAACCGCTGTATGGTCTTGGCCACCGTGCTGCAGCTCAGTTTCAGGGTCTTGGCAATCTTCTTATAGCCTAGGCCATCTTTATGTAGAGCAACAATTCTATTTTTAGATCCTCAGAGAGTTCTTTTGCCATGAGGTGCCATGTTGAACTTCCAGTGACCAGTATGAGAGAGTGAAAGCGATAACACCAAATTTAACACACCTGCTCTCCATTCACACCTGAGACCTTGTAACACTAACGAGTCACATGACACCGGGGAGGGAAAATGGCTAATTGGGCCCAATTTGGACATTTTCACTTAGGGGTGTACTCACTTTTGTTGCCAGCGGTTTAGACATTAATGGCTGTGTGTTGAGTTATTTTGAGGGGACAGCAAATTTACACTGTTATACAAGCTGTACACTCACTACTTGATATTGTAGCTAAGTGTCATTTCTTCAGTGTTGTCACATGAAAAGATAGAATAAAATATTTACACAAATGTGAGGGGTGTACTTACTTTTCTGAGATAGTGTGTGTATATAGTGCTAACCGTTTGCGCTGCACTTTATAACATGAGGGCAGACAGTGCAGTTACAATACAATTCAATACAGGAGGAATCGGAGGGCCCTGTTAGAGCTTACAATCTAGGAGGGAGGGTCAAGTGATACAAAAAGGTCATAACTGCGGGGGGATGGGCTGATGGAGAAAATTTAAAAGTACAGTTGTTAGGTGGGGGGCGGGATAGGCTTCTCTGAAGAGGAGGGTTTTCTGGGATCGCCTAATAATGGATAGAGTAGCAGATGGTCAGATTAGGGTAGGGAATTCCAAAGGATGGGGAGGCTTGGGAGAAGGTGACAAGGGAACTGGAGAGCAGAAAGTCTTAAGAGTTACAAAGAGAATGGTTTGGTTGGTATTTTGAGACCAGGTTAGTTATCTAGTTGGGAGCAGAGTTGTGGATGGCTTTGTAAGTTATTGTTAGTACTTTGAATTGTATTTGATGGGTGATTGGCAGAGAGGGATGGAGGCCACTGAATGGAGGGATTGGCAGAGAGGAGTACAGAAGACTGAATGGAAGCCAGTGGAGGGATTGGCAGAGAGAGGTGGAGGACACTTAATGGAAGCCAATAGAGGGATTGGCAGAGAGGGGTAGAGGACGCCGAATGGAAACCAGTGGAGGAATTAGCAGGGATTGTTAGCAAGGGATGGAGGACACTGAATGGAAACCAGTGGAGGTATTGGCAGAGAGGGGTGGAGGACTCAGAATGAAGCCAGTGGAGGGTTTGGCAGAGAGGGGTGGAGGACACTGAATGGAGGCCAGTGGAGGGATTGGCAGAGAGGGGTGGTAGGACACTAAATGGAAGCCAGTGGAGGGATTGGCAGAGAGGGGTGGTAGGACACTAAATGGAAGCCAGTGGAGGGATTGGCAGAGAGGGGTGGAGGACTCAGAATGAAGCCAGTGGAGGGATTGGCAGAGAGGGTGGAGGACTCAGAATGAAGCCAGTGGAGGGTTTGGCAGAGAGGGGTGGTAGGACACTGAGTGGAGACCAGTGGAGGGATTGGCAGAGAGAGATGGAGGACACTAAATGGAGGCCAGTGAAGGGATTGGCAGAGAAGTAGAGGAAACTGAATGGAAGCCAGTGGAGGGATTGGCAGAGAGGGGTGGTAGGACACTAAATGGAAGCCAGTGGAGGGATTGGCAGAGAGGGGTGGAGGAATCAGAATGAAGCCAGTGGAGGGTTTGGCAGAGAGGGGTGGTAGGACACTGAGTGGAGACCAGTGGAGGGATTGGCAGAGAGGGGTGGAGGACACTGAGTGAAGACCAGTGGAGGGATTGGCAGAGGGGTGGAGGACTATGAATGGAAGCCAGTGGAGGGATTGGCAGAGGGTGTGGAGGACTCTGAATGGAAGCCAGTGGAGGGATTGGCAGAGGGGGGTGGAGGAATCTGAATGGAAGCCAGTGGAGGGATTGGCAGAGAGGGGTGGTAGGACACAGAGTGGAGACCAGTGGAGGGATTGGCAGAGAGGGGTGGTAGGACACAGAGTGGAGACCAGTGGAGGGATTGGCAGAGAGGTGGTAGGACACTGAGTGGAGACCAGTGGAGGGTTTGGCAGAGAGGGGTGGAGGACTCTGAATGGAAGCCAGTGGAGGGATTGGCAGAGAGATGTGGAGGACTCTGAAGGCCAGTGGAGGGTTTGGCAGAGAGGGGCGGAGGACACTGAATGAAGGCCAGTGGAGGGTTTGGCAGAGAGGGGCGGAGGACACTGCACGGTTGGTAAGGTGGATGAGTCTGGCGGCAGCATTCATGATGGACTGCAGGGGGGGATAGCCTATGTAAAGGTAAGCCAATGAGGAGGGAGTTGCAGTAGTCCGTGGACCTTTATGGCGGGATCACCAGGGGCCCTTTTTTTTAACGAAAGCTGCAGATTTACAAACCAGTTTTGAAGTCAATCGGCGTGTTCTGTGAGATCTGAATGATTTGAGTTGAGATTTATGTAAAACGACTTTGGAAAGTGTTTTTTTTTTTTTCCTCCTTCAATTTGCAGGAAAAACACATCTTGCTGCGGTGTCGGCGCTTCTACACCTGGATTGGTGGCACTTTGTGAGAAGATTAGCAGCTGTGGGAGGTGTTGTGTCCCCAGCCATCCATCTCTCCTCCAGAGAACACCCTGTCCCCTCCGCCCCGGGGACACAAATTACCCTGCGCTCACTTCAATGCAATTAGCGCAGCTTCTGTTACACGGATCTGTTCCGATCGCGCTCACTTTTCATCCTCGCTGACATTAAATTAACTCTCTGCTCCGCGCAGCCAAACAAGATTAATACATATTAAAATCCGCTCTCAGCCGAGCCGAACAATGTCTGCCGGAGCCGCGGGAAACGGCGCCGGGAGACCGCGTCTGACGGGATTAATCAGAAACCGCTGACCTCATTTTCTGGAGGGATGAAATGTGATTTTTCTAGTGACACACGAGGAGCCGACCTGAAACTTTAAGGAGCGCTCCATCTGCGCAAGCCGGTTAAAATTACCATTTTATGTGTGTTTTGTGTTGCCCCCCCCCCCCCCCCCCCCCCTTTACTAATTGGCATTTTCCGGTGAAGTCTCACTTCTATGTGTTTTTGTCTTCTGCACAGGTAGAACTTTGTCCTATCTTCCTAGGCTGTAAGGCCAGATAGTATGCAACCCCCCCCCCCCTTTCTGTGGCCGTCCAACAACGCAGCTATCAAGGAGACGGCTGCTTTGACAACTGCGCTTTTCTCCATCTGCAAGCACTCGCCCAAGATGAACTCCTAACAAGGAATGTACAGGGAGGGGGAAGGGGGTGTTGGGCAAGAAGTATGCATAGCTCCCAACTGTCCCTGATTTCGAGGGAGTGTCCTGATTTGGAGCAATGTCTCTCATTCCTCCTCATTTGTCCCTCATTTTGGTCTGATCCATATAGTTGTATATAAAATGCACTTTTTATCTTTCAAAAAGTGTTTCCAAGTGCTAAACCTTTCATCCAAATTCTAAATTGCTACATTTGTACATTTTAAAATCCAATATAAATAAATATTAGTGATAAAAAAATGTCCTTGTGGATTTAATTAACCTTTTTTGTTTTTGGTTAATTCTCCTTTAAGGGGGTGTGGCAGGGGGGCGTGTCCTATGCCTACATATGTTTGCTAGTAGGTGTCCCTCATTCCCATCTCAAATTGTTGGAAGGTATGAGTATGTCAAAGCAGCCATCTCCTTGCTAGCTGCGTGTTCGGAACAGCCATGGGTGGGGGAAGGAGCTACATCTGAACACATTAATGAAAACTGAAGTGAGATGACTTCTTTCATTGACAATGGCGAGTTTGTATGTTTTTCTTCTCCGGTACTCATTTCCCATATTTATCCCTGTTTAAAAACACTACAGGTACAAAACACCCGCTGATCATAAATCCAGTGAGCTCCCAGATTCTTCTTCCAGCTGACAACGTGGCGCCCGCCTGCTGGACTACAGAGCTCTGCCTGCCCCCCCCCCCCCTCCACATTCATACGTTCATTTCTTTACCAACAAATCCATGCTGCTGCCTCGACTCTCAGGAGCCCCGCCCACACACTACGCAGGGAAAGGGTCCCCAGGAGACGTAGTTCTGGGGGTGGGATCATGCATAGCTTCCAACTGTCCCTGATTTGGAGCAATGTCCCCTCTGTCCCTTTTTCCCCCTCATTTGTCCCTCATTTTGGTCTGATCTATATAGTTGTATATAAAATGCACTTTTTATCTGTCAAAAAGTGTTTTCCAGCGCTAACCTTTCATCCAAATTCTAAATTGCTGCATTTGTACATTTTAAAACCCAATATAAAGGAATAGTAGTGGTAAAAAAAAAAGCCCTTGTGGATTTAATTAGCCTTTTTTTTGGTTAATTCTCCTTTTAAGGGGGCGTGGCAGGGGGCGTGTCCTATGCCTACATACATTTGCTAGTAGGTGTCCCTCATTCCCATCTCAAAATGTTGGGAGGTATGATTGTGTCCCCAGGGGTACGAAACTTATTATTATTATTAATAATTATAATAATAATAATCTTGTCTGCGCAATGGCAGGGGAGGGTCGGCGTCCTTTCTGATAACACAGCTTTCCTCAGCACGTCAGAAGATGATACATGTACTTTTGTCTCCTGGAGGACACTAAAAAAATACTTTACTGTCCATGTTGTGTTCTACAGTGGTGTCATTATGGGGTAGCGAGAGGTGCAGACCGCACCTGAGTGACACAAAGGCTGTTACAAGGGGCGCTATGTTGAGGTGGGGGGGTGAGGCGCACTGCTGGTCCTGCTCCTCGCTGACCGGATTGATCATGGTTTCACTCCTGTCGCAAGAAGCAGCTGCCGACACTTGCTGGAGGGAGGATTAGTCTATCTCCTCCCTCCAGCCTGCAGGGGGCGATAGACAGCTTGACAGCTGAGACTGAGAACTCCTCTCAGTCTCAGCACCACACTGAAGAGTGAAGGCAAATTGTCCTCCTTCTCCTCCTCTTTGTCATGTGATTTATCACATGGCTTGAGAGAGGATGGAGAAGCTGACTCTAATCTAGAAGATCTTTGAATACAAAGGGGGGGGGGGTGACAACTGATGTAGGGGGGGGGGGGAGTCTAATGGAGACACCTTTTTTTTTTTTTAGTGGTTTTATTTTCTTTAACTTGAAATGTGGATGTGATTGGCCTACTTCAATGTTGTATTCGCGAGAGATTTGCCAGATGTAGTAACTGGACCTCTTTGAATTTGCATTCCGATCGCGGATGGTGACAGTGCATGTAGATCGGCACGCCGGCACCGACCGCATCCTTTACAGTGGCTGGTTTGGGGTGCTCACCATAATGTGCTTGACAGTTGTTGGCGGCACTACTATTGCCATTATTTGCAGTGTTATATGGGGGGGGATTATGGGAGTGGAGTGACGCCATGTTTTACTGCACCAGGTGACGCCAACCTTAGTGATGCCACTGATTGTTCTACACTTCCCAGCAAAGGGTTAAACACTATCAGAGGTGAGAAGGTCTATAAACCGTCACTTTGCATCGTCCTGGGATTTGCTGTGGAAGGGATTCGGTTGGCTGGAATTTAGAAGACATTTCATATGGAAGAATGATTTTGTTACATTGTGTTATTTCTTTCTCTTTGCTGTGAATGACCTGGATGGTATAATGGGGACTCCGGGACTGAAGATCTGATCTTCCCTCCACACAATGGGGTCATTATCCTGATGACAGGTCTGACAATAGGCCGATATGTGAGCTTTCCGACACCCCCCCCCCCGCTGAGCAGGCGCGGTCCTCCCCCCGGGGATTAGGACCGGTTCATCATCCGAGGATTTATCCACATCGATTGAATATTAAATTCTCTGCCAACTCGCTACTAACGCCGTGCTGGGAATGGCTCCCCGCAGAATTGCTGAATTAGGAGGAATTATACTCGGTGACACCAGTCAGCTGTCTGCTCCTCGGGGACTCTGCTAGGTGTTGTTTGTCTCTGCGGCAGGCCGAGCCACGGATCGTTCCATCGTCATGGAAGGGAGATTGTGTTCTGCAGGAGTGAGAAATATCCAGACTCCTAGGAAACCCAGATTTATAGAATTAGAGAAGTCAGATGGTATATAGAGGAGCTGTGACAGCCAATTGGAGTGCAGGCCATGAACAATGAATTCTGATTGGCTTAGAGAATATGTGCGGTGTTAGTAGAAATGAGAGAAAAGTTTATGTTTTTTTTAATTATATAATATCTCACAAAAGTGAGTACACCCCTCACATTTTTGTAAATATTTTCTTCTATCTTTTCATGTGACAACACTGAAGAAATGACACTTTGTCTACAATGTAAAGTAGTGAGTGTACAGCTTGTATAACAGTGTAAATTTGCTGTCCCCTCAAAACAACTCAACACACAGCCATTAATGTCTAAACCGCTGGCAACAAAAGTCAGTACACCCCTAAGTGAAAATCTCCAAATTGGGCCCAAAGTGTCAGTCTTTTGTGTGACCACCATTATTTTCCAGCACTGCCTTAACCCTCATGGGCATGGAGTTCACCAGAGCTTCACAGGTTGCCACTGAAGTCCTCTTCCCCTCCTCCATGAGGACATCACGGAGCTGGTGGATGTTAGAGACCTTGTGCTCCTCCACCTTCCGTTTGAGGATGCCCCACAGATGCTCAATAGGGTTTAGCTCTGGAGACATGCTGGGCCAGTCCATCACCTTTACCCTCAGCTTCTTTAGCGAGGCAGTGGTGGTCTTGGAGGTGTGTTTGGGGTCGTTATCATGTTGGAATACTGCCCTGCGGCCCAGTCACTGAAGGGAGGGGATCATGCTCTGCTTCAGTATATCACAGTACATGTTGGCATTCATGGTTCTCTCAATGATCTGTAGCTCCCCAGTGCCGGCAGCACTCATGCAGCCCCAGACCATGACACTCCCACCACAATGCTTGACTGTAGACAAGACACACTTGTCTTTGTCCTCCTCACCTGGTTGCCCCCACACACGCTTGTCACCATCTGAACCAAATAAGTTTATCTTGGTCTCATCAGATCACAGGACATGGTTCCAGTAATCCATGTCCTTAGTCAGCTTGTCTTCAGCAAACTGTTTGCAGGCTTTCTTGTGCATCATCTTTAGAAGAGGCTTCCTTCTGGGACGACAGCCATGCAGACCAAATTGATGCAGTGTGTGGCGTATGGTCTGAGCACTGACAGGCTGACCCCCCCACCCCGTCAACCTCTGCAGCAATGCTGGCAGCACTCATATGTCTATTTCCCAAATTATAATTGTGTAACAAAATAAATGTAAATCTGTTGTACTATTAGTATTGATGATGTAGGTCAGGGTCTCCAAACTATGGCCCGCTGGCCACATTCCACCCCATAGCTTGGGGGGGGGTGGGTGGGTTACTGACATACCCTTACTTAGTGCGCACTGATTGCCTATGATCTCCACTCCTGATGTTAGGGGGTCCTTGGTTGACTTGCTCACTCACCCTTCTGTATCTAGGAGAGGTTGTCACTCTGGGACAGAACTACTAAACCTCTCCCTCTCTTCTCACCTGCCTAACATGGGCGGTTCTGTAGTTCTGAGACAATTGAGAACAAATGTAACTGCTCTGTTATCAGCTCATAACATTTCACTTTTCATCTGGCAGAATCAACATTTTTTGTTTTTTTTGTTTTCAGTGATAAGCCTCCTTCCAGGTCTTCCAGTTGTTGGGTGACACCAGTAGAATAGTGCTGCTTGTGTCATAGTCAGCTGGGTACAGAAACATGGAGACCTGATGATGTCATGATGGGGCTCACTCAGATCCCTCAGACCTTTTTAGAACGGTTTAATCTGCCACTGTGAACAGGGGGGTGGGGGGGGGGGGGGTTCAACACGTTTCGAGGAGCAGAAAAGGTCCCCCTTCATCAGACTGAATAAAATAAGATGGAGTCTGGCTGACATACCAATGAGGGGTTTTATGATCATTTGTATTTTTGAGACTTCCAATCAGGGATTATCATTTATTGGCTTTTTTTTTTTTTTCCAAATTACATTTTTCAATTTTAGAATCCTAAAAAATGTGTTGGCTTTTTCTGCTAAATGTACAAAAAAAAATCTTATTAAAAATCTTATTAGGAGTGACACTACTACTCTTCATCCCAACCCCCAACACCATCCTTATTTTAGCATTGAGTTCTGGTTTGGGGTTTTTTTTTTTTATTCCCTGATGATAAAAATGAAACAAGATCTGTATTTTATTTTATTAATTTTTTCTGACTTGTGAAAAGCCAACTGCTGGAGGTGAAGCAACTTCTATAATTGAGTTCCAGATAGAGATGACTGAACGGTTCCGCATTAACCCCCCAAAGCTGCCACCAACCTCCACACTTCCTCTTCTGGAGAACAGGAAGTTCTATTTTAACTCTCTTTTTTTCTTTTGTAAAGGGCTCGATGTTAATGTGCCCATTGCAGAGTATAGACGGTTCATTTTCGGTAGTTATGGAGACCAGACATGACCTCTGCCAGCGGCATTCTCCTCCATCAGTCGCCTCGGTGGGCCAATTTGTGTTCCAGATTGCCTGAGGAACCTCTACTGAGGGGTTAATGTCCTGAGATGGGCAATATGGTGCCAGGATTAGTGGGGGGTCATTGTTGGGGGAAATCTGTAGGATTGGCGGAGCTCTCTGAGTATTTGATGGCGGTGATGAGGCCAAACTTGTCATTTCCAGACAGAAGACCTCTCCTGTTCCTCTCTGAAGGTCGGGCTGCTGTGGAAGGACATGAAGAGGACCTGTCTGAGTTTGGCTCTAAGTAATTCCACCCAGAGAATACTTTTGGGGCGATTCTGTTGCACTGAAACCCCCAAATATTTTTATTTAACTATTTCTAGCCCAGGCCTATTCTGTCACTCCTCTCCTGCATTGTATGGGCACAGTGGCTGCATTGTATGGGCACAGTGGCTGCATTTGATGCATAGTGGCTGAATATGATGGGCACAGTGGGTAAAAATCATAACTTATTTTTTTTTGCTAGCAAATTGCTCAGAACCCCCCAAATATCTCTATCTCTCATCTCTCATCTCTCTCTCTATCATCTCTCTCTCTATCATCTCTCTCTCTATCATCTCTCTCTCTATCATCTCTCTCTCTATCATCTCTCTCTCTATCATCTCTATCTCTATCTCTATCATCTCTATCTCTATCATCTCTGTCTCTATCATCTCTATCTCTATCTCTATCATCTCTATCTCTATCATCTCTATCTCTATCATCTCTATCATCTCTATCTCTATCTCTATCATCTCTATCTCTATCTCTATCATCTCTATCTCTATCATCTCTATCTCTATCTCTATCATCTCTATCTCTATCATCTCTATCTCTATCATCTCTATCTCTATCATCTCTATCTCTATCATCTCTATCTCTATCATCTCTATCTCTATCATCTCTATCTCTATCATCTCTATCTCTATCTCTATCATCTCTATCTCTATCTCTATCTCTATCATCTCTATCTCTATCTCTATCATCTCTATCTCTATCTCTATCATCTCTATCTCTATCTCTATCATCTCTATCTCTATCTCTATCATCTCTATCTCTATCTCTATCATCTCTATCTCTATCTCTATCATCTCTATCTCTATCTCTATCATCTCTATCTCTATCTCTATCATCTCTATCTCTATCTCTATCATCTCTATCTCTATCTCTATCTCTATCATCTCTATCTCTATCTCTATCTCTATCATCTCTATCTCTATCTCTATCATCTCTATCTCTATCATCTATTTTTAGCAGAGACCCTAGGGAATAAAATGGCGGTCGTTACAATTTTTTATGCCATGCGGTATTTGCGCATCAATTTTTCAAAAGCAGTTTTTTAATTAAATTTAAAAAACAAAACAGTAAAGTTGGCCCAATTTTTTTTGTACAGTGTGACAGATGATGTTGCGCTGAGTAAAATAGATACCCAGCATATCACTCCTAAAAATTGTGCACACATCAGTTCAAAAGTGGGGCCCAGGCACCTACTAAACAGGAGGGCCGGCTGCAGGGCTGCCAGCTTCTCCCTTCTCTCCCTCTCTCCGGCTGCACTG
Organism: Lithobates clamitans; assembly: GCA_037952925.1. NCBI lineage: Eukaryota > Metazoa > Chordata > Amphibia > Anura > Ranidae > Lithobates > Lithobates clamitans. The sequence continues at coordinate 222,418 of JBBGZY010003161.1, read as the reverse complement.
CAGGGGGATTGGTTCTAGCACGTGCGCCCCTTCCATCCGCTGTCCTGGCTCTCCTGTGTACCCCCCCCCCCGCAGCGTTGCCGGCTTCCTTCCTCTTCTCTCTCGCGGGTAGCTGCTGGGGCACAGAGGGGGGTGTTTCAGGATAGAGAGCGGGAGAAGGGGCCGGTAAATATGTAATTTAACCACTTAAGGACCGGAAGATTTTCCCCCCTTAATGACCAGGCCATTTTTTGCGATACGGCACTGCATCGCATTAACTGACAATTGCGAGGTCGTACGACGCTGTACCCAAACAAAACTGCCGTGTCCCCCCCCCCCCCCCCATAAATAGAGCTTTTATTTGGTGGTATTTGATCACCTCTGCAGGTTTTTTTGCGCTATAAACAAAAAGACAATTTTGAAAAAAAAAAAAAAACTCTTCCTTTTTTGCTATAATAAATATCCCCCCCCCCCCCCAAAAATGGGGGAAAAAAAACAAATTTTTTTCATCAGTTTAGGCCAATATGTATTCTTCTACATATTTTTGGTAAAAAAAATCGCAATAAGCCTATATTAATTGGTTTGCGCAAAAGTTATAGCGTCTACAAAATAGGGGAATGATTTATGGCATTTTTATTATTAATATTATTTATTTTTTACATTTTTTTTTAAAATTTTTTTTTAATTAGTAGTGGCGGTGATCTGCAATTTTTTTTTTTTTCTTTTTTTTTTTTAACCACTTGAGCCCCGGACCATTATGCTGCCTAAGGACCAGAGGTCTTTTTCCAATTTGGCACTGCGTCGCTTTAACTGCTAATTGCGCGGTCATGCAATGCTGTACCCAAACGAAATTTGCGTCCTTTTCTTCCCACAAATAGAGCTTTCTTTTGATGGTATTTGATCACCTCTGCGGTTTTTATTTTTTGCGCTATAAACGGAAAAAGACCGAAAATTTTGAAAAAAAATGATATTTTCTACTTTTTGTTATAAAAAAAATCCAATAAACTAAATTTTAGTCATACATTTAGGCCAAAATGTATTCGGCCACATGTCTTTGGTAAAAAAAATGTCAATAAGCGTATATTTATTGGTTTGCGCAAAAGTTATAGCGTCTACAAACTAGGGTACATTTTCTGTAATTTACACAGCTTTTAGTTTATGACTGCCTATGTCATTTCTTGAGGTGCTAAAATGGCAGGGCAGTACAAAACCCCCCCAAATGACCCCATTTTGGAAAGTAGACACCCCAAGGAAATTGCTGAGAGGCATGTTGAACCCATTGAATATTTATTTTTTTTGTCCCAAGTGATTGAAAAATGACAAAAAAAAAAAAAAAAAAAAAATATTTACAAAAAGTTGTCACTAAATGATATATTGCTCACACAGGCCATGGGCCTATGTGGAATTGCACCCCAAAATACATTCAGCTGCTTCTCCTGAGTATGGGGATACCACATGTGTGGGACTTTTTGGGAGCCTAGCCGCGTACGGGGCCCCGAAAACCAATCACCGCCTTCAGGATTTCTAAGGGTGTAAATTTTTGATTTCACTCTTTACTGCCTATCACAGTTTCGGAGGCCATGGAATGCCCAGGTGGCACAAAACCCCCCAAAATGACCCCATTTTGGAAAGTAGACACCCCAAGCTATTTGCTGAGAGGCATATTGAGTCCATGGAATATTTTATATTTTGACACAAGTTGCGGGAAAGTGACACTTTTTTTTTTTTTTTTTTTTTTTTTTTCATAAAGTTGTCACTAAATGATATATTGCTCACACAGGCCATGGGCCTATGTGGAATTGCACCCCAAAATACATTTAGCTGCTTCTCCTGAGTATGGGGATACCACATGTGTGGGACTTTTTGGGAGCCTAGCCGCGTACGGGACCCCGAAAACCAATCACTGCCTTCAGGATTTCTAAGGGTGAAAATTTTTGATTTCACTCTTTACTGCCTATCACAGTTTCGGAGGCCATGGAATGCCCAGGTGGCACAAACCCCCCCCAAATGACCCCATTTTGGAAAGTAGACACTCCAAGCTATTTGCTGAGAGGCATGGTGAGTATTTTGCAGCTCTCATTTGTTTTTGAAAATGAAGAAAGACAAGAAAAAACATTTTTTTTTTTTCTTTTTTCAATTTTCAAAACTTTGTGACAAAAAGTGAGGTCTGCAAAATACTCACTATACCTCTCAGCAAATAGCTTGGGGTGTCTACTTTCCAAAATGGGGTCATTTGGGGGGGTTTTGTGCCACCTGGGCATTCCATGGCCTCCGAAACTGTGATAGGCAGTGAAGAGTGAAATCAAAAATTCACGCCCTTAGAAAGCCTGAAGGCGGTGATTGGTTTTGGTCCCGTACGCGGCTAGGCTCCCAAAAAGTCTCACACATGTGGTATCCCCGTACTCAGGAGAAGCAGCAGAATGTATTTTGGGGTGTAATTTCACATATTTCCATGGCATGTTTGAGCAATATATCATTTAGTGACAACTTTGTGCAAAAAAAAAAAAAAAAAAAAAAAATTTGTCTCTTTCCCGCAACTTGTGTCGCAATATAAAATATTCCATGGACTCGACATGCCTCTCAGCAAATAGCTTGGGGTGTCTACTTTCCAAAATGGGGTCATTTGGGGGGGTTTTGAACTGTCCTGGCATTTTATGCACAACATTTAGAAGCTTATGTCACACATCACCCACTCTTCTAACCACTTGAAGACAAAGCCCTTTCTGACACTTATTGTTTACATGAAAAAGTTATTTTTTGTTGCAAAAAAATTACTTTGAACCCCCAAACATTATATATTTTTTTAAAGCAAATGCCCTACAGATTAAAATGGTGGGTGTTTCATTTTTTTTTTTCACACAGTAATTGCGCAGCGATTTTTCAAACGCATTTTTTGGGGAAAAAACACACTTTTTTAAATTTTAATGCACTAAAACACGCTATATTGCCCAAATGTTTGATGAAATAAAAAAGATGATCTTAGGCCGAGTACATGGATACCAAACATGACATGCTTTAAAATTGCGCACAAACGTGCAGTGGCAACAAAATAAATACATGTTTAAAAGCCTTTAAAAGCCTTTACAGGTTACCACTTTAGATTTACAGAGGAGGTCTACTGGAAAAATTACTGCACTCGATCTGGCCTTCGCGGTGATACCTCACATGCATGGTGCAATTGCTGTTTACGTTTGACGACAGACCGCCGCTTGCGCTCGCCTTAGCGCGAGAGCAGGGGGCGACAGGGGTGCTTTTTTTTTTTTTTTTTTTTTTTTTCTTTATTATTTTTTTGCTTTTTTAATCTTACTTTTAAACTGTTCCTTTCATATTTTTTTTTTTTAATCATTTTTATTGTTATCTCGGGGAATGTAAATATCCCCTATGATAGCAATAGGTAGTGACAGGTACTCTTTTTTGAAAAAATTGGGGTCTATTAGACCCTAGATCTCTCCTCTGCCCTCAAAGCATCTGACCACACCAAGATCGGTGTGATAAAATGCTTCCCCAATTTCCCAATGGCGCTATTTACATCCGGCGAAATCTAAGTCATGAAATGCTCGTAGCTTCCGGTTTCTTAGGCCATAGAGATGTTTGGAGCCACTCTGGTCTCTGATCAGCTCTATGGTCAGCTGGCTGAATCACCGGCTGCATTCTCAGGTTCCCTGTTGAGACAGGAGAGCCAGAGAAAAACACGAAAGACGGTGGGGGGGGGGGGCATTCCCTCCCACAGCTTGTAAAAGCAGTCTAGAGGCTAATTAGCCGCTAGGATTGCTTTTACATGAAAGCCGACCGCTGGCTGAAAAGAATGATACCAAGATGATACCTAAACCTGCAGGCATCATTCTGGTATAACCACTCAAAGTCGTGAATGGCGTACCTGAAGACAAAAAAATGGTTAACAATGGTTAACAATAAAGCACAGTAAACAGTAAAGTATAAATAATTACACACCTGAAAAACAAACATGATAAAACATAATAACAATAACAATAACAATAACAATAACAATAAAACATTGCAGAATAGAATACAGTAAAAAAAGAGCAGAACAATAGAGAGAGAGAATAGAGAGAGAGAGAACAATAAAACGACAACTATTTTTTTTTATTTTATATATTTTTTTTTTTTACACTTTTTTTGTAACTAACTTTTATAACGGTAACCGGTTCCAGGTTCGGGTCTCTCAAAATGCGATGGCATCTTGGGAGACCCTGTGAAAGTGCGCCTAGTCTGTGCAATGCTGTACCCTACGCTATTACTCAACTAGTGTATAGTAGCGTTCAAAACATTCACCAATGCAAAGACCAGGATTGTCAGGACAGGAGGGACAATAATAGCGGGTGTCACGCCTATATCCGCGCTTGCTGCAGACACGACATCTTTTTTTGGGGGGGTTCGTTGGGTAGGGGTACTCGGGAGGATATATAAATGCCTCTCATGCAGCCGACTGCATTTGGTTGGGGATGTGAATGGGGGAAGTACGGGCGCTGCAGAAGCGGTGGGTTCCCAATTAGGATTGGCGAATGCAGCAGGAAGGGCACTATGGGCACGACGGGCCTGTGTTTGTCTTCTTGGTGGCAGCGGGACACTACTTGTGCTTGCCACCTCACCAGCTTGAACTGCACTTATGGGACTCGCCACGTCACCACGTGTTACTGCAGTGCTGGTTTGACTACGACCGGGGTGTACTAGGCCGCTGGCGCTTGCCAGTTCCCCAAAACGCTACCAAAAAAACTGTTAGCGATCGCAGGGATCAGGCCTGACTCTGCGAACGCTGCAGTTATGCGTTTAGTGTTTTGTAAGTGACAGTGATCGATCGATACTGCACTTGGGTGGGCTGGGCCGGGCGGAGGGGCAAAACGCAGGTGCTAGCAGGTATCTGGGCTGATCCCGCTAACACTGCGTTTTTGGGAACCCTAAACTGCTGGTGACACTAGTATAGATCTGATCAGATCAGATATTGATCCGTTCAGATACTATACCACTAAGGGAGGTGTACAGTGCGTGCGTGGGTGTTAGCGATACTGGCGCTAACCTGACGCTGCCTGGGGCTGGTGCTTGCCAGTTCACCAAAACGCTACCAAAAAAACTGTTAGCGATCACAGGGATCAGGCCTGACTCTGCGAACGCTGCAGTTATGCGTTTAGTGTTCTGTAAGTGACAGTGATCGATCGATACTGCACTTAGATGGGCTGGGCTGGGCCGGGCGGAGGGGCAAAACGCAGGTGCTAGCAGGTATCTGGGCTGATCCCGCTAACACTGCGTTTTTGGGAACCCTAAACTGCTGGGGACGCTAGTATAGATTTGATCGGATCAGATATTGATCCGATCAGATACTATACCACTAAGGGAGGCGTATGCTGCGTGCGTGGGTGTTAGCGGTACTGGCGCTAATCTGATGCTGCCTGGGGCGACGCATATCACCGCCGGGCGATCGGGGGGCTAAACCTTTATTCGGTAATAAACGGCGGGTGCCCTGACACTATAAAAAATAAACAAACTAACCAGCGTCAACCGTATCGGTTATACGGTGATCAGTGGTGAAAGGGTTAACTAGGGGCCAATCAAGGGGTTAAAACATTTATTAGGTAGTATATGGGGGTCCCTGACGCTATAAAACGCTGACGGCGAACCTAAATATTTACCTCACTAACTAGCGTCACCAGCGACACTAATACAGCGATCAGAAAAATGATCGCTTAGCGACACTGGTGACAGGGGGTGATCAAGGGGTTAAAACTTTATTAGGGGGGGTTAGGGGGGTACCCTAGACCTACAGGGGGGTAACAGTAACTGTGCTAACACAGTAACTGTCACAAACTGACAGCAGCAGTAATCAGAAAAAAAAAAAAAAAAAAAAACCGGCTGGTGTCAGTTTGTGACAGGGGGGGGGGGTGATCGGGGGGGGATCGGGGGGCGATCGGGGGGGGGATCGGGGTGTTTAGTGTGCCTGGCATGTTCTACTGTGTGTGTAGTGTTGGTGCACTCACTCACATGTCGTCTCTCCTCGGGCCGGAACGGAAAATACCGACCCGAGGGGAGATGACATCATTTCCTTTGCTGCTGTTTAGCATACAGCAGCAAAGGAGTGTTCCTATTGGCCGGCGGCGATCGCGAGGGGGGGGCCACGATCGGATGGCCTCCCCCTCGTCTCCGATCGCCGGGGGACAAAACGGGACCGCCTCGGGCGGCGGGGGGGGGTCCGATCGGACCCCCCACCCGCGGGAGGCAAATCACGTACATGTACGTGATTTTGCCTGCCCGTGCCGCCTTGCCGACGTACATCGGCGTGAGGCGGTCCTTAAGTGGTTAAGCGGAATTGCGGCGGACAGATCGGACACTTTTGACACTTTTTTTTGGGACCACTGACCTTTATCCAGCGATCAGAGCTATAAAAATGCACTGATTACTGTATAAATGTTACTGGCAGGGAAGGGGTTAACTAGGGGACGATCAAGGGGTTAAATGTGTTCCCTGGGAGGTGTTTCTAACTGTGTGGGGGGGGGGGAGGACTGACTGGAGGAGAGAGATCACTGTTCCTAATCACTAGGAACAGACGATATCTCTCTCTACTTCCCTGACAGAACGGGGGATTTGTTTGTTTACATTGACAGATCCCCGTTCTGCCTCTCTGTGAAACGATCGCGGGTGGCCGGTGGACGTTGCGGCTGCCGGCCACGCACAGCTATGGCGATTCGCGCAAACGCGCCGACCTGCCACCGTATAATGACGGGGTCTGGTCAGCAAGTGGTTGATGGCCCCTTCCTTTCCTGAATGAATGCAGTGAGTGATCGGTACCAATCACTCCTGTGTTTATTCATAGCCGTGTTTACTATGCTTCAGTTTGTGAATGAGCAGGAAGCCTCAGAGTGCTTCCTATTCATTGATCTCTGCAGCGGAGACTAGAGAAAAGCACTGATAAATCTTTGGCCTAAGTCACTTTCGGCCAGTGAGGGGGGGGGGGCCCTGGCAGGGAGGGGCCCAGTGATTTCTAACAGCAGGTCTGGAAACAAGTATACACTATGGAGCAGTCATGGTGAACCTCGGCACCCCAGATGTTTTGGAACTACATTTCCCATGATGCTCATGCACTCTGCAGTGTAGTTGAGCATCATGGGAAATGTAGTTCCAAAACATCTGGGGTGCCAAGGTTCGCCATCACTGCTATAGAGGGATATGCTTTGTTCAGATTTCATGTCTGAGGTTTACAACTACTTTAGGTGTCTCTAGAAGGAAGATTTATGTTGTCTGTGCCCCTCTGGAGAAATGTCCTTTTCTCTCTTTTTTTTTTTTTTTTTAGCTCCGTTGTACAGCAGATCTTCTCATAGGCCATCGTCACCAGAACATGGGCCTCCATTTATCGGAATTTCTAGGAATTCCCCTCATTTCCTGTTCTGGTGACAAGTGAAAGATTTTACAGCTGCCTCATTTCCTGTTTACTTATGCAAGATAATGGAACTCCAACCCAATCATGCAATAGGGGCCGGCGAGAGCCCTCTGCTTCCACTCGCTGTGCCTGACTTGAGGTCTCCACCCTGCAACACAAGAGTCCTTCCATGTAGATAAAGCCGGCAACCAGGTGATAACGGATAAAATTTCCCTTTATTTCGTCCAAGGAGTACACCTGTTCAAAACAGAGCCAACACTAACGCGTTTCAGCCCATCATAGTCGAGTAAGGCCTTAATGGGATGAAACGCGTTAGTATTGGCTCTGTTTGGAGGCCTTGCTCAACTATGGTGGGCTGAAACGCGTTAGTATTGGCTCTGTTTGGAGGCATTATTCAACTATGGTGGGCTGAAACGCGTTAGTATTGGCTCTGTTTGGAGGCATTATTCAACTATAGTGGGCTGAAACGCGTTAGTATTGGCTCTGTTCGGAACAGGTCTACTCCTTGGACAAAATAAAGAGAAAATGTATTCGTTCTCACCTGGTTGCCAACTTTATCTACATGGAAGGCCTAATTTTCTGTTTTGGTGGACCTGGAAAGTATTCACAGCGCTTCACTTTTTTCCACATTTTTGTTATGTTACAGCCTTATTCCAAAATGGATGAAATTTATTATTTTTCTTAAAAAATTCTGCAAACAATCCCCCATAATGACAACATGAAAGAAGTTTGTTTTGAAGTCGTTGCAAATTTATTAAAAATAAAATGGGGGGAGGGGGAATCCCATGTACATACCCTGTTCCCCCCGAAAAAAAGACCTAGCGTGATTGTCGGTGATGGCTGCAATATAAGCCCTACCCCCCAAATAAGCCCTAGTTAAAGTCCTTTGTAGGTCTTATTTTCAGGGTAGGGCTTATTTGGGGGGTAGGGCTTATATTGCAGCCATCACCGACAATCACGCTAGGTCTTATTTTCGGGGAAACAGGGTAAGTATCACAGCCTTTGCTAAATACTTTGGTGAAGCTCCTTTGGCACCAATTACAGCTTCAAGTCTTTTTGAGTATGAGGCTACAAGCTTGGCACTCCTATTTTTGGGCAGTTTTTCTCCCATTCTTCTTTGCAGGACCTCTCAAGCTCCATCAGGTTGGATGTGTGCTTAGGGTCCTTGTCTTGTTGGAAGATGAACCTTCGCCCCAGTCTGAGGTCTGGAACAGGTCTTTATTAACCACTTAAGGACCGAGCCACTTTTTGAGATTTGTTATTTACAAGTTAAAAACTGTTTTTTATTACTAGAAAGTTACTTAGAAGCCCCAAACCTTTTTACATTTTAGAGAATATAATGGCGGTCGTTGCAATACTTTCTGTCACACCGTATTTGCGCAGCGGTCTTGCAAGCGCACTTTTTTTGGAAAAAAATACACTTTTTTTTTAATTAAAAAAATAAGACAACAGTAAAGTTAGCCCAATTTTTTTTTATATTGTGAAAGATAATGTTACGTCGAGTAAATGGATACCCAACATGTCCCGCTTCAAAATTGCGCCCGCTCGCGGAATGGCGACAAACTTTTACCCTTAAAAGTCTCCATAGGCGACGTTTTAAAAAATTCTAAAGGTTGCATGTTTTGAGTTACAGAGGAGGTCTAGGGCTAGAATTATTGCTCTCGCTCTACCGATTGCGGCGACACCTCACATGTGTGGTTTGAACACAGTTTTCATATTCGGGTGCTACTCACGTATGCGTTCGCTTCTGCACGCGGGCTAGGGTTGCCACATCTTCCCTTTGATCCAGGACACACATTAATTACACAGGTTCTGTGGCTTATTAAGGTGGTAATTAAACTCATTTGGTGCCTTTATCTGCATTAAATCGGCCTCAGAACCTGTGTAATTAATATGTGTCCTGGATTAAAGGGATGATGTGTCAACCCTAACGCGAGCTCGTCAGGACAGGGCGTGTTTCAAAAAAAAAAATATTTTTTTTTCTTATTATTTTATTTTAACTTTTATTTTTTTATTTTTATACTGTTCTTTAAAAAAAAAAAAAAAAATTGTGTCACTTTTATTCCTATGACAAGGAATGTAAACATCCCTTGTAATAGAAAAAAGCATGACAGGTCCTCTTAAATATGAGATCTGGGGGGTCAAAAAGACCTGAGATCTCATATTTACACTAAAATGCAATTTTAAAAAAAGGCCCTTTAAGAGCTATGGGCGGAAGTGACGTTTTGACGTCGCTTCCGCCCTGCAATGGTATGGAGATGGGTGGGGGCCACCATCTTCCCCTCTCTCGTCTCCATACCCAGCAAGGAAGAGCATCCAATCGCCTCCGCCGCTGCCGCCAGCTCCGGTAAGCGGCGGAGGGCACCGGAGCGCAGCGGGAGGGGGAGCCCTCTTCCGCCGCCGATTAAAAGTGATCTCACGGCGAATCCGCCGAAGAGACCACTATTATCGGAAACCGGACCGCCGGGCCGAAGAAGGGGATATCGGGGTTATGGCAGCTAGCTGCTGCCATAACAACGATATTCCTCTTCAAAGTTAGGACGTATATTGGTGTGTGGCGGTCCGGAAGTGGTTAAGGATGTCTCTGTACATTACTGCATTCATCTTTCCCTCGATCCTGACTAGTCTCCCCAGTTCCTGCCACTGAAAAACATCTCCACAGCATGATACTGCCACCACCATGCTTCACTGTAGGGATGGTATTGGCCAGGTGATGAGCAGTGCCTGGTTTCCTCCAGACATGATGCTTGCCATTCAGGCCAAAGAGTTCAATCTTTGTTTCATCAGACCAGAGAATTTTGTTTCTCATGGTCTGAGAGTTCTTCAGGTGCCTTTTGGAAAACTCCAGACGGGCCGTCATGTGCCTTTTACCAAGGGTGGCTTCCATCTGGCCACTCTACCATACAGGCCTGATTGGTGGAGTGCTGCAGAGATGGTTGTTCTTCTGGAAGGTTCTTCTCTCTCCACAGAGAAACGCTGGAGCTCAGTCAGAGTGACCATCAGGTTCTTGGCCACCTCCCTGACTAAGGTCCTTCTCCCCGATCGCTCAGTTTGGCCGGGCGCCCCGCCCTGGGAAGAGTCCTGGTGGCTCCAAACTTCTTCCATTAACAGATGATGGAGGCCACTGTGCTCATTGGGACCTTCAATGCTGCAGATATTTTTCTGTACCCTTCCCCGGATCTGTGCCTCCATATAATCCTGTCTCGGAGGTCTACAGACAATTCCTTGGACTTCATGGCTTGGTTTGTGCTCTGACATGCACTGTTACCTGTGGGATCTTATATAGACAGCTGTGTGCCTTTCCAAATCATGTCCAATCAACTGAATTGACCACAGGTGGACTACAATCAAGTTGTAGAAACATCTCAAGGATGATCAGTGGAAACAGGAGGCACCTGAGCTCCGTTTTGAGTGTCACGACAAAGGCTGTGAATCGGGGGACATGGGATTTTTTGTCTTTTTAATAAATTTGCAAAGATTTCAAACAAACGTCTTTCACGTTGTCATCATGGGGGATTGTTGTACGAAAATAATGAATTTAATCCATTTTAGAGTAAGGCTGTAACAAAATGTGGAAAAAGTGAAGCGCTGTGAATACTTTCCTGATGTACTGTATACACTTATTATTATTATTATAATTTTTTTTTTTTTTTTGTGATAAATTAGTTTTCCCTTTCTTTAGGGATAACAAGTCTTACAACATCCACAAAACACATGATAATTGTGTGTATGCCACTCACGACTTGTCCTGGTTATCATCTGTGTTTTAATAACAATTTTGCACCTTCCTGTTGCACCGGTTTTTGGCGCTCTCCTTGCCCTGTATACCTAAAGCAATAAAAAATTTACTGGGGTTCAACGCTATTTCTAATTTTATGCAAATCTAAAAAAAAAAAAAAAGTTAGCGACTTGGAGGCGGCATTAAACCCAAAAGCAAACCTGTATTACATTGCAGCTTAACAATTCTTAGTTGTGATGGCTGCATTAGTTTTCTTTTTATGCTTTTTTCCCTTTTTCACCTGGCGATCCTGCCAGTAAGTGTCTGTTTTACTAGAAGAAGCTCTCCTGTGGATGTAGCAGTTACATGGATGAGACAAACCATTTACTACTAACAAGGGGTACTTACAATGATCAGCTTTTATTTATTGATGTGAAACCTTTATAATCAGTTGCAGTGACAGTTTTTGTTCCATTTGAGATAAAGTGTGAGCTGGAGTTTGGCTTCAATTAGTTAGATGGACTAGCAGATTTAGATACACTAACACTCCCCTCCCTCCAGACTGACAATGCTGCTGTCTAAAGGTGCCCCCTGTGCTACTTCCTCCAGAGCGTGTTATTGGCCAGATCACCAGGTGAAAACAGAAGAAAAAAAAAAGCCTAAAAAAACAAAATGAAAGCAGCGGCCTGCATTGGTAGATGACACTTTGGGTTGAATTTTGAGACTTCTGCAGGTTGTATTTGAGGGTCAGTAAAGTGACGTTTGCGATCAGTTGAGTCACATGGCGCTGAGTTCCGGGTGCGATGAAAGTCTGATGTTCATGTTGGTCTTTTGTTCCTTTTTATCGCATTGCCTGTTCAGAAGAGGCGGCATGTAGGTATCACCTGTCCCCGCTCCTCATCTGCATGCCTTGAATTGTAGCATCCTGCTTAGAAATCGCCATTCTACCTGATAACCGCATCAGAAATAACCCGGCTTATTGCCAAGAGCACCGCAAAAAAAAACGCAGCAGCACTCAGCATCCAAGTCCTATGGGCAAAAGAGCACTTCTGATTGGCCGGCTGCTGCGGGTGACTGCAAATCATTCTTTGCGGTGTGAAATAAGCCAAATAATATCTCCGCCCTCCAGTCCAGGGTTAATCGAGGCCTGAGCACCCATCCCCCACCATCTCCCTCCAGTGTACTCTACTTAGACTTCATATTCCTCTACTGCATGAGCACTTACTTTACCAATTGCCACCCAATGGACGCTAACTGGCTTTTCTTTTGTCTTTCTTTTCCAATCCCATTCATTGGCTGTTCTGCTCCTCAGGGGATGTCCTCTTCCAAATGGCAGAAGTTCACCGGCAGATCCAGAACCAGCTGGAGGATATGGTAAGGGAAAACATTTAATAATTATTTATTATTATTATTATTATTATTATTATTATTTCTTCTGTCTTTCCTTCTTTTCTTTTTTCCCCTTTTCTTTCCTCCTTCTTTTCTTCTTTCTTCTTTTCCTCCCTTTTTTTTTTCTTCGTTTCTTTTTCTTTCTTTCTTTCTTTCTTTCTTTCTTTCTTTCTTTGTTTTCTTTTTCTTTCTTTCTTTCTTTGTTTTCTTTTTCTTTCTTTTTCTTTCTTTCTTTCTTTTTCTTTCTTTCTTTTTCTTTCTTTCTCTTTCTTTCTTTCTCTTTCTTTCTTTCTCCTCCTTCTTTCTCCTCCTTCTTTCTCCTCCTTCTTTCTCCTCCTTCTTTCTCCTCCTTCTTTCTCCTCCTTCTTTCTTCTTCTTCTTCCTTCCTTTTTTTTTTTTTTTTTTAATTTTTATTTTTTCCTTCTTTCTCGTTTTTTTATACTATTATTACATTATGAATAATTGTCTTTATTAAAAATATTTATAACATAAAAAATAAACATCTTTTACAAATTTAGCAATTGTGCAAAATGTAGTTTAGTAAAAAAAAATCATACAAACTTTTTCCTCCTTCTTCTTTTTCCTCCTTCTTCTTTTTCCTCCTTCTTCTTTTTCCTCCTTCTTCTTTTTCCTCTTTCTTCTTTCTCTTCCTTCTTTCTCTTCCTTCTTTCTCTTCCTTCTTTCTTTTTCTTTCTTCTTCTTTCTCCTCCTCCTTTTTCCTCCTCCTTCGCTTTCCTCCTCCTTCGTTTTCCTCCTTCTTTTTCCTCCTTTTTCTTCCTCCTTTTTCCTCCTCCTTTTTCCTCCTTCTTTTTCCTCTTTCTTTCTTTTGCTTCTTTCTCTTCCTTCTTTCTCCTCCTTTCTCCTCCTCCTTTTTCCTCCTCCTTCTTTTTCCTCCATCTTTTTTCCTCTTTCTTTCTTTTCCTTCTTTCTTTCTTTTCCTTCTTTCTTCTTCTTTCTCCTCCTTCTTTTTCCTCCTTCTTTCTCCTCCTTCTTTTTTCTTCCTTTTTTTTTTTTTTTTTTTTTTTTTTTTAATTTTCATTTTTTCTTCCTACCTTCTTTCTTCTTTTTTTTATACTATTATTACATTATGAATAATTGTCTTTATTAAAAATATTTATAACATAAAAAATAAACATCTTATACAAATTTAGTGTTTGTGCAAAATGTAGTTTAGTTAAAAAAAAATCATACAAAAATGTTCTTTTACAATATCTTAATAAAAAAATAAAAACTTTTTTTTTTTTTTTTTTTTTATGATTGTGAAATGCTTTTTGCAGATGCAGTCATGCTGGTAATGTCCCATTTCCGTCTCTGGTGTAATCACAGGCGTGTCCTTTTTATAAGGTGACAACATTGCAGCCGCGGTGTTGTCACCTATTTCTGTGTGCCCCCAGAGTTGGACTGCAAAGGCGCTGTGCCAGAGCAGTCATGTCAGTCACTTCCTGTTTTGGCTGTGGGAAAGGAAGTAAAGGCAAACCTTCAGAGTGGACACCGTATGACCAAACCCTCACAGATGACGGGAAGGTTGGCCAGTCTTGATGAGTGTTTCATAAAGCGTTGCACAACGTCGGCCTGTGATGATTCATTGCATGGCGTTGCCCCGGGATTGGCGCTGGTTTTTTTTTCGCTGTTGGATTGCAGTGTGGATTTTCGGCGTCGGTCTTCCTAGCCTCTGCATGAATCCTGACTGTTAGGTAGATGTTCCTCTGCCCGCCCTCCCTCCTTCGCTTCCCACCTGCCGATCTGTGTGTCTGCTCCTTCTCCATATGTGCCGCCATCTGTTCTCCAATCTCTCCATCACACTTCAGCCTCATCCTTCCGGGCAGACCTGTCAGCGCGTCTTATTCCTGTCCTGGACTCCGCCGCACAGAAAACTGCGTCCGGGGCTGGCACGCTCCTCGCTGCTGAGCTCATCTAAAATGTGAAGCCAAGACCTCTATGGAGAACGATCGTTCTTCAGCCCCTCCGAAAAACTGAGCGGGATCAGGATATCGGAGAAATGGGGATTGGTGTGTGTGTGTGTGTATATGTGTATATATATTATACATACACTCATCGGCCACTTTATTAGGTACACCTTGCTAGTACTGGGTTGGACCCCCTTTTGCCTTCATTCTTCGTGGCATAGATACAACAAGGTGTTGGAAACGTTCCTCAGAATTGGTCCATAGTGACCTGATAGCATCACGCAGTTGCTGCAGATTTGTCGCCTGAACATCCATGATGTGAATCTCCTGTTCCACCACATCCCAAAGGCGCTCTATTGGATGAGATGTGATGAGTGTTGAGGCCATTGGAGTACAGGGACCTCATTGTCCAGTGGTGAGATGATTGGAGCTTTGTGACATGGTGCATTATCCTGCTGGAAGGAGCCATCAGAAGATGGGGACACTGTAGTCATAAAGGGATGGACATGGTCAGCAACAATACTCAGGTAGGCCGTGGTGTATAAACCATGATCAATTGGTACTAAGGGGCCCAAAGTGTGCCAAGAAAATATCCCCCCCCCCATTACACCCCCCACCACCAGCCTGAACCGGTGATACAAGGCAGGATGGATCCATGCGCCAAATTCTGACCCCACCATCTGAATGTCGCAGCTGAAATCCAGACTCATCAGACCAGGCAATGTTTTTCTAATCTTCTATTGTCCAATTTTGGTGATCTGTGCGAATTGTAGCCTCAGTTTCCTGTTCTTAGCTGACAGGAGTGGCACCTGGTGTGGTCTTCTGCTGCTGTAGCCCATCTGCTTCAAGGATTGATGTGTTGTGTGTTCAGAGATGGTATTCTGCACACCTTGGATGTAACAAGTGGTGACTGGCTGATTAGCAATTTCTGTTACCAAGCAATTAAACAGGTGTACCTAATAAAATGGCCTAGGTGTGTGTGTGTGTATGTGTTTGTTTGTTTGTTTTTTGTTTTGTTTTTTCTTTTTCCCCTCCTGTAGATAAAGTAAATCTGAAGTGTTCTCTGTTAACCACTTGCCGACCGATGCACGCCAACATACGTCGGCACAATGGCAGCAGTGGGCAAATGGGCCTACCTGTACGTCCCCCTTAGGAGCCGGGGATAGCATGCCCGCCGCATACAGCGTGACCGTAAACAAGGCATTTCGCCGTTTTGGCTTGTGTCATGACAGAGATCGCTGCTCCCAGCCATCGGGAGCAGTGATCGCTGTCTTGTGACTTGAAGCCCCCCCCCACAGTTAGAATCACTCCCTAGGACACACTTAACCCCTTCATCGCCCCCTAGTGTTTAACACCTTCACTGCCTGTATCATTTACACAGTGAATTTGTATTGCATTTTTATAGTACTGATCGCTGTATAAATGACAATGGTCTCAAAATAGTGTCACAAAGTGTCCGATGTGTCCATTATAATGTCGCAGTCCCGATAAAAATCGCAGATCGCCACCATTACTAATAAAAAAAAAATTAAAAAAAAAATAAAAATGCCATAAATCTATCCCCTATTTTGAAGACGCTATAACTTTTGCGCAAACCAATCAATCTACGCTTATTGCGTTTTTTTTTTTTTTTTTTTTTAACATAAATATGTAGAAGAATAGGATCGGCCTAAACTGAGGAAAAAACATTTTTATATATATTTTTTGGGGATATTATAGCAAAAAGTAAAAAATAATGCGTTTTTTTTTCAAAATTGTCGCTCTTTTTTTGTTTATAGCACAAAAAATAAAAATGGCAGAGGTGATCAAATACCATCAAAAGAAACCTCTATTTGTGGGAAAAAAAGGACGTCAATTTTGTTTGGGTGCCACGTCGCACGACTGCGCAATTATCAGTTAAAACGACGCAGTGCCGAATCGCAAAAAGTGCTCTGGTCAGGAAGGGGGGTAAAATCTTCCGGGGCTGAAGTGGTTAATATCGGACTTCCTTCCAGTCACTGGGTGATGAGTTATAGAGCAGATCTGCGTCCTCTGTGGGTTCTATGCTTTTTCTCTGAAGTGGATCATTTTATACAAATACTTTTTTGTATCGAGTATAAATAAAACTTTTATAGGAATACTTTTTAATATGAAATTTTTATATAAAAATGATACATTGTATGCTTTTTTTTTTTTTTTTTACCACTAGCTGATCAGCTCATGCAGATATACTGTGGCAGGTCGGCTCTCCTGCGCAAATTGTTTTACCTGTATTTCAGTGCACGCAGGGAGGATAGCGGGGCGGGAGCGTGCCCGCGCGTCCTGCGGACTTGATGTCCCGCGGTGAGATGAGGCAGAGCGGGGAACTGCCTATATAAACAAGGCGATTTCCCCGTTCTGCCAGATGACATGACAGGGATCTGCTGCTCCCAGTGATCTTTGTCATGTTCCAGTGAGCCCATCCCCCCCCCTCTACAGTTAGAACACACCCAGGGAACACAGTGAACCCCCTCGATCGCCCCCCTATTGTTAAACCCCTTCCCTGCCAGTGTCGTTTTTACATTGACCAGTGCATTTTTATAGCACTGATCAATGTAATAATGTCACTGGTCCCCAAAAAGTGTCAGTCGGGGCCAGATATGTTCACCGCAATGTCGCAGTTCCGCTAAAAATTGCAGATTGTCGCCATTACCAGTAAAAACGATTTAAAAAAAAAAATAAAAGTCCCTAAATCTATCCTTTAGTTTGTAGACGCAATAAATAGACGCAATAAATTTTGCGCAAACCAATCAATATATGCCTATTTTTTTATTTTTTTTTACCAAAAATATGTAGAAGAATATATATCGGCCTAAAGTGAGAAATACATTTTTTTTTTTTTTTATATATATTTTTTTTTTGGATATGTATTCTAGCAAAAAGTAAAAAAAATCGTTTTTTTAAAAAAAATTGTTGCTTTTTTTGTTTATAGCGCAAAAAATAAAAACCGCAGAGGTGATCAAATGCCACCAAAAGAAAGCTCTATTTGTGGGTATAAAAGGACGTCAGTTTTGTTTTGGAGCAACGTCGCTCGACCGCGCAATTGTCAGTTAAAGCGACGCAGTGCCGAATCACGAAAAGCAGTTAATATGTATGCTCGTAATTTCGTATGTTCGTAATTTTGTGTTCTAGAATCGTTCTTTCGAAAGCGCAGTGTACTAGTGAGCGATGTATCTTACTTAATATCTTTAGCCAATCGGCTTATCCCTTTTGTGTCGGAGTCGCGCTGCATTCCTGAGTCCGGTCTGGTGACTGAGGGAGTGGACTGGAGGAAGTACAGGAGGACTTATTAGAAAAGCAAGCGTAGGATTATTATTCTTTATTTCCTGCGAAAGTACAAATCAACGTAAAAAAAGGAAAACCTCACAAAAGTAACAATTACTAAATTACGAGTAGTGTACCGAATAAACGAAAATTATTATCTAACAAAATTTACGAATTTTGAATCAAAGAAAATTAGACGGAATTGCGAATCATTTCGTATCAACGAAACAAAACAATTTTTTATTTTTTTTGTGCACATTTCTATTAGTTTTATTCTTTTCGGTTTCACTGTTTCTGTCATCCTTTGTGACATCTCCCATGCTGCGGATCTCCTGCAGTCTCATTGCAGCCACTTCTGTTTGCAGACACTGCAGCGAAAACAAACACAAGTAATGCTCTGTAAAAGATCTGACATATACTCATGTACACATAGAACTCTTCACCCCCTTCCAGTGTTTTTGTATTTTTGTTTGCTCTACCTATTTAGAAAAAATAAATAAATAAAAAGAAGCTACATGGTGACAAATGGAAAAACGCATTGCAACGCGTCGGCCTTGGTATGTCTTCTCTGTGTGGACTGTGCAGTTTAATAGATCCTACTTCTCTCTTTTCAGCTGAAATCATTTCACAATGAACTGCTGACCCAGCTGGAGCAGAAGGTGGAGCTGGACTCGCGGTACCTGAATGTAAGTCTTCGTTTTTTTGTTTTTTATTCCCCCAGAACTGGTTTCTGTGTTGGATGGTCGGTGGGGTGTTGAAGCTACTGATGGTGTCGTAGAGAATCTCTGATCTCTCTCCTCCCCTCCTGTAAAGTTCTCACTTGTTACATTGTGCTGGACTGTGCCCCCATCATCTGCCCTGGCTGTGCTGTTAGGGGTAGTATATGGGGTGGGGGGAAGGAGAGGGGGAGAGATACAGAGAGAGAGGCAGAGGTAGAAAGAGAGGGGTACAGAGAGAGAGAACGAAGAGGAGTGGGGGTAGAGAGGGGGGTACAGAGAGAGAGAGCGAAAAGGGGTGGGGGTAGAGAGGGGGGTACAGAGAGAGAGAAGAGGGGTGGGGGTAGAGAGGGGGGTACAGAGAGAGAGAAGAGGGGTGGGGGTAGAGAGGGGGGGGGGGTACAGAGAGAGAGAAGAGGGGTGGAGGTAGAGATGGGGGGGAGAACAGAGAGAAGAGGGGGAGTAGAGAGGAGGGGTACATAGAGAGAGAAGATGGGGGGGTACACAGAGAGAGAGAGAGAGAAGAGGGGTGGGGGTAGAGATGGAGGGGTATACAGAGAGAAGAGGGGTGGGGATAGAGAGGGGGGGTACGCAGAGAGAGAGAAGGAAGGGGGTACACAGAGAGAGAGCGTAGAGGGGTGGGGGTAGAGAGGGGGGTACAGAGAGAAAGAAGAGGGGTGGTGGGTAGAGAGGGGGTACAGAGAGAGAGAAGAGGGGTGGGGGTAGAGAGGGGGGTTACAGAAAGAGAGAAGAGGGGGTGGGGGTAGAGAGGGGGGTACAGAGAGAGAGAAGAGGGGGTGGGGGTAGAGAGGGGGGTACAGAGAGAGAGCGAAGAGGGGTGGGGGTAGAGAGGGGGGTTACAGAAAGAGAGAAGAGGGGGTGGGGTTAGAGAGGGGGGGTACAGAGAGAGAAGAGGGGGTAGAGGGGGGGGTACAGAGAGAGAGCGAAGAGGGGTGGGGGTAGAGAGGGGGGTACAGAGAGAGAGCGAAGAGGGGTGGGGGTAGAGAGGGGGGTTACAGAAAGAGAGAAGAGGGGGTGGGGTTAGAGAGGGGGGGTACAGAGAGAGAAGAGGGGGTAGAGGGGGGGTACAGAGAGAGAAGAGGGGGTACAGGGGGGGTACAGAGAGAGAGCGAAGAGGGGGTGGGGGTAGAGAGGGGGGTACAGAGAGAGAGAGAGCGAAGAGCGTTGTGGGTAGAGGGGGGGTACAGAGATAGAGGAGAGGGGGGTACACAGAGAGAGAGCAAAGAGGGGTGGGGGTAGAGGGGGGTACAGAGAGAGAGAGGTGTGGAGGTAGAGAGGGAGAGGGGTTACAGGCTGAAGGAAACTACCAGATCATAGGGTTGGGGGTTCAAGACATTTCCAGTCTGCTGGGAGATGTAATAAATCTTTCTGGGGCCTCCAGGTGGACCAGCCAGGATCCTGTAAAAGCTTTAAAGGGACACCAATGTAGGATGCCCAAATCACACCAGTCCAGGGTTTGCCAACTGTCTAAAATTGAACTAAATTCACAGACAGTTTGTAAAATCTGTGATCTTTACGTCTGTCCACGAATGTCCATTATGGACATGCAGACTGCATGTCCATAACGGACACTCATGGACAGATATAAAAATCACGAATTTTACAAACTGTCCTTGAATTTCATGAAGGTTGGCAACCCTGCACCAGTCTCAGAATGGAACCTCAACCTTCTAACCACTCCCAAGGTTTAGATGAGATTAGGTGGGGGAATGAGGAAAGTGAACCCAGACCAACAGGCAGATTGAGGAAAAAATGAAAAGTACCCGGGCGGCCAATCTGAGCAAAGGAGTATGGCAGCCTAGGGCGTGGTGGGGAATAGTCCCATTCAGCTGGGCTTGTTTGGTTTCGAGATGTTTTGCCTGCTTGAGGAAACAACTTGGATCTGTGGAGAAATGTCTTCAATACAACTAAACCTGTCCAGTTGAACGTGACTATTGGTACCATCTCCTGGATATATAGGAAACTTCAGGCCCGTTTTGTACTTTCTTTTACCATTTACCAAGCTCCACCTCTACTCCATCCCTTCTCACCACATCCTGGCACCATCTTGGTACAACTGCCTCCTCTCTCTCTGTGGCCTAGCACCAACTTGGTACACCCACCTTCTCACTACAGTCTATCACTGCCTTGGTATTTCTGCCCTTCTCTCTGCACACTAGCTCCATCTTTGTACCCCCACTCTTCCTCTTCATGGTCTGGCACCATCTTGGTAAACCTACCACCCCTTTCCATGGCCTGGCACCATCTTGGTACACCTACTACCCCTCTCCATGGTCTGGGACCATCTTGGTACACCTACTACCTCTCTCCATGGCCTGGGACCATCTTCGTACCCCAACGCCTTCTTCTCTCCATGGCCTGGCACGATCTTGGTACACCTAGTCTTTCTTTCCCTAACTTAGTCCTTACTCCACAGGCTGCTTTAAAGAAATACCAGCTGGAACAGAAGAACAAAGGAGATGCCCTGGAGAAGTGTCAGTTGGAGCTGAGGAAACTGCGCAAAAAAAGCCAAGGCAGCAAAAACCCCCAAAAATATTCTGACAAAGAGATGCAGGTGAGATTTCTGTCTTTTTATGTATGAGGCAAAAAGACACCAATCATCTTAGAGGTGGGTATTGTGGGAAATGCACAGAGAGGGGAAATGTATAATAGAAGGTCAAGAAAGAAATGTATGTAGTTGCTTGTTCTGTTATGTAGTCATATGACTGGGAATGTAAAAAAGTGTCAAAAAATAGAGGGTCCAAAAAATATGTAATATTTTGTATTTTATATTCTACAGAACAGTCAGCGGGTGGAGCTTTAGGCACATTCTTAGATTTGTCAGCTTCTACTTGCATCCCTTGGTGTAAAAAGATTGTTTACAAAGCCAAGTAACTGAAGCTGATGAGTGAATGAGGAACTGGCCATCCCTTGTTGGACAGCTCTGTAGACACTGGCCATTCCTTGTTGGGGCAGTGCTGTGGGCGCTGGCCATCCCTTGTTGGGGCAGTGCTGTGGATGCTGGCCATCCCTTGTTGGGGCAGAGCTGTGGGCGCTGGCCATCCCTTGTTGGGGCAGAGCTGTGGGCGCTGGCCATCCCTTGTTGGGGCAGAGCTGTGGGCGCTGGCCATCCCTTGTTGGGGCAGAGCTGTGGGCGCTGGCCATCCCTTGTTGGGGCAGAGCTGTGGGCGCTGGCCATCCCTTGTTGGGGCAGAGCTGTGGGCGCTGGCCATCCCTTGTTGGGGCAGAGCTGTGGGCGCTGGCCATCCCTTGTTGGGGCAGTGCTGTGGGTGCTGGCCATCCCTTGTTGGGGTTGAGCTGTGGGCGCTGGCCATCCCTTGGAGCAGAGCTGTGGGCACTGGCCATCCCTTGTTGGGGCAGCGCTGTGGGCACTGGCCATCCCTTGTTGGGGCAGCGTTGTAGGCAGTTTCAGTGAGATAGGACAGCCTTCAGCTGTATTCTCTTCTCTTTAGCTCACCCATACTGCTCTGGGAATCCTTTTGATATGTAATGTTATCCATGTATAGAATTTAAACAAGAAAACAGTAAAACCGACTCCACAGAATTATAGATTTACTTTAAAACAACAAGGCTGTCCAATGTTGCCATCCACCCTGAGCAGGAATGTCGGTTTTGGGTGGACGGTCCCTTTGGTGAGTGGTTTTTGTTTGCTGCCTTCAGGCTGCTTTAAGCCTCCATGCCATATTATAAAGCTTCTTAGCACTTCTGCCAAACAAAACGGCTTGTAGTTCACCTTAACTGCCCTTTGAGGTAACCAGCCAGCCTCTGAAGCCTTCCTTTATTTACTCCAACACTGCTAGTCACTTAAAGGGGCTGAGGGTGGTATGACCCAGCACCTTCTGAACATACCAGTTGCCTGGCTGTGGTACTTGGAAGCTACTGACCCAAAACAAGCAGGCGGCAAATAACGGGTTGTGAAGAAGTTGAATATCCTCATCTCTGTGCTGCATTTTGGGATCAAACCATACTGTCAGCATGACAGCCAGAGAGGAAGACTCAGCAATGGCGGCCGACATATTTCTTTCATCACCGGTTTGCTTTAAAGCTGATCTCCGGACAGAAAAAAACAGTCAGGCTGTATTTGCATTGGTAACGCTCACATGTGATGCTGAGCCTCCATGTTTGAAAGGACTGAAATCCAACGAATGAATGGGGTGGGGCCAGGGACCGTCAGGCTGCGGAGGAAAGGAGTAGAAATCAGGGGGGGGGGGGGCGCAACTGTTGCCCTCCAGCTGCGGAACTACAAGTCTCATCATGCCTCTACCTTTGGGATTCCTGCTTATAACTGTCGGCCTTGTAATGCCTCATGGGACATGTAGTTCCACAACAGCTGGAGAGCCACAGTTGCCCACACCTGGGAGCCAGGAAATGAGGTGGGGCTCTATTTGACTTGCTGCAGCTTCTAATGCACATTGTGAGAAGCTCACAGTGTGCAGTGAAATCAGAGGAAGCCATTTCAGTCCAAGAGAGAAGCAAGACTGAAGGCGGGAGGGGGGTGGCGTTCCCCTTTAGGAGAGGCCCCTGTGTGAGGCAGAGGGTTGGTATAAGCCGCTCTGGGTGTGAAATGTTCCTCCTGGCCGGGGGGGGGGGGGGGTTCAGAGCAGCAGATGGAAGGTGATTATGTGGTTGGATTATACTGGGAGATCATTAATATTTAAATAGCGTTCCTCTCTAATTGGTCCCTTATTTCGGGACCAACCAGGTGACCGGAGGGCCTGAATATTTTATGGTGTTTTCTTTGTTCTATATGGTTCATAGATGATTGGGACCGGTCAGACGGCGCCCCCATGTGGTGGGGGAGCCACAACTTGTTCAGACTTCCATACACTCAAATGAAGGGTGGATAGTGGGGGGGGGGGTAGGAATTCTCTATGTATTACACTGACCCCCTTCCCGGGACTCAAAGCTTGATCAACAGTGCAATAAATACAGAATTCCACCTGTGTCTGCCCTTGATTTGAGTGTATGAAAGTTCTCCAGGGTTCTCAGAGCCCCTTAACATCATATATACCTAATAATAATATGAAGTAATTACTAAGTGTGGCCCCTTGGTAATGGGGGTTTAGCAGTTGAGCCCCCCCCCCCTCCATGCTTCCAAAGGTTGACCAACCATGCAATAAATAGAGATTTTACACCTCTATCCAGCCTTGATTTCCTAATGTATGAAAGTCCCCCATTCTCCAGAGTGTTCCTTGAACCCCTAAGCATTTATATACACTATATTACCAAAAGTATTGGGACACCTTTTACACAGAAGTGACCTTTAATGGCATCCCAGTCTTAGTCCGTAGTTTCAATATTGAGTTGGACCTTTTGCAGCTATAACAGCTTCAACTCTTCTGGGAAGGCTGTCCACAAGGTTTAGGAGTGTGTCTATGGGAATGTTTGACCATTCTTCCAGAAGCGCATTTTATGAGGTCAGGCACCGATGTTGGACAAGAAGTCACATTCTCTGCTCTAATTTACCACAAAGGTGTTCTATCGGGTTGAGGTCAGGACTCACTCATCCATGTCTTTATGGACCTTGCTTTGTGCACTGGTCCAAATCATATGGTGGAGGGGGGATTATGGTGTGGTGTTGGGCTTTGCCCCTTAGTTCCAGTGAAGAGAACTCTTAAGGCGTCAGCATACTAAGACATTTTACACAATTTCATGCTCCCAACTTTGTGGGAACAGTTTGGGATGGCTCCTTCCTGTTCCAACATGACTGCACACCAGTGCACAAAGCAAGGTCCATAAAGACATGGATGAGCAAGTTTGGGGTGGGGGAACTTGACTGGCCTGCACAGAGTCCTGACTTCAACCCGATAGAACACCTTTGTGGTGAATTTGAGCAGAGACTGCAAGCCAGGCCTTCTCGTCCAACATCAGTGCCTGACCTCACAAATGCGCTTCTGGAAGAACGGTCAAACGTTCCCATAGACACCCTCCTAAACCTTGTGGACAGCCTTCCCAGAAGAGTTGAAGCTGTTATAGCTGCAAAGTGTGGGCCAACGCAATATTGAAACCTACAAACTAAGACTGGGATGTCATTTAAAGTTCATGTGTGTGTAAAGGCAAGCGTCCCAATACTTTTGATATAGTGTATATGTGACCCCTTGGTAATGTCAGGGTCAGCTGTTTGCCCAAATTGTCCCAAACACTGTCCAACAGGTTGACTAATGGAGAATTCCCCCATTACTGTCCTTCTGGGTGGATCAAAATCCCCTTATTCTCCAGACTGTTCTCAGAGCCCCCAAGCATTACCTATACCGAATATTATGTGTGGCCCTTCAGTGATGTCCGGGTCTGCGGTTAAGCCCTCCGTCCCGGCGCCCCCACCCCTTATATGCTTGAAAGTTTGACCAACAGTACAATAAGTAGACATAAGGGTGGATACAGGTGGAATGCTCTATTCATTGCACTGTTGGTCAACCTTTGAGGCATGGGGGTGTATTTAACTGCAGACTGACATTAACAAGGGACCAACATACTGTATAATAATATCCAGTATATTAATGTTCGGGGGCTCTAAGAGCACTCTGGAGAACAAGGGGACTTCCATACTCAAATCAAGGGTGGATACAGGTAGAATTCTCTATTTATTGCACTGACCCCTTCCAGATGTCTCACAGGTGGACCAACAGTGCAATTAATAGAGGATTCCACCCATACCCGCCCTTGGTTCTGGATGTCCCCTTTTTCTCCCGAGTGTTTTGGAACATCTAAATATTGTGTTCGTCTCAGTGATGTTGGGGTCTGTAGTTTAGTTCCTCCCCACCCCATGCTTCAAAAGTTGACCAACTATTATAAATATAGAGTTCCCCCTGTACCTGCCCTTGGCTCTGAGGGTATGGCAGTTCCCTTCTTCTCCAGGTTGTTCCTTAAAACCCTAAGCGTTTACATGTGTGGCCCATTGGTAATATCAGTGTCAGCAGTTGAGTCCCCCCCCCCCCCCAAAATGCCTCAAAGGTTGGCCAACAATGTAACAGATGTCCCCCCCCCCCCCGTATCTGCCCTTCTGAGTGTATGGAAATCCCCTTATTCTCCAGAAGGTACCTTGGACCCCCAAGCATTACCTATACTAGATATTATCTGTGGTCCCTCAGTGATGTTGGGGTCTGCAGTTGCCCCCCCCCCCCCCCAAAGATTAACCATCTTTGCTAATAAAGGGAACTCCGCCTATAATCCTGCGGGAGGTCCTGGTTGCTCTCCAGGGTGTTCCGAAGCCCCTGAGCTCCTGATTATTGCGGTAATTCCTGATCAGTCTGGCAGATTCCCTAAGAACGTATTGAATGAGATGCAGCTAAAGCTTTGTTTTAAGATGCTTAAATCCACTAGGCAGGCTAATCACCCCCCCCCCCCCAGCCTGGACTCTGCTCCTCCTGACGAAACATTAATGGACACCAGTGAAGGGTTTGTTGCTTTCAAAGGATTTGATGATTTACAGAAGGGAAACCTTCGCCCCTCTATCAATGTCTATACAGAAAGTTCCCGGCTTCAGCCCTGGCAAACTTACTAACCTGTCGGTGAAGGCCGAGGTCTCAGTTTTACATTAGAATTGTCAGAGAAAGAACCATGCCGGCATCAAGCCACCAAATGGTAAAGAGCAGAGTCTATAGCTGGCTGGTAAGGAGGGTCAGTCGTTACCCCAAAAATTCCCAGATTTTGAACCTACACTGATATTCCATATACTCTTCATAATAAATGCAGGCAGGGTTCGTTTTTTTCTTGGAAGTAGAAGAAGCACGCTCACAATTGCTCACAATTGCACATGCCTGTGAAATGGAGACAAACAGTACATGGAGACATCAGGGCTCTATTGGAACCCCAATGTGTCCTCTAATCTCCACTGCAGCTAATCAAGCACAGATCATTCTTGATTAGCTGCTTCCCTCCCTATAACTGCCAAAGAATGACGGCTCTGAAACTGGGAAGTGACAAAAATCCTCGTCGATTTTGGCTTCATTTCGTCATGGAGGAGATGGGGGAACAGACATTCCTCCATCTCCTCTGTGGTAAGCCATCCTGACCATTGACCACAGTCCTGGGCTCTCTGGAGGCATGGGAAAGCCTGGGAACCGCTGTGGGCAGCAGGGGGGGGGGGTCCTTCCCAGCACTGTAAATGTGATCAGGAGGCTGTAAAGCTGCCCAGATCCCTTTTTTACATAACAGCCAATCACTTGCTGAAAAAAACTGTGCCAGGGTCATAACACTGAGCAGCTACAGCCATAGTCCTGATATGACCACTTGCTCATTAGGCGTTTATAAACGTACGTTGAGCAGCAAGTGGTAAAAAAAAAAAAAAAAAAGACCAAAACCAGATGGGTCCAAGATAATTGTATTTGTTGGTACCAAAGTCAGAGAAAAACTGCCAACACGTTTCAGGGGCAGCGACCCTCCCCCTTCATCAGGACTCCACACAGGATAAAATAAAACTTGGATGGACCTGGAACTGTGGTCAGGCGGTTCCTCCATGTGGAGAAGTCAGTACTTATTCTATAATTATAGATCTGTGAGTCCATCCTGTGTTGGGCCCTTATGAAGGGGGAGGGATGTTGCCCCCGAAACGTGTTGGCAGTTTTTATATGACTTATTATCTTGGACTCGCCTGGTTTTGGTCTGGTGCTCCTTTCTAGATGTTCGTCTTTCTAATGCTTGTCCCCGTACAGTAATAAGTCCGGTCTGTGGAGTCCGGCATTGTTTTCCGTGCAGCTGTAGTTAACCTTGCGCCGGTCTGCTTCTGCATCGCCATCTTGAAAGTTCTCTTCCCGGTTTCCATCCTACACATGTGCAGAATGCCACGCAGTCTCTGCTGGGTCTTTTGAGATTCCCAATGCATGCGCAGACAACGCAGTCTCTGTTGGGTCCTGGAGACATGCCGTGTCTTTGCATGATTAGAAGACCCATCGCAGGTCACTGGTGAGACTAACCAGGGATGTGTCTACACCTGCACTCCATTGAATTTGCCCAATGCTTGGGTCTCGGTGCCTCTCTGGGGGTGTGGATGTCCTCAGAGGCAGCAGGTGGGGGGATGGGT